>VZSR01003798.1:3109116-3221123 GCA_013398615.1 Brachypodius melanocephalos | reverse complement strand
CCTGCCTGCATCCCTGCCTGCATCCCTGCCTGCATCCCTGCAGCATCCCTGCCTGCAACCCTGCCTGCTCCTCGTGCTCCCCTGTGCTCAGAGATTTAACAATTCACTCATTTTCTGTTGCTGCATAGAATTGTGCATAAACACAAGCAGGAGGATTTTTTCCTGCCAGGCCCGGCCTTTTAAAATGAGTCTAAAAAGCCTCAAAATTCCTTTCACTTTGGCCAGTGGTTTGAAATAGCCTTGCCCTGCACCCCCCTCCCCAACATAGATATCTACCCCCATGGGAGAATTTCTCTGTGTAAACTAAGTTCTTGCTGGAGGAATTTAATTCTAGAGACATTGCACTAAGTTTTGTGGCATTAATCTTGATTTATAATGTGATAACTGGTAGTAGAGCCCAGTCCAAGGTTTGCTCTGTCAGCCTGACCCTGTCCTGGTCTCTGTGTGAGGTCAGTTTTCAGCAAGGTCAGTTGGAAGGACACTGAGAAATCTTGCATTAGGGAAAATACCTAAAGATCTGACTACTAGAAAACATTAAAAAAAAAAAAAAAAATTGAGACGTTTTGGAGGAGCGAACAGAACTTTTTAAATTAAAAATTTTCATATTCCTGCTTTTTCATCAGGTTGTTAGATTTTTTTAAAAAAAGAGTTTATTGAAAGGAAAATGAAACAACAACAGCAAAAAAATCTGGTAAAGATGGCTTGTGAAACAATCACTGCCCATCCACATTTGTTTCAGACATGACAATATTTGACCCTGTTAAATGTCAGTTGCATTGATTTGATTTGAGGGCTCTGGATTGTGAATCACTAAATACATGCCCTGTAAATTTGTTGGCCCTTTCAAGAAAATTTCTGACTGAAACTTGAGGCTTATAACAGTGAGCCTACCAGGAGGGTTTATTCTCTGATAGAGCTTCCACATATTGGTTTACAGCCGTACCGAGCCCCCTTAGAATGATTTTTTTTTTTTTTTCCCCTTTCCTAATATGAAACTTGATGCTTGGAAAATCTGATAAGTGAGTTTCATTTCCCTGGAAATTTATTGCTTCTATTTCCAAGTGCAAGGAAATAAAACAAGTAAAAACAATAAGCAGTCTGTAAGGAGGGTATTAATGAGGGGTCACTCTTTTCTCATGTAGGCTCAAGCTCAGGAGAAAAAGAGAAAGGAGTTGCTTTGGGGGCAATCTAAATGGCTGGTGCAGTATATTTTGCTTTATTTATTTGGTAGGATCAGCTCTGTTCTATTTCCCCCTTTAAAATGTGCTCTCCAATTCCGAGCGGGATATTTATGGCAAGAAATACAAAGTCTTTTCTTCAGGTAGTGGAAAGTCCTTTGACTTCAGCTCAGGGACTGGCTGATTTTTAATTGACAAAAGACTATTTATGCTGCTCCCAGCATCTCTGAAATCAGCCCATTTGTATATGTAAAAAAGATGCCATAGAATTCTAGCATCCCATCCTTGTTCCAGTGGTGGACTACATTATGCTCGTCTAATTCCCCATTCTTTCATTTGGAAATGATGGTGTTCTTCACTTCTTCCTGGTAATTGCTGTACAATGCTAAGGAGCTGCCAAGTTCCACTGCAGGACTCATTATATTTAGTAACAGCGGGAAAAATTGCCATCTATAGAGGATTTTATATGGGAAAAGAACTGGGCTCCACAACCTTGCAGATGTGCATCCCCTGTAGATCCTGTCACCAAATCAGCTCCTGAGTGAGACAGACTGGTCCATTTTGGATGCAGGGAGGACAGTTTTGGAGGATAAACATGACAACAAGAGACTTTAATGGAGGGAAAATTTAGTGCTAACAGTGTCACTTTGATTTTTAGATTTCTTTTGCACCAGTTCCCTGTACTTCCCCTCGTTTGCTTTAGGGAAGTTGTACCCGTTTGAGCTGTCTTAATTTTTTTGTATTGTGCAGCAGTGACTTAGTTGTGTGTTGTGAATGTGATGCCTTTTTATAGACTCTGTAGCAGGTTTATTTTTACATGTATTTTCTCTGGGGAAGGGCACACAGTTTACTCAAAATTTACCATATGCTTTGCATCTCCAGTAAAACAGTTGTAGAAAATACCACATTTTTAAATCCGGTGAGTTGTGAAGAATCAGAGAGAGGCCGGATGAAGAACACTAGTTAGAAAGATTGATACTCAGAAACTCCTTCCCTTCCAAGACTGAGCTGCCATGAAGTAGCTCAAGAGGGACTATTGAAAACATTATTGTGCTTTTCAGGTTATAGGCCTTGAACCTGCAAACACTTGTGCATGTAAATAACTTTATATAGGTAAAGTAAATGCTTTGAACTCAAAAGGTTTACTTGCATATAGGAAGTTTTTTATGCGTGTAAGTGCCTGCAAGATTAAAACCGTAGTTGGTGTTTGATTAACATTTAATCCTCCATGGCTGTGCTGCCTTACGGACAATCCAGAGGGAGTTTCAGAGGAGGCAACTCAGGAGCTGAATGTGCAGATGAACTTTAATTCCCTTACTTTAGATTTTCAGTTTCAAGATGATATAAATATCTTGGTGATTTTTTTCTGGGTTGTTTGTTTGTTTGTTTGTTTTAAGTTTAAAAATGCAAGTCAAAGCTATCCCCTCCTAAACTGGAAGTCTGAGTTTGTGATACGTGTTGCTGTTTTGGCTTCTTTTCCTTTAGGTAAAAAAAGTGTTGAATTTAATTCACAACATTCTATACATTTTATTCTGCTTTTTCCATCTTCAGCATCCAAGGAAAAGTGAGAGAAATGTAGAAATACACTAATGGCTTTTAGGAAGTAATATTTCCTTTAAAAAAATTGTCCTTATCTTTGCTCTTTTACTCAAATCAGCACCAATTTTCAGAGGTTTTGATGAACTTAACATCACTGTTTTTTCTAAAAGGCCATAGAACAGAACCTACACCCCAGAGAAGCTACTAATAGTTTTTCATTAGGTCTGTTGGAAGCTAGTTTAAATCCCATACAATTTAGAGGACTCCTAACTACAGGAAATACAGGATTTCTTAATATGAAATTCTTTGTTTGCTTGTAATTGTAGGACCACACAATCTACAATTACTGTAAGATTTTTCTGCAAATTGTTAGTCAACCCCTGAGCAGAGTTTGTGACAGTGCTGGCAAACAATGGACTTAAAGAATGATTTGAGGAAGTGTCTGTGTTTATATGGGAAGCAGTAAATGGGCATGGGAAAGACATTATGAAGAATGAAGATGTGGAAATGCATCCTGCAGGAATGGTGAAGCACAGGGAGAATGGATGCAACTGAGCTGTTACACCCAGGCATCAGTCACTGTCCTTTTTGTCTGGAGAAGTCAGGGTTTATGCTGGATTTTGGGAAAAAGCTGGTTTTTAGTGATTGAGGAAAGGCTGCTTCATAGTTCATCGAGAGGAAAGGATATTCCTGCTGATTTTCTTGGTTTATTTGATTCCAAACCACTTTTCCTCTCCTCTCTTTATATACACACCTATCTATTGACATCCTTAAAGCAATCTTTGTTATTTAGTACATCTTTGGCACTGCTGCTTTGTGCATAAAATACAAACACTCTTGTGTTAGCCTCCTGGTCTGAGAGCCTTATCCTGGGCTATGGCTCTGTTTTTCTCAGCTCTGTGTGTGCACACTTGGAGGACAGACAAGTAACCAGGGGTGAAATCCACCTCTGTGCTGGGTAAACATTTAAACTTTATGATCCTTGTCCTAGCCCTGTGCATAAGGGTGAATTTCATCCCCCATAAATGTAAAGTCTTCCTGTGTTATTACAGTTGCCTCTCCCCATTTCCCATTATCTTTGAACCCCCTCTCCATCATTAAGCTTTCTTTTAGGATCCAGGAAAATGTCATTCTCTTCTCCTCTTTCTCTGTCTGGCCTCTGGTTATATTAGAAAATAAAATTAATCTCAAGGGGAAAATAGCACTTAAAATTATTACTACTGTTTAGCTTACTAAAGTGATTTGCTCTCCGTGACCTGTCTCAGGCAGATCCTTGTACAAATCAAATCAGCACACAAAACAGCACTGGGAAACGCTTTCCAGACTCAGAATTTCACAGCTCCTGAACCTTTCGAATGTCACAAGCAAATCAAAAATGAACATATTGGTTTATCTGTCTCTTTAGATCCCAGACAGTGTGGGTTTTTTTAAAGGCATGTCTTCTCCCGTGCTCCATGTGAAGTGTATGAATCAGCCAGCTGTAATGCTTCTGGGTGAGCCCATACCTAAATGTTTTGCTGAGTGGGGGCTGGAGAAAGTTTCCATCCTCTTCCAAGTCCATCCCTGTGTTGTGGGGCATTAATGTCACCCTGACCTCCAACAGTTTCTCATTAAGCTGTCTAGAATGTGAACTCTTACCAAGCGCCTGCTGCTCATTTTCATTTGATGGGTTTATCAGTGGGCTGGAGGAGACAGCTTGTGGATAGACCAGACTTCCATGAGAATTCCCTGAGGCTCAGCTGGTTCCTTGCAAGGGGCACTGGGTTGGCACAGCCTGTGGAGCCTTGGGAGAGCCTCGTGTCCTCTCAGCAGGGTCAGGGGTGCCAGCTCAGCCTGGCTGCAGCAGCAACTCCTTCATTAATTCTGCCTCTCAGCTGCAAACCAGTGGAGGTGTTGGAGCTCCCTGCACACCTGACTGTACCTTTTCACTCTCAGACACCCATTCTAGCTTGGGTGTCTCTCTGGCATGCTCTGTTGCATGGTGCAGGTGTGTCCTCAAAGCCCCAGCCCCACAAGGAGTAGGAGGCCAATCCTGTGACACACAGATAATGTCACCCACATCATGAGGCTCTGACCCCATTTCCATTCTGGCCTAGCTGGGGTGCAGGATGCCACAAGGATGACTCGTCATCCCCTTTTCCCTTGAAGTCTTTCCTGTCCAATTCAGCAGATCTGTACCAATGCCTGTGAAATTTTGAGGAATGACATTACAAAATCCATGACAACAATTTGTTCATCTTGTGGTGACCTCTTGTGGAGTCATTTAGAAATCGGGCTTGATCCATCACGTACAGTACATTCCAGGGAGAGGAAGACAGGAGTCATAATCCAAAATGTTCTCAGGGTTAGAGGGACAGTCAGTCATGCTGAAGGACACAGAGTCTCCCATGGGCTCTCTGTGTCTGGGTTTGATGGCAGGGTCATTTACTTGTCTCTTTGTACTCACTTTCTATCTTTGTGCATAAAACCCTGCTCGTCCTCCACTCTCAAGCTTGGCTTTCAAGAATTGGTGTTAAAACCCAAAGTATGTTATAGCAATAGAGCTGCACCTTATGAGAAAGATCCTAGCTTTTGTGTCACCCCATTTTTTAATTTGTCATTCTGCACATATGGTAGACATCAGAGTGATTGTGGAGCCTGCAAGGTGCAGCTAGGTGTGAATTGTTTAAAACAGGGCTGCCACCAAGTTCATATCCAGCTCTGTATTTGGAAAATCTAGAAGTGATTGTTCTTCACCCCCTGCCCATGTCTAATGCATAAAATCAAAACCTTTCATGCCATTCACATTATTTTTTGTGCCGATCCTGCTCAAAGCCAACCTTTATTTTTCATTAATTCTTGCAAGGCTTGAAGCTGTTCCCAATGAAACCAATTGCCAAACTGATTGTGGAAGCCAGATCAAATCTGTAGTGTAATTTCCCCCCTGCTTTTTTATTGTCCTTGCTCCAAGTCATTCCTGTCTCATGCAAACTACAATAACTACGGCAAGCGTTTACTTGTGGGAAAAATTATCTCAACTTCCTCTCTGTGCATATAATATCTAACAATGTACTGTACTGAATAGCATATTGAGAAATGCCATTGATTATTCAGAGTTTAACATGATGAGCCATTCCATTCTTCTCTTCATTGAGACCAATTTATTCTTACGCTCAGATAAAATTACAATATTCTAAATAATAAAATAAATAAACCCAATGACCTGCTATGAGAAGGATCCCCTTTCCAATGATAGTTTTAAAAACGCCCGCATGGGTCAAGGTTTTTTTCCTTTTATCCCTGCACATTTGTTTTGTTTTTCATTTTTTTGGCTTTATTATTTGGTCACTAAGCAAAAGGTTTGCTGGGTGGCTTTTTTTAAAGCTTAAGGGAGAATATGAATGTCATAAATATTTCATTTTCCTAGCACATCTTGCATTGTTCCTCACTTTCAGACCTTGCCAGCAGTCAACACAGTAGTAAATTTCAGCACCTGTGGACCTTTTTCAGTAATTTATGATTTCCATTAGATTTCCATTAGAGATGGACTAAAACAGTTTAGAAAAGTGCTAGCACCTTCAGCCATACGGATCCTGCCTGTCTCTGAGGAGGAGGGCTGGATTTTGCTGCCTGTGCCCATGGCTGCTGCCAAAGGTTTGAGGCTTCAGTTGGATCTGTTGGGTCTCAATGCCAGCCAAAATGCCTCCTTGGAGAGGAGGTACCATACCTGAGAAAGGAAGGGCAGGTTAAAAATAGAAAACCTTCTCAGTAAAAAGGATGCTGTTTCTCCCTTTCTACCCCTGCAAGCTTGGGTGCAAATTTAGCCCACAGTGACTGGCTTTGCTGGGTCACTACAAGTGTCTGTAATTCAATAACCACACACTTTTGTTGGCAGCACTCCATCCTGAGCTTTGTGGGGTGCCTTTCCCCTCCTTCCAGCTCTCCTCCTCAAACACCTGTGGTCTGGTACAGGGCTTTGCTGGTAGTCCTTTTTTCACTAGGAAATATATCGAAGAGAGGCCTTTAGGTAAGAATTTTGGGGTTAGTTCAATTAAGAAACTGTCTTGATATTCCCTCCAGCTCTAATTCGGGCTCACAGGCAGCCTGTGTTTGTTCCAGGACTAGTTGTGAACCTGGAAAATCTCCCACATGCCTGCCACACAGTGAGATACGGTGGCAAATAAATCACAGCGAATAATTTAGTCATGAATTGTCCATTGGCATTGTATCATATCTTGAATACATTTCCCATAATAGCTCACAATAGTCCCATTGACATCCACTTGACTTTTATGAAGTTTTGCAGATTTCCCTCTCATACGAATGGCTCTGACTGGCTCAGGATTGTAGCAGCTGATTCAAGGATTGAGTATTAGACCGGATATTAGATGGAATATTGTACCCATGGCATTTTCTGGAAGCTGTCCTCTGGGCAGGACGGGAATTTTGGTTGTTCTGTCAGTTGGGTGTTTATTAATAATTTTAACCAGCTGCACTACATGAAGCCACCATGCCTTATGTAAAACTTTCCCTTTGTTGCCATCCTCAGACCACCTTTCAGCTCTGTCATTCCAGCAGTCGGGCACTCCGGGGGGCTCGGCTCGTTCTGGGATAACGCCACACTCCGAGCGTGCTTCACAATGGATTTCAGCGAGCTGAGGAGTGACATTATCTCAGCAGGACACCTGCCCTTCACCTTCCATGGAGGGACCCACCTCGGAAAGGTCAACTCTTGCAGTTTAAAATAGTATTTTAACCATTGCTGTTCAGAATTCAAAGGAAGAAGGGAGTGAATGTCAGATAGGCATGAAATTTATGAAGCCCATTACTCCCCACAGGTGACAGCTGGCCCCAGACATACACTTTGAATATTCTTTTGCTTAGGTTTTAAGCGCATTTTAAAAAATTAAAAACAAACAAACAAAAAAAACCACCCAAAAAACCACCACAACAACAAAAACAAACAAACAAACAAAACACACACACACACACACACACACACATTATTTGGGATATTTTAACATGATCTCCAAGTGCCAGCAGAGTAGCAATCTGCATTCTAAAAAAGTTACGTGATTAAAAAATGCATTGGTGAATTAATACACTGAGGACCTTGGCTACTTTTATCTCTTCGCCTTCTCTCTGCTGCATCCTCATGCACAGCTTATTTTGGAATAGCAAGAAATCTACTTAAAGGTGGTGAAAATGTGTCCTGGCTGGAGCTGAGCACACTGCTTGAACCTGGGGATTTGCCTCATCAGTGTAGTGTGTCTACCCTCCAGTGAAGCATCCACTTCATACTTTTTGGGGTAGAGGCTTTTTAAAAATTACCGTATTCTTAAATCTTATTTGCCTTCTAACCTGAAATATAAAACCGAGAAAGCACTTCTGTGAAGCTAGAAATGGCCAAATAACTCACACAATTCCTTTTCTGTTCCATTTTCCCTTTGTATGAAGAACCTGGCTCCAGGAGCTCAGTTCATAAAACAAATGTTTTTTGTGGAAAATGGAACACATCCTCCACATATGTTTGATAGTATTACGTTTGCACCTTTTTCTTTTTTTTTTTTTTTAAATCATTTATGTGACTAAAGCACAGCAGCAGAGATGGCAAAGGTAAAGAAAAATATCTGATTTATCACAGTTTTGTTTGATTTTACTGCTGATGCAATTCCAAAGAAATTAGTGGAGTCCCACCAGCACGAGTCAGCCAGTGCTGAGCCACACTGAGGCATTTTGCTTTGAGAATTTGGCTGAGTTCTTCAGGGAAATGTTTCTCAATATCAGCTCAGCGTGACGAGGGCATCGACTGGCTTGTGGAGAGAGTCTATCTTCAGGGGTTAGACACACCTTTGATTTGCTGAATGATGCCTCCTGTATTGTTTGATGGAACAGCAAATGGAAGGCAATAATTCTGGCAGGCAGCTCTAAGGAGTGGCTGGGGGAGCAGATGAGCCTCACATTTACAGATCCCATTTTGACCTCTCTGCTCTGTGTTTCTGCCCATCACGGCCCTTCCTGGAGGTTTTGAGATACTGAAGGATGACACAAGGGTTTTTGTTTCAGTATTACCATAACATTTCTAGATTTGGCTAAAGAACTGAGTCTGATTTTGCGAGATTTCTGGCCCAAGTTTTTAAGCCAACTTGGCTATATTTTTATAAGCGCCCTCTCTTAAAATTCCCAAAGGAATCAAAACCACAGAGTTCATGGATGTCTTCCATTAGTCATCACAATAAAAGGTTATTAATCATAAATGCCTTTATGTTCAGAATTAATTTTTCACTAATTTTATTCTGAAAGTATATAGAGTATTTAGGCCTGCTGAATAGAAATGAAATTGGAGTAACAACTATTAAGAAAGGCTCTTTGACAATAGTTGTCAAATGGATTAAAAGAAGCAGCCCTGTTTTCTTCCAAAGGAGAACTATTTTCACTGAGCTTCTTTTATTGATAAATTTTCCAGAGACCTTGGGTTGTGGATTATCTTCTTGCAATCGATGTCCATACTTCATGTATTGTCTTTCCTACCATGTTTTGAAACATTATAGAACACATCAGCAGAAATCCATAAAAATTCAGTTGAAAGCATAGAATTAGTCAAAGAGGGTTTTTTTTCCGGGGACAAAAGACCCTTGGGGAGGGGAATGTGTGTATTTTTATGTGTATGTAAGGTAAGACATGCTCTCAGCTCCACTCCAGTGTGCCAGTGCAGCCTTGGACTGATACCCAAACACCCAGTTTGGCCTGGAAAGGAGATGGGCCACATTGCATCACTGCAGAGTCTTACTTCAGGCAAGTTTTCGTCCTCTGTTTTCCATGAAGCTGTTTAATTCATAGAGCTTTGATGTTTAAACTGATCCTGACCTTCTGTGAGTACTTCAAAAAGGGAAAATTAGCTGCTTGGAAAAATAGAGCGACTTAAATCTAGCAATTTGGGACACACATGTTAAGGTCCCACTGAACTTGTGTGGACTTCTTCAACTCTTTTTGGTATTTTTTTCCTGATTGGCTTATAACTAGAGAAAGGTGTTAATTTTCAAAACTTCAGGAATCTCTCTTTATTGATCTGTCTTTGAAACATTGTCCCTGGTACAAGAAGAATCCATCAAGACACAGGGAGCTGCTCTAAACACAGGGCATAAAAGACTTTGATTAACTTTATTTTGGCTTTTACTTACCTCTAATGAGTAAAATGATTAATTGAATAACACTCCCTGGCTTCACTGTAGTTGATGGTCCATAACAACTCCCCTGGTTCTCATAGTTTATAATTTAGCTGTCAAAATATTCTCTAGGTTAGATCTTGAGAAGAAAGGTCTTGACTTTGCTTTTTTTTTTTTTTTTTAAACCAAGCAAATCTACTTCAACTATTTGTAAGTTATTGAAGTCAGTTGAAAACATCTCACTTTAAAATACGTGCCTGGTCAGTGTTAAGTAGTTATTATTTTGGGAGGGTAAAAATTTAATACATAATTTCCAAGTATTTTAAACGTGCAACTGATCTTTGCTGTGATTTATTATAGGCTGGGGTATACATATATTGTCAGGGATTTTCAGACAGGAGGAATGTCTCTACTGTGTATTAATGGTACTTTTGGAAATAGTTGAATTGATAAATATTTTTTTTTGGCAATCAACACTTGTTTGATATTTTGGAACACTTTAAAAGTATTGTTTAAAAGTCTTATATTTTTAAATTAGTTTTGCTCAAGACCTAGTTCATTAAGATGTATCCGGGCCCTGCTGGGAAGACAAGTTTCCTCCAAGGCAGGATTCAGTTTTAATGCTGCAGCTTTGCATCCTTTCCCTCACCTTTTAAAAGCTTCCTGGAGGTTCAGGATAACACCTGAACAGCTCAGGAAAAGGTCCAGCCTCAGCTGTTTGCCCTCAGCAGGTGGTTGTGTGGGGTTGGATGTGTTTTGCTGCTCACAAAATCAGACCTGTGCAAAGACGCGAATCTCCCTCTTCTTCTCTTTCAGCAATTTTTGGTGCTCTTTATTGCTGTTAAAATTAAAGCTAATTTTGCCCACATAGTTATTGTTTGACTTGATGAGGTTGTTGTTTCTTTGTAGTTAAAAATATTTTATTAATTATGCCACAAGTATTTCCTTCTATTACTATACCCCTCTTCCATTATGTTTTGGGTTGTTTTTTGGGTTTTTTTTTAGTTAATACTAAGTTGTCTTTATCTTTTACACCAGCTTTCAAAGAAAAAAAATCCAAAAGTTTCTTACATTTTTAACTTTGCATCTAATATCTCAGTGCTATTTTGACATACCAAGTGTGTGTGTGTGTGTGTGTGTGTTCAAGATTTCCTCCTTCGTTCTTATTTCTGGTGGAATTTTGCCATAAATTCTGTGCGTCAGAGGGAATTTGCAGTTAAATTTGAAGTCTCTGCTGCTTTTATTAAGCCAAATCCTTGAAGGTGCTAACTCCTCTCAAAATCTGTAATTTTACTGATAACAGAAGGTGCTTATTTTAGAGTAGAATACTGTGTCTTCCTGTCTTTTTATTCACTCAGTTTACTGAGGCAGTAGCCAAAGGATATCCCAACAGTAAAATTAAGTGGAGGAAAGGATCTTTCATAAATGCAGAAAAAATCTTCCAAATTTCCTACCCAAAACCCCTATATAGAATCCTACATTGTAGATTTAAATTTCTACGTATTGGGCCAAATCCTTATCCAGCTAAAATTAACATCTGTGGCACTGGGGTTTATTAAAGTAGTGAAAAGTTTTGCACAGCTATCACACACTGCAGAAATCCTTTTTAGCACTGTAATAAAACATAAAATAAAACTGTCTGTACATCTCTATGTCAAACCCACCCTTTTTGTGCAACACCACTTCTTAAAAGAAAAAAAAAAAGTCTGCTTCTAGTCTCTGTAAAACTATTTAATGAGAAGACAATATAAAATTATTTTATGAGAAGATAATCTAAAACTATTTTACGAGAAAATAATGTAAAAGTCTGTCCAGAGATTGTCAGTAGAATCAGATCACTGATAGCAAGACCCCACAGTGAGATACAAAGCCATTTTTTGAGTCATGTTGGCAAATACATGGTACAAAGCTGGACATGTGAAAATTTCATAGCAAAACTAAAAGTGTTGTCTTGAATTGCAAGGAACATCACTTAAAACATCATCTGAATTGTCAGTGGGCTTTACATGCAGACAAGAAAAATTTCCTTTCTGAGCATGGCTTTCAAAGAGCCCTCAGGTTTGAAGTGAGCTGGTGAGATCAGGCTGTAATGTGAGTTCAGACACATGTTCCTTAGCCGTGTTCACAGGGATGATCCATTTCACTCCTCACCAGCAGCAGTTCCAAAGCAGTTCATGACTCCTCTTGAGACCTGGTCTTTTTAACTGTGACAAATTATGTCCAATGAAGGAATTCTGGGATGTAAAGTGATGCAAACTGGGGAGCATGAATTTTCCAAAATTAATTTCTTTAATGAATATGAATACTTGAACGTGTCTTAAGCTGTAACATTTTCAGCTCTCAGCTTACATTATTTAAATAATCAAGAACTGCCAAATGGGCTTTCTCATCTGGTTATTTGAAGCAGTCCACTCAGAGTTGGTGTGATCAGTACTACTGTTGAGATAAAACATGAAAAGTCTCTGAGTAACATCTCGCGCCAAAGTGAACTTTACGGTTAATAAATTCGGCAGTTCAGAGGTTATTTAGTCAGTAATTAAATGTAAGAGTCAATGTTTAAGTCCAAGAAGAAATCTTGAGAATCTTGATCTTGTTAAACTCCTATCTCAATTACATGATCAAAGCCAGCAGAAGTATTTTTCTTTGCAAGTATCACTTTCAAAGTCACTGACTCTTCTTCCACAGGGAGTTTGATTGTTGACTTCAGCTGAAATAAGTTTAGATCAACACTGAGCTATTTTGAAAAATCCTCCCTGATACTTTCTCTGACTAGAGACATCTGAACCTTCTGAGGTTAACCCATCCTTGTTTCGGAGTCATCATCATGTTTTGTGATCCCTCTTCTCTCTGTTCTCAATCGAAGTTATTTCAAATGGGAGACAAAAAAAACTCAAAGCAATCCAATCTTCTTTTCTTTCTTTTAACAACTAGAGTAAGCAGCAGATTTATTGAAGTTGCAATCAGATTCGTGCAGCAATACTTGTTGTCGCTCTAAATGTTATCAATCGTATAATTTTTGTTCTTTGATTGCCAGTTTGGTTATGATAGGGAGAGGTGGCATAGGAAAGAGGCTTCCTTCAGCTTTTGTTTTGATTGGATGAGGTTTTTCATAACCATAGCTGTGTTTTGGCCATGATGGAACCTGGTACTGTGAGAAAACTATGAAGAAAACTCTCTTCTTAAGAGGGACCTTGTGGCTAAAGAAAAATCATCCTTCGGCCTGATAACAGTGAATGAATTGAGAACCTGACTGGATTGAGTTTGAAAGCACTGACTCAGGCACTTTTTTCTTACTCTGAATGGAATTTTCTTGTTATATATGCAAAGTTCAGGACTTAGAAATATAGAAACTTCAGCAAGTTTAGGAAAAATAGGTGGGCTAGTAATGCCTGCCTTCACTGAGGTACCTGGTTGATATTTATTTCTTTGAAAACAAATCTTGGTATTAGAAACATAGAGGAGAGTAAAATTGGGGCTGGATGTTTGGCTGGGACAAACCAGTATACTGCTTTTAATTCCAAATATTTGAAATTGTCAGTGCTGAGCATATTGTGAAATGACATCTGTCGTATGGAATCTGAAAAAATCCACCACCTAAACATGCAAACTGTTTCATCTGGTCTAGCAGGCAAAGCTGAAATGCTTGCATCAACCAAGAAATTAGATCAATAATGTGCCTTCAGTATGGCTTATCTCTGTTCATTTTAAAGTAAAGCCCAATTCACATCCTTCCCTGTGGTACATACAAACGCTGAATATTGAACTTTTCTTTTTCCCCAGTGATTTTCCTGTAACTTCACTCAGCCAAACTCCCGCTTGGGTTTTTTTTCCTGCTATGTCTTATTTTTCTCTTCAAGGCAGTTAAATAATAACATGCACCTGTCTCCTATCCCATTAATCAGACTCTTAGTAAAACAGTCGTACAAATTGTGCAAATACTAAGAATCTGCCTACTTGCATGTGTTTACCTTGGAATAATTTCACATAGATGTTTCCAAAAGGGTTCACATTTTGTTTTTTTCCTTTTTTTCTTTTTTAAATTCTTGACATGAAAATGCTTATTTTTACTTATCTTATGTTTTTATGAGTGATAAATAACCGCGTGAAAATAGTGCCCTACCTAGACACGCCAAGCATTTTATAAAGGGGTTTTCCAAGGGACAAACATCTGACTCATGGCAACTGGTGTCCTTGAAAATTAAGGAATTTTTTTTGCAAGTTTCATAATGTGTTTAGAGGAGCTGTAATCTGCTGTGTGTTATGCAAATTGTCAGCATCCTCTTATCTTCCCCCCCATTTGCAGCACCCTTCACGGGCGCTTCTTGGCTGTGCGTGGGTGAAGGATAATTCGAGTGCCCTCTAGCACTCCAGTGCCTGGTGTTGCACAATCAGGGAATCTGGTGTCACATTAAGGCAATCCTTATAATATAATCAAAGTTCTGATGTTGTACTGTCCTTTAGATGAAACAAACTAATGAAATGTATTGACCCTCCTTGCGCGCTCCCGGAGCGGAATGACGGCGCCGTATTGAAACTACATGAAATACATTGACATTGATTGTGAAGTCTGCTTTCCCAGAGTCACTTTGGTGGCTGATTAAAGTGTCACATTGACAATATAGCCCCTTTTGAACAGGAAATTAATACCAGCCTGGTGGCAAGGAATGTTCTTCCAGGCCTGCACTATCACCAGTCCTCAGAAATGAATCGGAGGCTCAGCTATTCCAGCGTTTTCCCTGATTATAACAAACAGATTGAAATTGCAACAACCAAGAGGCAAAAATTTAAAAAAAAAATTAAAAAAAAGAGCTTGTGACATTTTATGTTTATTCTCATGATTCAATATGCGTATTACTGATAGGAATTTCAACAAAGATTTAACATGAACTGTGTGTTTTCAGTCAGTTAAAGCTCCATCGAAAGTAGGAGTCACATTAGCTATGTCTTTCTAATCCATCCATCATCTGTTTGAATACATAAAAGCCTTTGTTTTACTATGTGGCTGATGTATGCACAAGTTGGAGGAATTTCTATAGATTGGGATATACAAGCACAGAAAAAAATGTGTGTTTGACAGGCAGAGGGAGAGAAAATTGCATATTCAATGCATGGTGCAATGCTAAAAAGGAAGGCATGAAGCAGGTGGAGTAGCAGTGGAAGCTTAAAGACAGGATCATCTCTGAGATCTCAGGGCCTGTTTCTCCATCCCAGGAGCATCCTTTATAAACAGCCTAATGTAGGAGAAATTGAAAGAATGGAAAGGAGCTGTGACACGGGAAACAAATATTTATTCATTACTAAGTGAGAATCTAAAAGGGGAAATTATACAGATATAGAAAACAGACAGCAGCTCTGTCTTGGAAGGATGAAAATCTGGGCCTGTCACCATCTCACAGCACAGTTCATCCCTTTTTACATTACAGGAAGATGCATTTTTGAGCACTGTGTTATCCAGACATCATTTTCTTTCTTGAAACTCTGCATTGGAGTTCTAGTGAGCAGAGCTGCTAGTTTTTACTAGCTTAGACCATGACTCCACAGGCTTTGTCCCCTTAGACCTATTCCCAATCCTCAGCTGCCTCTCCTGCAGCTCCACAATCCTCCACAGCAGTGTACCTTATAAAATTCTCACTCTGAGTGCCCCAGGTCCGTCTTCTGGTCTTGGACTGGGTTCTCAATTCTCATCATGTTTCCCTCCTGTCCCTGGGCAGAGTTATGCAGGGGAGTATGGAATGGGAAGGAACAGCTCTCTTGTAAGATGTTTAAATGAGATGCTGGAGAACAGGCTAGCCAAAGAAAACTGATCAAGGCTGGAGGAGTTAGGAGAGAAAAGGAGGCAGTAAAAATTCTTGCCTGGCAGTCCAGCATGGAAGTTTTTTTGGCTCATTAACTTGTGAAACGGTTTGGGGATTTTCTAGAAGGTATCACAGGAGTGCAAAGCAACAATATGACCATTAATAATAGTTTTATTACCAGTTAGCTGTACAGATAATTCCTACATATTTCTTTCCACAGAAGGAGTTCAGTGTTCTCTCTCTGTGCACAGCTGCTCTGAGCTAGGGCTGGCCAGAGAGCATCCCAGGAAAAGATTTCTGTCAGAAAATGCTCAGCTAGGCAAAAAAGATAGGGTTCTATGGACGTGCTCTGACCACAGAAAGCAATCAGGTCTCTGCTGGAACCAGCCACAACAAGGAGCCAAATCCTGGTGCCCCAGTAACCCATGTGCCAGACTCTCAGAGCCAAGGGTGTGTCCTGGGGTCTGACAGCCTTGGGCTCCCCAGCTCCTGGCTCCAAACTCCCCCAGAATCCTGGAGTTCTGTGCCAGCAGCCCGGCCCTAGGGGTGCTCCAGATGCAAGAGCATCCAGCTGTTTCTCATTCTCCCTCAAGGCTGGCTCAGCTGGGAGCCTGGCAGCCCTTCCTGCCCCAGCCCCAGGGGACCCTGCTGAGCAGGATCCCACGGGAGCTTTGATCCCTGCCTGAGAGCTTTGTGTCACCTGAGAGCTGATAGCTGAAGGGCCCAGAATCCCTCAGCCGTCCCCAGATCCACCCCAGGATGCTGCAGCATCCCCCTGCCCTGAAGCAGAGCCATCCATCCAGCCTGTGTTCAGTGTGGGTGATTTGCTGGAGGGATGGAGAGGGTGGGAAGCCTCTTTCTAATTCTCCTCTTCTGGAGTCTGTGGCTCCTTGTTCAGGAACATTGTTGTTACTTTCAGCGCTGCTCCTGCTGTTGATCTTGGCCTTTGCTTCTATGATTTCTGTTCCCCGCTGCACTACTTAGGTGAACAATAAGTTCAATTTCCAGCAGTGGTCGGCCTCCTCTCTTACCCCTTGCCTGCAGGAATTTCTTTTGTTTGGTTTGATATTTTTAGTCACGCTGTGTTGTAATAATAAGAACAAGACCACGGGCACGCGAGATTCCAGCCTTCCTTCAGTTGCCATGGCTTGCCTTTGCGCGTTGTTATTGCTTTGGATGAGCTACTGCAGCCCCACTCCTTGATTTCTACTTCTTTAATACTGTTCCCTGCCTCACTACAAAGTGAACAGCAGTGCTTGTTCTCTCTCTCTGACGTCTTGAATCCACCCACGAACCCATTATTTTCTCTAACGGCCAAGACCGGTGTAGGAGGGGGGGGAAGAAGGAATGAAAAAAGGAAAAATAAATAAGGATAAAATCCTGTGTGCTTTGGGGCTGTTCCCTGCACTGCAGAAAGGGCTCGTGCACCCCGCTGGATGTGCAGATGAGGACGTGACCCTGAGCTCCTTGTTTACGCAGCACCCAGAACGTGGTGTGCTGGGGATGAGGACACCGGGGGGTCAGACAGAGCTGAAATCTCTGCTGTGTAGGAAATCACGTCCTGTTGTTGTTTGTAAAAGCTGCAGGAGCTGTGGTGTTGGGACCAGATCATGGATGTGCTTAGGAGAACCATGTGAGTGTGGAGACAATGTCTGGAGGCACCATCTCACCCTGCTTGTCACCCTGTGGCCACTGAGGTGCTGAGGGAACAAAGACCTGGCAGAGGTGCCAAGGGTTCAGACAGGCTTTGCCACCAGCTTTGATGAAGTTCTGGTACCTGGTGAGAGTGTCAAGCAGCTCTGAACTCTCAGTGCTTTTTGTAGCCACTCATTTTATGCCGTTGATAAACTGACTTATTAACTTTTATGACATATCCTTTAATTTGTACTTCTTTTCTTTTTCTCTACACTTTTTCAACTTTGTCTCTATCTGATAGTAACAAAAATCTGAACACTCAACATCTAAGAAAGTTTCCCCAAAGTACTCCTTTTCAAATTTTTCCTCTCTGTGATTTTAACTAAGAAAAATTAAAAGACCGCCAGCTTCCTGGTAAAAAGGAGTAGTGAGGCTGCAATATACCTTGTTTTCCTAAATTTTGGGTTAAAATCAGTTCACTTCATCACATGGGGAGTTTATCCTGTTTAAAGGTATTTTTCTGAACTAAGGAAGCTCCGAATACTTCACTAGAAGGAAACTGTTAATCAAAATTTGTGAGCTACTGCTGAGATCTCTTTCCTAGGCCTTGCTGTGTGCCATGTCCTTCTGTCCTTCTCCACCAGCTGGTCTTTAGTACTTATTTTAAAAACAGGGAATTGGATATTATCTCACTTAACAAACAAGCAAACCAATCCATATGTATAGACATCTAAAATACCAATATATCTATTTCTTTTTATATATTAAAAACCCCTGATTTTTTTCCAGCTGTGGTTGGTTATTCAGCCTACAGTACAAAGCCCTTCCCTCTATATGTAGGTGTAGGCTGCTGCAAGTCTTTTGGCTCTGTTTTTATGATGGTTAGCACAAAAGGGTACCTATTTCATCTATGTAATTCTTCACCTTTTGCACTAAGGGAACTTCCTTGGAAAAGACTCTAGCATTTTCCTGATTGCTCTTGTAAGCAATCCAAAAATCAAGGAATCTTAGGTAGTTTTCTTTAATGCAGTCTGGATGATGAATTTACATCTATATATCAGAAACACTGTCTTCTGCCCTACATTACTAATGTCAGAAAATTGCCACTATATAATTCATCAAAGTATTTCTATAGACTCCCCCTTTATTATCTCTTCTCTTGCAAACGGTATAATTTGCCTTCATTCTATGTCAATGAGAGGAACTTTAATCTTGGATACTGCTGGGTAAGGTGCTGTACACATTAAAAGAATGGCAAGGTAAGAAGGGAATGGGTCTGGATAAAAATATAGATTAGGAGCTATTGGTTAGCAACTGCAAACATGGCAACAAAAGACTTTTTAAAAGCAGCTTGAAAATCTTGCTTAAAACGGTAACATAATGAAAGTATTTTTTGCACTGTGTGTGTTTTAATCAAGATTATTTTCCTGGAGTTTCTTTTACACTGAAGAGTGTATGCTGAATTCTAAGTTACACTTTAGAAATGTGTGGAGCTGTAAAGTGGATTTAACTGTGAGAAAGGCTCGATATCTCATAGTCATATTGTACCTTTCACCCTCGAATATCCTAAAGTACTTTTCACACGTAAAAACCTGATATATAATTGCACCTGCTTCAGATATGAAATGCAGCAGTTGTTTAATGGTGCACAGAAACACTAGACAAGGGTATGAGGCCAGAAATTGGAGAATACAATATCCAGCTGAAAATCCAGGTGGGATTTAGGATGGGAGGATGTAATTGCTTCAATTAGAATTTTGTGAGAATAATATACTTAATAGGTGCAATTCCTGGCCCTATTGGAGTCAATGAGAACATTGCTGCTGATTACAAATGAGGTTGGAACTCCTCTCATATCTCTTCCTTTATGAGAAGTTTAACGAAATACTGCAGTCAGAATTGTTTGCGGGGTTTTGATTTTTCTCATCTCCACCAGAAGAATTGGCTTGATGCTCAGCCCAGCATTATAGCTATGAAATCTCGTTAAGCGCCTGTTTTACACCCGTAAAAGGGAGGGGAGAATTGGATCCAGCATCTCCTGTGGCCTTTCCCACCAGCGTGGGATATTGGTTCATTCCAGCTCGGATAGAAATGTCAGCTGCAGAATCAGCCTGACGCACACAGCTGTTCCGTGGAGGTTTCCAGTAAAAATGTAATTTCCCATACAAGTACCCTGGCCGGCAGCTCCTGTGCCGTGCTGGTCCTGTCGGCTCTCACGTGGTCAGGTTTTATGACTGTAGGCCGTGTTTTAAAATATCAAATGTTCCTGTTCAGTCACTGTAGAATGTTAATAGGTAACAGGGAGGGAAGGACTCTGATGGTGTAGATGCACAGGAAATAAAAGCTGTGAAGATTGATATATTTCTGTGATGAATAAGGAAAATACTCTATTCCAGCCATTCATCTCCCCTTTCCCCTTCACTCCTTCCTGTTTTCCCCTCAGTTCTTTCCGGATCCAAAAGGTTTGATGCTGATCCTAATGAAAACCTTCCATTGATTTGGTTAAATACTGAGCTATGTAATGCAAATACCAACCTCTGAGCTGTTTGCTTCCCTTAAAGCATTCATACTAAAGTGCATTTAAAAAAAGGAGAAAAGAATAGCTCTAAAAGTATATACCCATGTCTTTCACTTCATATATTTACAGGCAAGTGCTCTCAGTGCCTCACAGCTGGACTTTGCAGTGGGCTTACCCTGTTGTAGCTCCATGGTTTGTGGGCCAAGCCCTCTGAACCTGAACTCCCATCCAGCCCAGAGGGGGTCTGTGGGGCTTTGTGCTGTAGACATGTCCCAAGGAGGACCTCAGCACAGCTGGGATGGTGCAAGGGATGCCTGAGCCTCCTTGGACGAGTAGCTATGGATCCCCTTGCTCTGGGAGATTGGCTTGCCCCACATCAAGTGGGAGCAGTGGCCCAGTGTCACCTCCAGACCTTGCTCTGCCAAAGGATCAGTGAGTGGAGCAGTGAATGTGAGTTATATTTTCCTACATGCTTTCTTGGGAATGAGATTTCCTTGCAGGAAACAGACTGAAAATTTCCAGTTAGAGAAAGCCCAAATTCTTAGCATTAAGCTCTGCCCCTGCATGGCTGCAGAGGAGTGTGATGGCAACAGAGGAGCTGCTGTGGCTGTCCAGGTGCGTGGACAAGCACCCCAAAGAGTGCCCTAAAACTGATCCAGCAGCATCCCACCCAGATCCTCTGGGAAGGGCTCGTACCCTCACACCACATAAGCAGAGCTGGAGGCTTTCAGCACTTAAATTCAAAGAAACCAAGGCAAGCAGGAGCCAGCAGTGATGGAGAAGAGCTCAGGGCTCTCCCCAGTTCCAGCTGGATGCTGTGTGCTCAGGTCCAGCCCCTCCAAAGCCCTGCCACGCTCCCAGGGAAAAGCCTTTTCCTTTCTTTCTCTCGAAGATAAACACCAAATTTTCAAAAGCGATTTACTTGAAAGCTACAACCAATTTTTTCTCATTTCATGCCCCAGCTTGCTTCTAGGTTGTTGCTGTGATTTTTTTTTTTTTGTTCTTTTTTTTTTTTTTTTTTTTTAAACTCATAACACATGGACTCTTTCAAAAACACCACGTATTTGAGATAAAACTGCTTTCAGCCTATGGCATAAAATGTAGGGCTACATGAAAGTAAAAAAGGATGAGAGCTTTTCAATCAATTTGATGAAAAATTTAAGTTAATTAAAAGAATGCTCAATTTTTCCCTAGAAGGCGACACTGATCTTTATTATTAATGCATACCAGTGTTTCATAACTGTGCATAATAATGGCCTGTAACATCAGGCACAGCTTCATCCCCAGCTTAATTTGTTACAAAATCTTTTTTGGTATTCTTAAAGCATGCCCTTTGCCACTGTATCTCTGATGCTCTTGGGCTAATTCCTAACTCCTAAAGGACGTCTTATTTTATGCTCACACCTGAGAATTAATTTATCAGATTGTTTTTTTCAGTTTAAAGCTTTTAAAAAAAATAATAAAAAAATTAAAAGGCATATAGAGACCCTTCACTGCTTGGCTTTCATATCACTTTTTTGGTATTCAGATTCAATTAGTGGAAATAGAAGTAGAGGAATAATATTCATACAGGCTGGAGATGCGGAGTAGGAGAAAAGGAACAGAAATTGGTCTTTGAGTTGTAGACACAAGGTTTCGTTTCACTTTGTTTTCTGTTTCAGCAGAACCCAAGAGCTCTGGTGTAGCCATGGCTGGGTGGGGTGGCAATCATTAGGACAGATTTACGTGCAGAGCCGTTTGAAATTCCCATTTGTGTCAACTGAAATTTGGATTGGAAACTTGCCACTTTACCAAAAAAAAAAAAAAAAAAAAAAAAAAAAAAAAAAAAAAAAAAAAAAAAAAAAAAAAAAAAGAAGAAGAAAAAAAACACCTCAGTGTTCCAGGGGGTCTTCCTGGTTCAAGCCAGGGGCTCCAGTTGCTCAGCGTTCCCCATCCCTAGGGATGGTTCCAAGCCCAAGTGGGTCGTTTTGCTGGGATAGACTTCCTCAATCTGTTCTGCCAGACCTTTCTACTTTGCATAAATAATTGAGCATTCATTAGAGCAGGGTCTTGAGCCTGGCTTTCCCACAGCTGAGGTGAGTGCCCTGACCACCACACTATTGATTTTCCTATCCCAACCGATCAATCTTCCATTGATCTCATTGGTGCTAATTGGCAAAAGGGGTGCCCACAGGATGTGTGGTGAGAGCAGGAGACACCTGTAGCCCCTATGAAAATAAAACCATGTATTACCCAGTGGCAATGACAAACCCTGCTCTGTGAGACCTGTGCCTGGCTTTCCTTCAGCTGTCCCATCTTGCACAAGGTCAAACATCCTCCTTCTAATGATTCCGGTGGAAATGGTGTTGCCATTGGACATGATGTGCAATAACTCTGTATCCTCAGTGAAAACATTCCTGCCTAATCATGAAAAGCACAGTTGAGCTACAGTCTGAACTGACTCAATTTATGTAACAAGATTCCGCTGTGTTTGCCCAAATTGGCATAGTTCCTCTCCAAGGGACTGAAAAATGACGGCAAATCCAGCATGAAGCCTGTTGTTATAGGAAGTGTAGGGAGTAGCACAAGTTTATTGTCAGCCTTCAAGTGTGCCTTTAGGTGGTCACCACATCCTGAGATGCTGCTGATAGAACAAGATGACATGTTTCTGAAGGCCTGCCAAGAGATTCAAACAGACAATATTGAAGACTCTTGCTCTGCTTTTCTTAGCAGTTTACTGTTTCCCTTCTGAATGAATATGAAATTATGCTGCTGTGAAGAAACCCACAGTGTAATAAGGGATGCTGGGAGAGATTAGCCAAGGCAGATAATGTCTTGTAGAGACTATCTCTTTGGCACCTTTGATACCAATTATACCATGACATCTCAAAAGGAAGTCACCTGTCTTAGCTGCAGAGAGATATCCAAGAAAATCTAACAAGCATTTTTTTTTTTTTTAGTTCCTTGTGTAATGAACATATGCAGTGATATAATAATCATTTCCCCTGGTACAGCGGGAAAAAAAATTGAGTAGAATTAGTTCCCAACATGAAACCATTATGAGCTGTAATTTATTTCAGAAAGTGGAAAGTGTTAGGGAGAAAAGGGCGGGGGGGAAAAGTGGGGGGGGAAATACCAAAACCTTTGCTGATAATTTGTTATGTTCTGGACCCAGTAAATGACCTTATACATATGGACTTAAGTATACTCAGCGGGTACAATATATCCAAAATGACATAGAGGATTGAGCCTAATTGATATCATTAGAGCCCTGGTCCTTTTACACTTGGCCTTTGAGATGTTGGTGTTACCAAGAAAGCTGCTTTTGATTTATTTTGCTTTTGTTCTTCATCCTTTTGCTCTCTCTCTCATTCTCTCTCTCATTTCCCCCCTCCTCCTCTCAAGTTCTGCTCAAAGGCCAGACCCAGGGAGATTAGGAACTCACGATCCCATCCAAGGGCTGCAGTGCTACAGATTGTAGATTCCTTTCTGAAGTGATAACTTCTAACAAGAGGCACTTGGTACATTTGACCAGCGTGCTTCTTAGGGGGAAGAAAAAAAGAAAGGAAAAAGAGTGCAATTGTACAGATAAAATACCAGCAACATTTATTCTAGGTGACTCTCTTAGGGGTTAACATGTGCTTTATCTTTAAAGGGGATATTCTCTGGCAGCTTGTGGCAGAAAGAAGTGTGCTCAGCATAGTGTAGATTGGCATGGCTTACAAATTTTTAAATTGTTTTTGTTTTTAACCAATGAATTATGTCAGAAAACAAGGTCATGATCTTCCCTTAAAAATTCTACTGTGAATATGTTACAATCAATTCAATATTTCATTAGTGTTTTACAGATGAACTCTGAAAGTTGTCACTGACTTTGTACAACATCATCTTTATACCCAAATTCAAACTAGACCTATGCATCCAGCATTTTCCAGGAATGTTTTTGTGCAACAAACAATAGCACAGTACAGGTGGGATATATGATCTTGTACCTAGAAGTCTGGGAAGTCTCAGAATTTTGTTAGAAGATATTCTTCATTAACTGATTCTTGTATTTCAATAGCTTTCTACTCTGTTTGTTTATTTTTCAGAAAATCTGTTTCAGTGTTCCAGAAAAAAAATGGCTGTTTAGCTGTAGTATATTTGGGTTTTTTCCCATACTCATCAAGTGCAGGTTTGTCAGATATTCATTGAAAATGAATGAGATTTAATGAACTTTTAGTAAACAAGAGAGAAAAAAAACCACATTGAAATTCTTTAAAAGAAACTTCTCTGCTTAGAAGTCACTTTTACCTGCATTTTAACTAAGTTAGCTTGGGCCTGATCCAGTGGATCCTGAGCTGGACCATTACTCCAGCTCAAAAGGGGAGAAAATGTTCCAGACTACTCAAGGAAAGCAGGTTTTTCACTTTACTGAGTGGGCTGGGAGTCACAACCAGAGGAAAGCTGGTGTTTTGTGATGTCAATATGGTGAATAACTGGCTTTCCTTGAGCAGCAGTTGCCATGGGGGAATGGGATTGGCATCCCAGCGTCCTTGCATCCTTTTCCCAGTTTTTGGTGACAACCAGAGGGATAAATGCCTGTAATTTATGCAGTCCAGCAGGTATTACTGCAAACACTGGAGGTGGAAGGACTCTCTAATGGTCTGAGTGTGAGTTCAGGAGAGGGGAGACTTATTAGAGGAGGAGGAGAAGGAAGAAAGAGAAAGAAAATGTCTTAATGGAAAACATGCAATCAAAAATAACCCCCTGTCCTACATCCTTTATTCATCTGCTAATTGGAAATGGGAGACTTGTGAACCCAAAGTGCACACGAGCACATCCATGGCCAATCCCAGCTGCCCTCGGAGAGGCAGAGTGCCGTGCCACACACCGTGCACGGGGAGCAAAAGGGCACAACAATTAAAAGGGAAATGCAAAGCACAGTTCTTGAAATGTCGTGCACGTTAGCAGCACAAAATGCAAGTTGGGCTCTTCATCATATTCCCTGAACCCTTCTTTTCCTTTCTTCTGTGGTTTTTTTGTTTTGTCTTTCCTTAATTTTTTTTTTTAATCCATGCGTGTTGGAAGGTGACAGCAGAAGCGGGGCGCACACACACACAGAGCTGTAAGCACGACATCACCACCTCCAATGCTTTGATTCATTCACCCCTCTAACATCTCACCTCCCA
Source organism: Brachypodius melanocephalos (assembly GCA_013398615.1). NCBI lineage: Eukaryota > Metazoa > Chordata > Aves > Passeriformes > Pycnonotidae > Brachypodius > Brachypodius melanocephalos. Next base: position 3,196,163 of record VZSR01003798.1, on the reverse strand, counting down.
AATGTCCACCCCCCAGCACTTCAAGCCCCCAGTTCCTGCCTCCACAGCCCTTTACCATTAACACCCATCAGCAGCCGGCGCGTTTTTACGGTCAGGGAGCATTGTTGCCCAGGCTTCCTTCCCTCTGGGCTCAGATCACATAACTATAAATTTACTCTGGAGCCTCTCATTCCTTGTTGGTTGGCTACATCCTCGAGCCTTCCTCCCTCCTGCACTTTATCCCCGCTTTTCTCTCCTTGGCACATGCACCTTGACCCAGGCAGCCTCGCACATATGCAAGATACAAAAAGTCCACCAGCTGTGATCAACAGTAAATAAATCTTGATGCCAGTATTAAGTTACTGCAATTTTATCCTCTCTCTCTTCCCTTCCCCACCCCTTCATCGATGGGAGAAGAATATGAACTTGACATTTGCTCACTGAAAGCAGATGGATGAGGTAGGTCAGCATTAGGTGTAACCCTAGCACTGTTTCTTTGGGTTTCCTGAAGGATGAAGCTAAAAGAATTCTCCTGTTGGGTCAGAGGCCACATTAGTCATTTGCTTAAAGAAGAACTGTGCAGAATTAATCAAAATGAAACACAGGTTTTCATGTCTCTCTCTTATTCAGAATCTCTCAGTCCTTTTTTCCATTCCTCTTAGAGGAAGCAATGTATTTTATCCTTTTACACCTTGTCCTGCAGAGGTTTTGTTCGGAGTGGTGTCACAGGCCTTCCCCTTCTGTGTAGAAAACCATTTTAATCAGGATAAAGCCTCCATGTGATACTTGTAAAGGTCATCTGAAGCTGGTGTGTTAGTACCAGTGCAACCACAAAAAAAAAGACTCAACCCTTCATGAAGAAGTTTTGAGTTGAAAAGAATGATTCTATTCACTGCATTTTTCCAACTTAAAAGGAAAGTTAAAAGAGCAGCTCTAACACTCAGAAGCAAAAAACTTTACATATTTTGTTTCACTATAACCTGAGGAGAGCAAACTATTCAGGGAGAAAGTCTTTCATTCTCGTTTCAAGAGCTATACCCCGAAACTGATTAAGAGCCTGACCTTACCATAAAACAGGTCACAGTAATATTTTTAGGGGTTTCTTTTTTTTTTTCCTTTTTTTTTTCTCCTGAGGTTGTTATCTTGGTCAGGGAGGTACCAGGGTATTTATGGTTTACAGTTTAAATCATCTCACAAAGGAAAAAGTTTCTTTGGACTGAAAGCTTTTGGCAGCAAACTTTCACCTGCTGTTTGAACTGTTCCCACTATTTGGCACACTTGCCTATAGAAGCTTAAAATAGTACATCAAGAATTTGGTTTCTCTTCATTTTTTTTTTTCCCCCGTCTTCTTTTCTTCTCCTGTTTTTCAAATGCTGGAACTTGCTATTTGCTATTCCTGAAAACATGTTAATAGTTTAGTTGGGATTCGCGAGATGGGCATTCAGGGCAGGAGAAAATGTCATTATTCTTCAAGAACTTTCATGTTCCTCAGCTGCTTCCCCAGCCATGCCCAGCAGTCTGAAACACACTTGTTCCTCCAGCACTGCAGCAAAGTCATCACAAGCATTCTAGGCACTGGGCTTCTCCTTGTTAACTCAGCTGTAAACCAGTTGAATTTCCACTGCCCTGAAAAATAATCCAGTTTATTCAGATGCATTTATAAAGCAAACAGCAAAACCACCCACTGTCAGTTGCTCACACATTGGCATATGCACACACAGACACCTCCAGCAGCCCATATAGCACTGACAGTATGCACAGCTGTTATATTTTACGCTATTTGATGCTCAATAATTAGCGCCTGTTAAGGGAAAAAAAAAAAAAAAAAAAAAAAGGAGAGATGCCACACTACCTTGCAACAAATAGCAGGAATCAGTATGTCCAATTTATCAAGACCTACTGCTGAAAGGAAGATTCCTGTTATAATTTCACATGATGTTGCTGTCACTATTACACTTGTCAGCACTATGATATCAACAAAAGGCTTCTGGTGTATCTCGCAGGCAATGACTCTTCTTCAGATTTGCTGAAGTGAGACAAGAAAACCACACAGATGCTTGGTATTGTCTTAATTTAATTGGAGGTTTGGGTTTGTTGTTTTTTGGGGGGTTTTTTGCTGCATTTGGCACTTTTACTGATATTTTTTGGTAAGAGAAGTGGGTTGAGGAATGAACTCCAATCTCGTTCTCAGCTGCAAATATTTTGTGGTAAGAAAATCATTTAAAATTGAGGAACATGATGTATTCAGTCGTGTTCTTAGCATGTCTGAGGAGCAACCAGCCTGGCTTCAGACTGCTTCTGCAGGTGGTGTAAAATGGCTCGTGACTCCTGTGAGTAAGAGATTTCTGGTACCAAACAGGTTTGTTGTGTGGAAACTGTGCAGATTCACGTGCCAGGCTTCAAGACAACTCAACAGTACAGAATAGTAGAATCTTAGACAGGTTTGGGTTGGAAGGGATCTTAAAGATCATCTGGTTCCTGGATGAAAACCCACCTGTCATGAGCAGGGACACCTTCCACTAGACCGGGTTGTACCCATCCAGCCTGGCCTGGAACACTTCCAGGGACAGGGAGCACAGGAGGAGCAATAGAGGAATCTCCAATGTTTCCTGACGTGTTTGAGCTGCCTGCAGCTCAGCAGGGAGACCATGGCAGGCAGAGCATGCTGGAGGTTAGCTGTGGCTGTTCTCAGCTGGGTTCTAAGAACTCAAGGAGACATTAGGATGTCCCCACCCCCTGGTGGTTCCTCAGCCTCAGAGAGACCTGCATGAAGCAGCCTCTCACCAGCAGATCCCTGTGTATCTTCTAGAGCAGAGGAAAGGATCCAGTCTGTGATATATCCAGAGACTGATAAATAAATATGCACACAGGGGATTATGAAAACCAGAGATGAGATCCTGACCATGTGTCTGAGGATGTAATCTGCAGGCAGGCCAGATTTCATGTCTGCACATTCCCTGGGGACAAATGAGGCTCTGGTATGCATGAATTCTTCTGGATGAATTTGATGGGATATAGATGTCTTAATTTGCATACACTGTATTTAAACCTCATGGATTTGGTATCGATTAGATGTGTTGAATTCTCTCTAGCAGCACAGTCTCTTTGATTATACACAGTAGTGTTTTCTAGACTTCTCTTGCTGCTTTGATTCCCTTGTTGTTTCATTCTTCACCTTGGCCTTTTGTACTTCCATGTGCAGAGGTGTTCTAGGTTACTTCATCAGGAGGAATTTATCAGTGTCATCTAAAGGTTTACTGCTCTGATTCTGCAACTTTTGCGTTCAAAAAATACGAGATTGGCTTTGAAATCATGAGTCCTTTTTCAAGTTTCGTAAGTTCTGGCACAAAAGAAACAGTTTCTTCCTGATTTGGTTTTTTTTCACAATTTACTGCCAGTTTCAACAGATTTTCCTGTAGATGCAGTTTCTTTGGTGGACACTCTTGTGCCTAATCCTGTGTGTCCCCGTGGTGTTTTTCCCTCTGGCCACTGATGGAACAGCCACAGTCACTTCTGCACAGCCACCTGTTTTCACAAAGCTTGTTAGAGCATCATTATTTTTGTGGAGTGTGTCCTTCCCTCTCCGCAGCATAAACACCTTCTGATCACACACGCTTTCTCTTCAGAAGGTAGGCTATAAAAATTAACAGATGTCATAGTCATGGGAGTTTTTTGCCCTGTGGATTCTGAGTCTCGCATTTAAACTCGATTGATGTTTTCAGATCTGATATTTGCAGTTACCCCTGTAGCTGTGAGAACTAGAAAAGTATGTTTTGGTCTTTCAAAATCAGCCTGAAAATCCTATGATTCTCTGCCTTGGGCATGTGAGGGGGACTTCAGTACTTCCAAGAAAATCACTAACAGAGTGATAACATTTGTAAGCCTGCAATTCTGAGCTCCATGTAGACGTGTGATTCACCATCCAAAATCGATGTGATTCCCTGGTACTGCCAGTTAAATCAAGGGTGTTTTGTTGTCAGGAGACAGGCCCAATTTCCAGGTGAGTAATCTCTCTCTCAATATGCAGACCACTGCAGATTAGTTGGATGCTGTTGAGCAGCACTGTTTCTTCCCCTTACGTAGAAATAATTTAAACCTCCTTAGGTTTAGGAAGCAGAGCAGGATACTGGTCATTCCACAGATTTCCAAGCTGGCCTATGGAGTCTCCTTTTCCCTTCTGACATACTGAAGCATTAAGGGACTATGATACTTTTCAAATCTGTTCTGTTTTCTACCTTCTTACAGAATTTGTGTTCACAGCATATTCCTTAATATCACCTTCACATGGTTTGAAATCTGGATGCAAATTCATGCAGCAGAGCAGATATGTCTCTGGCTTTCCTTTCAGGATGAAATTGGCCTTGAAGCTGCTAAATGTGCTAACACTTAGGTAGTGTGTAAATCCCCTCACCCAAAGGAAACAAAAGGCCTTGGAGTTTCCATTAAGTTCTTCCTCCACTCACCCCAGAAAGCAGCTGACTTAAGGGTCACGTTATTCTGTCTTAATTCATCATATATGTTTTTCCATCTACACATCACAACTGAAGATATACGTGTGTGTATATATATATATTTATATATATATACTATATACATAGCAACAGAATTCATCTGATAATTATAATTGAGTCAAAGCTGTTAGTAGTTGGTGGTTAAGAATTTTATATCCAAGCAACCATCAGTCACTCCAATGATTTCAGCATTTTATAAAATAATCAATGAATGCTAAACATCTAAGTAGTGTTGCTGAGCATATGACTGTGCAATGACCAATTTGCAAAGCCACATTAAGAGAAATATATGAGCAGTGCTTTCCTTAGGGAATGGCCATACAACAGAGCGTGGGTATTTGTATAAAAGCTAATCCTCCCTTGGAGTTATATCAATTAAGTACAGTTCAGGGTAATAAAGAAAATATAGTGTTATCTGGGCTGTATATTACTATCCCCTGATTTAAAAAATTGCAGCGAGGTCAGCGGTTTTGGTGCTTGTTACTTACAGCTAAAGTGTTGCCTGAGTTTTGCTGTCTGCCCGTGTGTGTGTGTGTCTCTTTTTCTTTTTCAGTGGCCTGTAGTGGCCTTGGAATGGGAGGGGGAAAAAAATAGTGAAAAGGATCAATAATGCCACTTCCTTAAATAGCAGAGTGGATTTAGTGTGTGTGAGCAGTGGCAGAATGACAGCCTGGAGAGCTGAAGCCCCTCTGTCACCCACCATGTGCAGCCAGAGCTGTGCAAGCCCCTCCTGGCTTGCCTTGCACTGTTACCACAGCTTTGACCTGGCCCTGGACACTCTTCCCTCCTTGCAGCTGAGCCTTTTGCTTCATCTCTGAGGCCACCACCAAATTAGTTCCAGTTGCAATGGTGTAGTATTTTATTGGGGAAGAAAGGCACGGTTTGGTTTTCATTTTAAGGTGGACAATTTCCAATAGGAAATGGATATTTTAATATGCTTTTCTGTGTTGTAGTAATGAGTTGCTTACTTTTAAGAGCATAGCAGAAAGAAAAACCACACAAATAAGAGGGACTAGTTTCCCATGGCTCAAACTGCACATCCTTTTTCTGGGAGTAAGCAAAGGCTGAATGTGTTTTTAGCAGCACAGATTATTTGCTTTCCTCTGATAAATTAGTAGATATATCAGTGCCAGCTTAAGATTTATTTTTTCTTCTAAAGGGATGGACAAAGCTTAGATAAAAGTGAATCTTAAAGCTCTCTGTGATGTAACAGAGCAGTTCTTTGTGTCTCTACAGACCCAAGGTCTTCCTCAGAAGTGTTTCCCCTCTGGGTGTCCCAATTCCTCTGTACCCCACTGTAGCACCTTGAATTTCCAGGGAAGTCACTGACTCAGAATCATTTCATTTGGGTGAACACAGCAGTTCAAACACTGCTGCTTGAGAGGTGCCAAAAGGCACAAGTACTTTATTTAGGGTGGGTTGCTTGAGATGTTCAAAAATTGCACAAGGGCTTTTCGTTCTAAACATCTCGAAATCTGTAAAACACAAGAAAACCCCCAGCCTCAAAACAGCCTCAAAGTCTTGGTTCTGCCAATGCATGTCTACCTCCTTACCTCTAGTCTTACATACTGAGTAGTACCTGGAGTTTAGAAAGACCTGGGTTTGGAACCTGACAGTGATGTTACCATCAAAATTTTACCTACACGGAGCCCCACATCAGGAAAAGCACAGAGGTTAATTCTCAGCACATGCTTAAAACCTATTGAAGTCAAACAGATATTTAGATACAGATGTGGGAAATATGTTTATGGGTGTTGTTGAACAAGGGCCTTAAATGCATTAACAGTTTGCCACTTGACGTTGCTTGCCAATAATATGTTGCACTGTGGCTCTGCTAAAAATAACAATAAAACAGTTGTTCTGTAGGTTTCCTGCCATAATGGAATGATCCTGTGTTGTGATTCTGCCCAACTTCATGAGCCAGGTGACACCACATACATCCTAGAAGTTTCTCCCTGGTTTCCTGGTGTTCTTAAATCATTGGGTCTAAAAGTGTTCAGACATGAGATTTTTTTTTTATAAAAGTTAATCTTTTGGGAGCTACAACCAGACCAAGAAAGCTCCAGTCATTTTCTAGAGACTGTCCATAGGAAGGTAAATCCTGGCTGATGTTTTGAAAGAACTAGAGCACCTTTAAAATCATGGAACTGATCTGGGTTTTGAAGTTGCTGGTTCAGGGGTGGATTTCAGGCTTCCCATTTCCTGCAAGTTCAGTGTTCTTGCCAAAGAGGAAAAAAAATGAAAATTCAGTGACTAGTCAATTTAGTAGTTTCTTACATATTCTGTTCTTCTGGAACATATTTGTGTCCTAATGTGAAGATTGGCCTTTTCCATTAAAACAGGGTAGAGCTAGGAAATCCACTGCAGGGACTGAAAGCAAACACTGGGATTCCTTGAGCTGCCCTGGAAGTTCCATATCAGCCTTAGTGACTGGCTGGGGACATGTGGATTGTTTGAGCAAATTCCATCTCTCATCAGTTTCAAAGCAGAAAACCTGACAAAATATGTTTGAGCATTCATATAATTAATCGTATTTTAATTACTATTTATGTCTTTGTAAAAAAAAAAGGGTTGGAAAATCTGCCCTTCTGATTTTTACTGGGTTTTGCCCCATTTTTACTCAGGAGTAGATGACAAAATGTTCACTGCAAGGGTCATTAGACTCCATTTGTATGATACATAAAAAATGCCTTGCTAAAATCGTTTTAGAGAGACAACATTAAAAATCACTTTCTGGAGCAACCCAGATGTTTTGCTGCAAGAGTCACTCTTACAAGGTGAAGTCCATGATTTACAGCATTGTCCTAGACAGAGAACAGGGATTTCCCTTCCAGTTGCTCGTGTAGGGCAGATCCACTGATGAGGGAGAATTTACCCACAGCATCAGCTACTTCTTTGATAGGTAAAAAGCTCCTTTGATAGCTTCTTTGATAGCTGGAAGTCAAAAATCTGTCAAAATCCAGCAGGGCACAAGCATCACAAAGTCACTGGATTGAGTTGTTGACATTATTGCAAAAACTTCCAACAACCCCTGGCTTGATGTCGACAGTAAAGACCCACGTGCCATCTAAGAGAGAACACTGCATGAGCATTTCTTTAACCAGAAATCTTTTTCACACTCAGTGAATTCTGAACTACTGTAAGGGGATAAAACAAAACCAAGACAAGCAAAATAAAATAATAAGAATTTAAAAAGCAGCAGAAGAGGAAGTGGCACATATAATGAAAAGAGAACAAAGGGAGAAAAGGTGGTTTCTGTCTGTTTTGTCCTACAGGCAGAAGTGCCAGGACAAATCAGCAGGTCTTCAGGTGAATTTTCTAGTTACAGTAGATGAAGCATTTCGTTGGCCACTTTGACAGATTGTTAACGTTAGTTGGGCTGAGTGTGATTAATTCTGCTGCTCTGTCAGTGACAGGAGGAAAAGGTTCTGCTAAAGCCGAGCAGAGGTGACTCCGCCAGAATTGGTTAGAGGGGCTCGGAGCAGGGGAAGCACCGGGCAGAGTCCTGTCAGCTCCCCAGCTGTGGTCTTCTGGATCAAAGGAAAGATGCTGCTGATTTGAAATGAAAAGTTGGGGGTTTCCCTAATGTGGTCTGGCGTAGGGAGCCATTGATATGGGGCTGTCCTTCCCTCCCTTCAGGCGAGGGAAAAAATGGATCCGGATGTGAGCAAATAGTACAAAGAGAAGGCAGAGCTGCTAAGCTACATATTTTTATGCAATTTTCAAATGTGTGAGCTGTCAGGTTTAAAAAATAATAATAACACAGGGTCATTCCTTAGCCTGCTAACAGATGTGTCCAACATTTGGATCCTAGGGCAAGGATTTTGCCTGAACCAAAATGAATACATCTTATACATTGACAGTAAATCTCTCAGCACCCTTAAAATATAACCCAACTAATAAATGAGAAAGAGAAGACATCTGAGAAACTGCAAGTGTCTGCTTAAAATATATAGAGCTAATATCAGCAACTGGCGAGTGAAGTCAGAGCAGTCGGAGCATTCCTGCTCACCATTCCCTGCTGCAGAATCCGGGTCCAAAGGCAGATTCACACCTCGTTGTTAACACAGTACAGCAGTAAAGCTCCATCGATTGCAGCCTGGTTATTGCTGATTTTCAGTCATTTAAGGGAGGGGGGAAACAGATCTCTGTGTGATTCTGTGGCCGAGGCAGCAAAGCATGCTCTCCCTGTGGTCCCCCCAGAGCCAGAGACAACACAGCCAGTGATGCTTTGCACTGAGCAGTTGTTTCTGACACCGCTGGGGAAGCTTGAAGGGAGGTCACCCGATGTTTCCAGGCATGAGCAAAGCAGGGGGATGCACAGTTAGCTGAGAGGTGCTGGGAATAGCTGTGCAGAGGATAAAGCTCCGGAGCCACAGCAGGAATGTTTTTCTCGTAGTACAAAGGGTGCACACCTCAAAGCGCAGGAACAGAAATCCGTGGTGGTGGGACTGACGGACAGATTTGTGCAGGAATCTGGGGGCAGGATTTATTTGCAATCTTTTCTGGCGGGCTGAACTGTTTGAGAAATGAAATAGTTATTCTATATATCGTTCTCAAGACATAATTCTGTAATATAACCGTCTGTAACTTGCTAATATTTTTTGATTCTGAAAGTAAGAGTGAAACATAAGCAAACAGAATAATAATGTCGTGTTTAAACTTAAGGAAATTATCTGAAAATCACAAGGTTTTAAGCTGTAGGTGTTGTTTTTCCTGCCCTTCCACAATCTTCCATTTCACTTTGAAACTGGGCAGTCGCCTACAAGTTTTGGAAACACAGTATTTTCCAGGACTTGAGAGGGATCCATCATGTTTACACTTTCCCATCCTTAGGATCAACCAGATGTGTTTAATTCCCATTCCTTGCCAGGTTTATCTGCAGTGACTGAAGAGATAACTTTGAACAGAGTAACCTTGGAGATAAGGGAGGGCAGACAGCTGGGGCAGTAACCTTCTGCAGCCCCATGATTAATCCAATATGGTTATGAATCAGAGCTCTTGGTCATCAGAGCTGGGATGTTCAGCATCTTTCTGTAATCCAGAATTACTGCTGCCCATTCACCTGTGGTATAAAAACTGCAGCCTCAACAGAGGAATTGATGGACAGTAAACTACTGCAGCTAAACCAGCAGAGGATTCAAAAATTTCTAGTTTTCATTGTTGGGTAAAAAAACCCCAACACAATGATTATTGAATCAGGGAGCTTGGGAATCTGCAAAACAGAATGAGATCATTATAGTCCTAATTGAGCAAAGCAAATAAAAACATGCTCAGCTCTAAGCACTTGGATAATCCTGGTCCTTCTGACCAGGATTTAACGAAGGATGTAAGACTGTGCTTAATGTTCAACATGTGAGGAGTTGACTTCTCGGGGTCTTGAGCATATGTTTAATTTTTTTACTGAGTTAGGACCATATGAATGGAAATGACATTTGTAGTTAGTGTCTAGGCTGAATCAAGCCACATGCCTCAGGGTACAAAATAACTATCAGATGGAGACAGTAGTGTAGGCTTCTCACTATGAAATAGCCACCAGAGATTCACTTTTCCCAGATAGGTTCATAGCAGCTCATTTGGAAATCAGGCCATTAGGCTAATATATTTAAGGAATTATTTGTTAATACAAGGTTTCAACACCTTGAATGGCTTCAGTGATGGAATAATTTACCAAATCATGGACAGTAAATAATTCCTTCAGTTAACTTTCCTGATTTTTACTGTTCCCAGATTCCTCAAGGAATAGATGACAACTTTTACCAGCCTAATGATTACTTGGAATAATTTGTGAATTTTTGAAACAAGTAGTTCTTGATCCACAAGTCTGTCAGCCAAGAGCAGCAAACATTCCACTGTGCAGGTTATTGGTATGGCCAAGTCAGCCAGCCAGAACAGGAGTAGCTCCCTCTGCCTTTGGTCACATATGACTTAAATTCATTTTCTAATGAGCAATTTCCTGAGTCACCCTAAATTTATAATGTGTGAAGGAAAGGGAGATTTTATTCCCTTTGATAGCACCAAGGGGGAAAAAAAAGGAAAAAAAAATAGATAGAATGTGGTTTGGTTGATTTGGCTCAAATATTTATTATAGCATGTCCTAACTTTTGATAAAGATTTTTTTTTCCCTGTGACCTTTGACTAAGTCCTGGTGGTTATATAGACCACCTAATTCTATTTTAAAATAAAAGTAGTTTTCATCTTCCTGGGTATGGTGATGTTTGCCTGGCTTAGCCAATATATTGCCATTTGCTTTATGATCAATATCAGCTAATAAAACACCACTATTTTTTTGAAGCATGCTCAGGGAAGGTGAAAGCGTCTTGGCTGACATGTTACCTCTTCTATGTTGAATTAACAGGCAAAAAGGAAGTAGAATAAAATAAGGAAAGTAAAACAAACCAAAATCAAATAAAAATAAAGTAGGTCCTTAAGAAATAAGCTTACAACCAGCCTAAATGCTGGTTTCAGTGGAAATATTTATAACTTTCAGATATCCATATTAGATCTGAGGAGAATGTAAATGCGAATGGAATTCAGAAATATTTACTACATTGACCTTACACCAATGAGACTTTCTGAAAAAAATACTATGGGTTGCATTTATAAGTACTATATGGAAGTGTATTTTTATTTCCCCCCTCTTTTACCTTTCTCTGTGTGCCCAGAGGCATGCAGATGTAGCTTGCATTTATTCAGTCACGACGCCAAAATTAACAATCCAGCATTTCCTATTATTTGTTTTCATTCCATGCTTTGCTGTGCTTTGAGCTGGTGTGTCTGTCTGTGCAGCCGTGTGGTGACTTCACCTGGGGAACTGATTTGCCTGAAAAAGCCATGAAAGAGAAGATCTTAAGTTTTGGGGTTTTTTTGATGGATCAATTCACCGATCCCATTCAACCTGTAGTTACAAAAAGCCCTGGCATAAAGAAGAGGCAGTGGACTATGGTGGTACAAAATCCTTCCATGACACCACTGTCATGTGAGAAATGGTTGTAAAAAGCTGAAAATTTTTACTCTGAGTTAAAGCAGCTTTATTCTCTGGCTTGCCTTCCTGTCAGCTGGTGTAAATTCATGCTGAAAACCCACAACTGCTTTATATTGTGCTACTGAGGTTGTGGCTCAGAAACTGATGTGTGCCGTAGGTCTTCCATGGTTAGATGTGCCTCTGATTAAGATCATGGGAGTTTCCCTTCCTAACAGGAGAAATACCCCAAACCCTGCCATGCAGAGACACTCAAATAGCTCTGGGAGCTACAGGACTATTAACCAGAGAAGCTGTCACTGGTTGTGGTGAATCTTGATTTCCTTCACTTTGGTTATGCTTTTTTGGGGGGATTTTGAAGACAAAAAAATCCCAAGAAATAGAATATTAGGGTTATTCATAAATCTGTAAATATGGAGATTTCAAACCTTTATGCAACTTCTGGTTTCCTCACCTGTTGTAGAACTGCAGCTCTGAATCTTACCTAATGGAAGTCAGAATGAATCTTCTTCAGAAGCAAAGAAATCTCATGTAATTATCTCATTGGATTATCTCATCTAATCATCAGTTGGCACCTAGGGTCTGTGGCTGGACTGACTGGAAGAGCAGAACTGTAGTAATTGAATATTTTACCCCACAGTTGCCTCTGCCTGGCTACCTGCTTGTCTCTTGGGGAATGAAGACTCAAATAAATGGCATTGGGAGAAAAGCTGCCAATGGCCTGTTCTCCTGGCCAGGCATTTTTGGTGTTTCTGCTGCCTCCAGGGGAGGAAGCAAGACAGAGAGGTAGATGAAGGAGCAGAATCCCAATTATAGTCCACTCTAGTTTGAAATATCTAAAACTGGGCTAACTGTTACTTCCAGAGGGAAAACTCCAGATAAACATCTTTCTATCTGAGAATTGATTTTTGACCGTAATCTCCAACCAACATCACCTCCACAGACAGATGTGACTAGTTGGCTGATAAACACATTGGTTAAAACACTTGAGAGTTTTATGCAGAGATTCTGGTGGTGTAGTTGGGAAAATAATGCAAATATTTCTTCCACATCAGCTGTCTCTGAAACCTAACACAATAGTTGCCTACAATGCCCTTTTCCCAAATCAACAGACTTCCCTGTTTTTACTGTATCTGTAATACAATGACCAGCACAGTGGCTTTAAATACTCACTTTGGTTTGATAGCACCACATTTCATTAACATATCAGGATGGAATTGTTGTCTGTGTTTGTGGAAATGTATCTGGCTCACCCCAGAGGTTTTGAGAATTTGGCCACTCCCCTTTAGTCATTATAGAAAGAGACCTGCCAAGATGAGAAATTACACCAGGAGGGTTGAATATTAGGATTAATTGCCTTGAACCAGTGCAGTGGAGCAGGTAGGCAAGTCAAATCGAGGTGGGGATAATGAGGGCCAATAGGCAGCCTGCATTGTCTTATTTCATAAAGAAAAGTATTTAAAAGAAACTATTTCCCATCTTTCAGCACAACTAAAATTGGAATTTAAGGCTTCTGCATTTTCGGCAATGGGAAAATTACAGTGTTCAATAAAGGGAGGATTTCTTTTTAAACGGGAGAAACCAGGTTGAACAAAGATCATTTGTGGGCCATTAGCTCTTTCTTGGAGGGTAGCTTAGTTCCAGCTTTCCCCTGAAGCTGATAGGATTGGTCTAACCTTTTAGACCTTTGATACTGATCTTTAGCCTTTTCAATTGGACATTTTAAACTGTATCTCCTGGTTGCTTCAAACCCTTAATTGTGCTGAAAAGTAGTAATTCATTTAAAGGGAGAGGCAAAGTGGGCTGAAGAGGGGAAGGTAATATTAACTGGAACATGACAATGACAATCAGTTAATAAAGAGAAACGCTTTGGATCCCTCCAAAGACTGAAGATTTTTGTTTAAAAGTGAATTGGAATTATGAAGGTGTAATGTTCATCTACTTATTATCCTTTACTGCCTTCTGTCATTGCCAATGACTCACCAGACAGTGCTGCAGAGTTTCAGCATCTCTGAAATGGGAAAGGTCCCAAACCTTTCCCTTTCTGTAGCAGCTCTACTGTGCCCCCATTTCAAAAGATTCCCATTGCTATCTAAAACTTAGAGGGACCTTCAAACAGTCCTTTGTTTTGGCTTTAATCCTTTAACCAGCTGTTTGTTCAGTTGTCTCTCCCACACGGTTCCAGCAGACTGCTTTGTGTTTCCTGGGCCAGTTTATGTTTCATCACAGAAATATCACAGGCTTTTGAAAACAGAAGGCACCCATTCTTGTGAGATACCGGTTCAAGGTAGTGAGCAATCAAGTTCAGATTAACTTTTCAGGAAATTTCCACCTTTCAGAGACAAGTTCTTGAGAGGTATTTCCAAGACTGGTGAAATCAAAATATTAAAAGGAAATTCTGTGGCCTTGGCACACTGTCTCCTCTCTTCAAGGAAACCAGTTGTGACAATAACAGGATTTTAGCCTAAGGAGAAAAGGTGAATCCAGATTTGGCCCACAGTCTGAATAAATAATCTTCCACTCTACAGAGCTGCGAATAAGGACGAGGATATCTCTTTTGCGTGAAAAAATTTAGTCAGTAAATTCCAAAAAGGATTCTTCACCAGTACCTTGTATAGATTCCAGGATACTTTGGAAGGTATTTTAGCTCCTATTTTCCATGTACACAAACATTCTTATATAAGGAGCCTGATGAACTTCAGCAAACTCTGTATTTCCTGACCCTATCAACCAAAATACTTGGTGAATGCATTTGGCTTAGTATTGTGGGTAATTTTCATGATCTAAATCTGCTATCCATGATGACAGAAAGCATTATTTTTTCCTTCTTTTTTCAAGATTTATAGATTGTATCCACAAAGCACCATTGTATTACTGTACTTGAATTCTACCATCCAAAATGAAATTTTTATATACCATCTATCAATGTGAGCTGAGTGCAATGAATAGAAAAGGCAGCTCTCTATCTTATCAATAATGAAAGAGTACTTCACTTCCCAGAAGAAATAAAGTGGGAGACTGCGTACCTATTTCTCCTGGAAACCACTCCAGGATTTCACAAAGGATGCGTATCAACATATTCACCTTGGATCCACCAAATACCCTTCAGCTCTATAACTGCTAATTTTCCTGATCAAGCTCCATTTAATGTACCTGCATTTTGATGTCCCAGCTCTTAGTGATGTTCAGAACAGATTTGTACACAATTGAGTGAAGGGAGAGTTGAAGCCACTTTGAAATTCTGGCTATTGTTAAGATTGTGTTTCACTTACATTTAGTTTGAGGTGTTTCACTTCACAAGAATAATGAAGTACTATGTTCTGAAGTCAGATATTTTCTTACCAAGGCCCTGTAAATCTTAGTTCTTTTCCTAAATTTGACAACAGTTCTAATTTCTGTCTTGTGTCCATTTAAATATAAGTACATTTCCCATGGCTCTGGGTGGACTGTAAAAACTGAGTGATACAATAACTGTCTTTACAAAAAATAAATTAGAACTGCCCATGGAAAAAAAAAAAAACAAACAAACTGTAAACATGCAACTGTTCCCAATAGCAAGCATAATTAATAGCAACTGTAATGTAGTGTAATGGTGTAAGTCAGAAATAATGCTACCACCATTAAGTACACATATGTTAACAAGATCACAAGGAATGAAAAAACATTCACATTTCAGACATCCATTAGTCTCTCAGCTTTGCTGTCTACAAAGGGCCTGTACCAATGATCTTATGTTAATACAGCATGTACTGCTTGGGAGGCAGCACCAGGGAATGCAAAATGAAGCAGGAATTGCTGCAAAGATTGGATCAAATTTTTGCACTACATAAATTCACTGCAAAGATTCTCAATGCATTAGGATGTAATTTGTCTAAAGCTTCGGAATTAGTGCATGTTGAGAGGCAGCTTTTTGACAGGGAAAGGGTGGCTTTGTTTTTCTGGGAATTACTGGAGAAAAATGAAAAAGTAAGGGAGTGGTTTACATATATTCTGTAGTGTTGGATAATGCTGCTTATCCATATTTCCCAGGGCACCTGAGCATAGCACATGCACAATTCAGCGCACATAAAGCTCCTAATTATCAGTGGCAAAGCATCAAGGTGGTGATTCTTCCCTCTGGTGTCTCACAGGTGGGACTATGGAATATCTCCTGTGTAAAAAGGGTACTTTTATCATGCTCAGTGAAGTGTGGGTTATTTACTCCACAGAATGTCCTTCCTGCTGCTGCCCCAGGGACGCTGACCACGGGGCACTGCCCAGACACAGCTCAGTGACAGCCCTGTGCTTTAGGTTTTCCTTTCAAAGAGTCAAGGGTGAAAAAAAAAAAAGGGATAAAAACAGGGTGTTGCAGCATGACCGATTTTTGAGAATTAGGAAGAGCAAACTCTCTTTACCAGATCAAACTGCAGAAACTTTGAGGAGAAGTTTAGCATTCTAGGAAATACAGTTACGTTTGTATTAAATGTGTGCTGTGGGTAATTGTCCGTCTTACCTTAAATTCTGAAAAACTAAAAAGGGTATTTCATCATAATTTCATCTAAACCACAGAGGGTGGTAACGACAACTTGGTTGAAATATTTTCAAAAACATCTCTGGGCGTAATGGTTTTTTAAATATCCTGCGAAATTTCCTTTTTTTTTTTTGTGTAACTTACCTCATAGAGCAGTAGATGATGAGTGACATTTGGTGGGGATCATTGACTGTCTGAGAGAGTCAATTCGGGCAGTTCCTCTGCATACGGATTTGGTGTTTAAACTTGGATTTTCTTTTAAGAAAGTTGGATTATTTTATTTCAAGTTCACACAGCTTCTTTTCTCCTCAACACTTACACGCTGTGACAGAAACACTGCCTGCCTTTGAGTGGGTATGGTCCCCCGTGGTTTATCTTTATTCAACAGTTTATAGAAAGTAACTTTTTAGCTTTAGGAGACCTTCAAAGTTTCTTCTCTAGGTGTTGGGGTCTCTGAAGCATCTAAGTCTGCAAGAGTAGATATTTCAGCCATCTAAGGTATGGCCTGGGTTTATACGTAACTTAAAAAAAAAGATGAAAACCTATAAAAGATTAGTCATAAAATGGTCTAATTGGCCAGAAGCCTCTCTGGTGGCAGTGTGTTTTATTAACTGAAAGAGACATCACAGACAGTACTCTGAGATAAATCTGACCTGACTTCTGCTAATGTTTTCTGAGAATGGAATAGCAGGCTGTGGGGGAATAATTTTGTTGGATTTTTCTTCAGAGAAAGTGAAGGTAGATTTTTTTTTTTCCCTTTGCTTCTCCCCTCACCTCTCTCCCTCAAATCTTTTGCGAATTAATTTTCTATTTCCTGTGATCGGGGTTTTTCTCATACCTCATTCATTCCAAACATTGCATTGAAAAATGTCAAAGATTAGGACAAAGGACGAAAGAACTGTGCACCTCCCATCTGGGCAGCATAAGTAATGACAGGGTCAAGACTGAAGTCCATGAATCCCTCCATTACCTCACTCTCCCACTTTCTATTTCATTTTTAAGGATGCCCTGAAATGTGAATACTTCTTTTAATGCCTTATGAGAGTTACTGTGAGAAAGGTGATCAAAAGGACTCTGCTGGCTTGGGTGCCCTTTATCTCCGAGGAAGGTGATGCACAGCATCTGGAGATGATGGAACGCATGATTAACATTACCACAGAGAATGATTAATATCTTCTTAAAGCACCTACTTCCAGATTATCCATCATTTCATTAGAGTGAAAAAAAAAAAAAAAAAAAGTTCTTTTGAAAGGGGGCTGTGCCCCTGAACCATGAATAACTAACCCACCTCTTGACATGTTTACTAATTGAGTAGCAGAGTATGCTTAATATTATGTTGAACAAATAGTGGTGCCCCCTCTTTATGCAGAAACAAAAAGGTAGGAACAGAACAAAGTGAATTCAAGACAGTGGTTTAATAAAGCAGTTAAATGACTTTCATTTCATTGAAAGTGTCTTTAAATACATTAACCAGCTTTATTTTACTTTCCTTTCTTCCTTCTTAAAACACTTTGTGGATGTCAGCCTAGACTTTATTTTTTTTTTTTTTTCTTTAAATGAGCATTACAGTTCTCCAGATTACGTAATGCTTCAAAAAATATATCCTTCTCTAAATTCTCTTGGAAAGCAGAGCTGTTCCTGTAGGATTGGAGGTGGGTCCTTGGGGGTATGTGACCTCTTATATCAACTTGCCGTGTTACAGTCAGGGACCAGCCCTGCAAACAGCGAGGAAAAGGCTTTGTGCGGCGGGTTACACAGTTTACCCAGGGTGTGTAGCTGGTGATTCTTGAATCTCCTTGCAGAGATGAGCAGGGTGCTGGCAATTTGTAAAACAAAAAACGACTACTTCCTTCCTGCCCGCCATCGTCCTTTTTTTTTTGCAAGCGCCTGCATCCTTCTTTTTGTTTTTGTTAATGGCACTGAACAGCTCTAAAGTTCAGATCAATACAGTGCTACCTTAGTGCCTTGCTCACATATATAATATCTTCTTATATTAATCCTGTTTCCAGGGAAGTGTGACAGGCAGTGGTGATGCAGAATACTAAACTGGTGATTATTAATCACTGTCTTTCAGATCAATATTCCACTGGAACTTTTCCTTCCCCCTCCCATCCAATATTTTTTTTTTTATTTTATTTTTGGTCATTTGAAGTTAAACAGGAGAACTTAGGTGTATCCTGCTCTTGTGGTGTGTTTGTGTGCTTAATAACACGTGTGTCCTGCCGTTCAGCAGCAGCCTGGTGCCTGCAGCTTTTGTAGCACCTCCTTGCTGATGGGAGCCTGATTGCCCGAGGCATTCATCCCCACCCAAGGCTTTCAGGGGTGACCCCGAGACGTTCATTGTGGATGCAAGACGGTGGATAATATGGCATTGCTGGTAATATATTGCTTGCTTGGTATTGTTGCCTGCAGACCAACAAAGGCAGGGATCACTGCCCTAAGAAATAAAGCCATCCGTAGCCCTCTGCCTTTGTTTGATTTCGGGAGCATTAGTTACATTATGGTGTGTTCAGATTCTAATGCTGGGAATTTGAGCTCTGGACAGTCTCCCCTGAGTGCTGTGACAACAGAAGCATGAAAGGATGTTTTTTTCTGAGAATTTTAGACGATTCCTTGAAAACTATACAGTGTGAAAACCCCACTTGACACACTCCTGGCTTTCTCAGGAAATTACAGTTGGCTGCAGGGGAAAAAAAAAAAAGTGATGCTTTCTTAGTTTATTTTTTTTCTTTATGTTTCTCAGTTTTCCACCTGCTTTTTCTGTGACGTGCAGGCTTTGCAGGAGGGCTGGCTACGAGAGAAGAATGGCTCCTTGAAAGCCACCTCTGGCATGACTATTACAAGAGACAATGAACTCGAACATGCTTCTCTCCCTTTTTTCCTCCAAAGATCGTGAACTCGAAACTCAGTTGTGCATGCATGAAAGTTCTATAAACATTACTTAAACAGCAGCCAAAAGACCTTTGCCAGCTCTGGCCTACTTCTCCCCTTGTAGGGGCTCAGCACTCCCACTCAGTTGACTACTTGTCCTACTCTTTGCCCTCTCTGCTCTGCTGCAATCGTCCTGGAATTTTCCTCTATGCAACTGCTGTCCAAACCAGCTGCACCCACTACATCTTCAGCAGTGGACCGAGGAGGGTATTAATCATATTTTTGAGGAGGACACTCTGCTATTTATCTCCCTGACACCTCCAGCGTTTGGGAGCCCACTGCAGCACACAGCCCATTGACTAGTAATATTACACATTACCGTGCTCCATTGCCTCTCCCTGCCCTCTTCATTGAGTGGCTGTTCAACAGTGGAGTTGTGTTTGTTCAATCAGACATAATTTATACCTTTTTTGTTCCTTCTGGAGAGCTCTTGCTAATTTTAAGTCTAAGCACTGCGTTTTCCATATAATTCTAGCTCCGACGTCACCGAGCCTGGAGGTGGTCGAAGAGGTCTGATTTGAGGCTTGTTCAAACTTGTTGGTTTTAAATCACCAAAGGGATGATTTGAAAAGCAAGGTGTCAAGGGAGATCATCTCATAGTTTCTTTAAAGATCCAGGTTTTACTGCGTGTCTAGGAATATGTATGTGTCCTGTCTCCAAGGGGAATACCTGCAGCAGCACATGGTACTGCCATCCCCTGGCTATTGTCCAACACACAAAGTCTGCGAAGGAGAAGAGATTAATAATTCAGTTAATTTATAGCAAGTGGGTTGCTTTTTTTTTTGTTTTGTTTTCATTTTTTTTTTAAGAAATTGATAGGAAGAGGAGTGTGTAAGGAAAGAAAGCTATTGTAAGGCTAAATGCCTAATCATTCATCCTGGAGTTTGTTTGTTCCCCTTTCAGATTCATCACACTGTGTAATGAGAGCAGCTAGCTTGAGATCTGCCTAATTCTACACTGTTGAGACAATGCAAAGAAACAAAACGTGTTGTGCTCAGAGATGCGCGGGGAAATGGATTACTCACTACAGAATGTGGGGATTATTTAGTGTAGGAGGGTTAAAATAAATTCGAAATTCAAAAGAAATTAAAAACTCACCGTCTTTTTAGCTTTTCTTCTCTGGAATTTCTGAGGGATGTAAACTGATGAAATTTCTGGAGGAGTTAAGGCAATTTAGCTGAGTTAAGGGTTTAGCCCAAGAGGTCCCAGTAAATGGCCCATGGGATGAGCAGATCCCTCTGGTGCCAATCACTGTGGTGTATAATAATGCTCTGTGTTTCATTCTAGCTTCTGTTCTCTCCACTCCAGTGGAACTGCTCTTGCCAAGGTCTCTAGTAAGCTCTTCAGGGCCAAATCTCAAGGCCATTATTCCGTTCATATGTTCTTTGACATTTTGGCTACATCTGACAGACCTCATTATAATCTCTGTCTTGAAATCTTGGTTAAAAACACTCTGTCCTGAACCTGTTTGTCCTGTTCACTCTCTGTTTGCTCCTACAGTGACCTTCTTGGGCCACCATTTCTTTTTTGATTTTAATTTTTTTTTTTTAAATTCTTCAAGCAGCGTCCTCTGAACTCATCTTCATCCACATCCAAATAATTTCCACTGTAATAATAATTTTGGCTGTTACCACCCCCGCTTCTTTCCTAATGGAGATACTGCTGCACTGGCTTGCCTTAGAGCAGCCAAGCCTAGACATATGCTCATCTCTTTGACATCTCATCCCAGATGCTTTGTCACCAGGAAAAATTAATGTGGGTAAAATATTTTATTGCCGTCCTAATCTCATTATTCAAATGTGCAGCCTGAACACCGTGTGATCTGCACCTTCCTTGTACTCTCTTGCTGTGTCTAGAACTTTCCTCTTCTTCTGTCATAGCAGCTCCCAAGTTCTGGAAATGCCCACTTTTTCCCTTGTGTGTAGATTGAAGCCGAGCTGCAGCCCCTCCTGAGGTGCAGTTTGTGGAAGAATCCAGGTCAGTGGATGAGGTGGGCATGGAGCAGGCCCATGTGGTTGGCATGCAGCCCTGTGGGAGATGTGGCATATATGCAATTAAGACAGAATGCTCTGGGAATTGTGCTGCTCCCCTCTAACAAACCTCCACCGAGCATATGCAGATGGTGATTTGCAGAGGATTATAATTTGGCCACGTTTTGTTGAATATTCATGAGGACAGTGAACGATACCTCTCTGTCCCTGCATTGGCCTCTACCACATTTTGAGACAGTCCCCCAATGCACATTAGTGGGATTTCACTAAAAAAATGCGAAACCTTTCAGAACCAACTGGTGTGATTGTTCTTAGGAATGGCTGAACTGTTTGGTAGAAGCTTCTCTGGTTTTTTCAGCATGAAACAATAATAAATCCAACAGCTCACACAGACACTGGAAAGTTGTAGTCCACTGCAAACAACCTTCACTGGGACGTGCTGTCACTCTTACATCTCTTTTCGATATTTCTGCTCTGAATTAATTTGTAAATTTGAAAGTGAGGCAGAAGTAATGATGAGTGTCTTCCTCCTCACATGAAATCTCATCTTTTTGTTTCATCTCAGGGTGTAAAGCTGAGCATAATTAGCCAGAAAATTAAGGTTCAAGGAAACATATTTGTTGCAAGAAAGACAAAGAAATGAGCTTTGTAGTGTGCTCCCTTGGTCAGCTGTAGGCTTGGAGCTGAATTCCTCTCCTGCTCACTGGAAGCTTTTTTTATTAACTTTCAGGGCAGAAAATTTCATCTTTCTGCACCTCTGTACCCTTGATGAGATTCATACTGACTTCACAGACCTGGTATCAGCCTCTCTTGATTAGTGTTCACAAAGCCCAGAGAGATGATTTCATAAGACTGCAAACGTTTTTAATACCCAACTTCAAAGTTGGCCCCACTTTGAGGCAGAGGTTGGACCAGATGACCCCTCCAGCATCCCTTGCAACCTAAATTAGTCTAAAATTCTGTGATCAGCGTTCTAAGTGGAAGAAACTCTGATGGAGATACACATAAGCTTCTAAAGGTTAAGGACAGGTATGATCCTAGTCTATCACATAGCAAAATAAACCAAGTTCATCTAAACTGTTTGGGGTCACTCAGTTACCCTTCTCAGTGAGGGGCAGTAATGATTTATAGTCTAAACTCAGTCACTGAGGATCCTCTGATCCTACCTCAGACCTTGCCAGCAGGCCAGCCCAAACAATACATTGTTATTTGGAATACAGTCACCACAATCTTCCCCTAAAGAAGAAAATGAGCAGAGTTATCATTATTGCCAGGTGTGCCGTGTGTGAGTTCTTACTGGTTTTGTACAGAAACAACAAGATGAAGCAACTGTTGCAGTTATTTTAGAATAAAGAGTTTCATAACACTTGATGACGTAAAAGGGCAGTCCACAGTTGGAAACTTTCTACTATATTTGTCCTCTGATTTTTATTTTTTTTAAAGAGGGAAAAAAAACCTGAAAACAAATCTGAAGGCAAGGAGAGCTTTATTGCAGCTAAACATACCACAGCTGGATAATGTGGAAGGTTTGCAGCTGGGCTGGGTCGAGTTAGCTGTGCAAAACAGGAGATCTTGTTTCAGAAGCAAAGGACAAGACAAGGAGCCTCTCTGGATTCAGATGAAGAGTAAATCTCTTGACCTCTAGGCCTGTGCTAGCCTGTGTGAAATTCAGATCTCAGGACTAAGTAAGAGCTGATTGAGCAGAAGATGAGGCTTGTCTATTACATCCTCACTTTTTAATTAGATCTTCTGGCTCTATGTCCTTTGATCCTGAGCTGTACGTGACAATAAACATATTGACAATGGGGATTACATCAGGCCACTGTCTTTTCCAGCTTAGTGAGGGTGGATTGGTGGGGTTTTCTCTGTGTGGAATTTTTTCTATGCAAAAGAAGTTATTCTGGCATGATATGAAGAGGTTTTAAATGCAGATAGTTAAGCTGAATAAAGGCTTGTATGGGTAATTTTGCTTTGGCATAACGGCAACTTCCTCAAAGTTCATTAAATCCATTTCTAATTAACATTAACTAATTCAAATCAAGGTAATACACTGCAGTAAACATGTCCCCATAGCTATGTGAACCAGCCTAACTCTTACTTTAAATTCTCTCTCCAAGTTGTGTGGATCCAGCTTCCTAGCCAGCTGAACTGGGTACCAAGCTAGAGAGTGACAGATGAGAGCATCCTTGAGCAATATCAGTGTGCTGCCATCTTTAACTTTCTGCTTTCTCTTTGTGTCTAAATAAGACACTAGCAGGAAAGCCTGTTTGTATAGTTGTTTGCTGGCATGTTGGTTTGCCAAATTCAGCAGCTTTTAAGCATTCTTCTCTTCGTGGAGCATTTTGATGCGTATCTCTTAACTTGAAAGCATTCACTGCCTTCCCTTGGCTCTTCCTAGGAAAAGAACAGGATCATCTGTCCTGGTGAGCTCTGGGAATGGTCCTGTACATGTATTTCCTTGTGCTTTCTTTCTGCTACCATTCAAAATCATTCAGGGGGCATGTGGGACTGAAACAATGCATGGTCCATCCCCATCCCAGCCCTCCACGGAGGGTGGGAAAGATCAGGAGTGCTTCTGTTTTATCATCCTCTACTTAATGTCAACCTGTGAAAGGACGCCCTGGTGAAGCTCAGGGAGAATATGGGCTAAATCAGCTTGCAGTCAAAGGATTTATAGCTGAATAATTAAGCCCAGACTAACTTAAGGGCACTTCCCTGGATGTGAACAAAAGCTTGTAGCTAGAACTATAAATTGAACCCACCCACCTGAAACGCCGCCAGCAAATCTGCCAAAGCCCCTTCCTGTGGAGAGAAACCTTCTCCTGCAGGTCTTGTAAATGAATTAATTATGTGTCTGTTGAAACAGAGTAAAGGTTCATCAGTAGTGCTAATATTTGGAATAACAAAGTTGTTAAGTTTGAGGCAATCCAATGTTACCTAGTGCTGTTGGAGCTCACAGCTGTCTCCTAGCACTCTTGTTTGCTGAGTTCCACACACAGAAGGACCTGGGTGTGTCTTGGGGATGTGGTGAGGTGTGGTTTTTAATAGTTGTTATGTTAATAAACATTTGGACTAAAGGAGCCCATCAGCAGTTTCTGAAAATAACAGCCTTGCTACCAGCGGGTAACCAGAAAAGCAGAGAGGAACTGTTTGGGTTGCTTTTTCTTGTCCTTAAAAAAGAAAAATCCCACAAGACTACTCTTGAACAATTACAGCTTAATTTACAAAAAACCACTTAAATGTATATTGTCTTGTGAGCCATTTAGTCCTATTGTCTTCAAATGAAAGCTTATTCGTGTGCTTAACTCTATACAGCAGCTTAAAGGCTTCCTTGAATCAATCCCGAGACACTGAGGAGACCTTTGTAGAAGTAACTATTGATAAACACAGGTGAAACTTGGGAAAAATAGCAAAGAGCAACAAATCTGCCAGTAGCAGAAATTACTTTGGAGCCTGGGCTGTCTAGGGCTGTCATTAAGGTGACCACTTGGGAAGATATCGGGATGAGAGGTTCCTTAATAGTACTTAGGGTAGGCGCAGCAAATAGGGTCTTATCCAGCAGATATTGGAATACTTCTTTTCTGGGCACTGCAGTGAAAATGATGCCAGCAAAAGGGAGATAGTTCAGAAAAGAGAGAAATAAATAGATGAGGAAGCTTGAGAGAATGGCTCGTGAAGAACGAACAAAATGTGCACGGGGTAATAAAGAACTGTGAAGTGATGCCTACCCCAAGTCATGGGTACACCTTGCTGGTGCTGCAGGGGTGTAAGCACCAAAGTTAAAGGATCAGTGAGACCACCAAAGCTCACAGTGACGTGAAAAAAAAAAAAATTAAAAATGGAAAACTGAAGTTCAAAGTCAAAGGGAAAATGCATAGTGTCCAGATGCATGAAGGATCACAGACACAAGGGTATCTGTGAGAGCTTTGGAACAGTCACAGAGGGGCAAGGGCAAGAGAGGAGAGCAAAGAGGAGAGGGAGCAGCAGAAAGAGAAACCTACCGTTGTGGGTTTTAGCAGCCAGAGCCACCAACCTGAATCCATCCAGCCCTGATGACTGACCAAAATCCTCTGGCATGATCTGTGTGGCACCATCGAGTGTGCTTCCATTGTGTAACACTGACCCACCCTGAGTGACACCTCATTTACCTGACTCAAGAATGCAGCAGGAGTGATGAAGGCAGTTGGCTTTTCCCTACATAATACCTCTGCACTGGGACTCTAATAACCCGCATGAACCTTAATATAAAGAAATAAAACAAACCTTATTTTCACTAGCTTTTTCTTTTGAATGCTGGTAGCACCTTTTAAGCAGTGACAGATCCCAAAGCCCATCCCTCCTGTAGCTGCAGGTAATATCCTGATGTTCCCTATGGGGTGTTGGCAGATACTGTATATTTTAGCACATTTTGACAGGCCTCTACAGCATCCTTGAATCAATCAAGTTCTGCTAAATCTAATAAAAAATTTACCATTAACTTTTGAATCATAGTAAGAAAATTGTAAAAGAAGAATGGTAGCAGTCCTGCTGTCTTGCTTTGAGGAAGATACATGCTTTTCTGTCAATCTCTGTGTCTTCACAAGAGTTATTTTCTTAGTCAATCCCCTCTGTGTCTGGGAAGTCTTATTATCACTTTGCAATTAAGAAATGAGTGACAGTTTTGTTTTGAGGACATAAGAAGGTGATCTGATAACTATGGGTGCATGAATATTTTAGCCTCTTTGAGGCCCACCTTGGGTCAGATTTGCAGAGATCTCAAGTACAGTTCCTCAGCCCTGTTGTTAGCAATGAGAATTTCTGAGAGCAGCAGTGCTTGAGATTGAATTCACAGGAAAATTATGTTCTCCAAACCATGTGCAAAAGTGATTTGTCCTGGATCTCTTGAGGATCAGACTAAACTCTTCTAGATGACGATCACCTATCAGTCCTAATGAAATTCAGCAACCCTCTCCCTTCCAGACAAAACACTCATTACCTCAAGCTCTGGACACTGGAATTTTATCAGTAGTAGTACACAAGATTTCAGCCTCCTTGGACCACTCAAACTCTGCTGCAAACCTCTTACTAGCTGTAGTGCAGATTTATTCAGTGATTCTGTGTCAGAATTGCTCTTCATGATTCAGTCATGGATTTATTAGGGGAAGGATGGGGCATCTCTTCCCCCCTTTCTCCAGGTCCCATGTGCTCCTGCATGGGTATGGGATCAGTTGGGTGACAGTGCATGCCCTGGGTAAACAGGATGCTCTCTGCTCTTTCATGTTGAGGCATTTAATGTATAAAAACAGGAGCAGTGTGAGCTTAGGATGTGAAATATCCATGTGCAAAAGCGAGGAAAGGTGGAATTACAGGTTCTGATGCTAATGGAGTTGCTTCTTCCATCTCAGTGCCCATGCAGCAGGAGTAGCATCTGACAGTGACCCAAAGAGGAGTGGGTGTCCTTTGCTGACAAAAGAACCTAATTGCAAATGTTCTCATTTCCTTGTGTTTGTGCATGGCAGCCCATGAGCTCAAGTTTTCTGGCTGAAGGGCACCCTTTCCCCTTCTTTTGTTTGCATTGGAGACCTGATGTGGAGTCTGCTAAAAGGAAAAGAGAGATTTCCAGTGTGTGAAAGAGCTGTTGAGTCCAGGCTGCAGTTCGATAGAGAGGAACGTGCACAGAAATTGCAATATGTTGTATATACACACATTATACAATCACACATATGCATTTGGATATACTGTTTACATGCATCGATGTTATGCTGTACGTGTTTTTATTATCATGGTTTGTAATCCCACCATCATTCAAAGTCTTACCAAATAGCTCTGTGGGCAGCATGCCAACTTCTTTCACGTTCCTGCTAAAGTCACTTGGAATATATCTGAACGTGGCAAAACGCATTTGCCAAGTTATGTGCATAAAAACATCCTTTGATCTTTCAGACTCATAAATATGTAATAAAGTACATGATTGCCCTACTGATCTGTCCTCCATCAATCTTACGTCCCTCTTTTATTGATTCATCAAAATAAGATATGATCAAGGTACAAAAGAGTTAAAGAAGCTATTTATTTTAATGTTTCCTTGGAGAGCTTGCATGTTATTTTGAGTACAAATTATATATGTAATATTTCATGAATGATGTTTGAAGCATTAAAAATCACCTCTGCACTTCAAGTTAACACAAAACTCTGGCAGTCAGCCATCTTTTATTTGCTTTTTTTTTTTCTTTTCTTCCTTTTTTTTTTTTAAGGAACATTGCAAAATGTGGTGTCATTTTTCTGTGGCCATGCTTAAGGGTTTTTGACTTCTATTTTTAAATCGTGCACTCAACTGCTATTGTAATCCAACTTTGAAATGTTCAGGAAGCTGTACTTTGCAGTAGGTTTAGTATATGGGCTGTCTGGATTGGGTAGTGAGTCTTTTCCAAAAGCAGGGATTATCCTGATTTGTACTGAGGGTAAAATGAGAACTGTGAAGGCCCAGGGAGGTGTTTTAGGAGTAATAACAGAGGTAAAAACTTGGCCTAAAAATACAAAAGACAGCAGGCCTTGCCTCTGCCTTGGAGTTCCTGAAAATTCTTTAAATGCCCCAGTTCAGGCTTTGGCTCTATCGGGTGTAAAGGCACTGAAGCCGCTAAAAATGAAATGTATTTGGGCAGAGGAAAAATTATTCAAACCATAAATAGAGCAAGTTACATAGCAGGTAATAAAACCTATATTTTGTTCCACAAGGGAGGAATCAGGTGGAGTCCTTAAGCTGGTCTTGCTTGCTGGGAGGAGGAGCACTTTTGCTCCTGATGCCACAGCTCTGGAGTTAAAGGACCCCCCGAGTTTGCTTTGACATATTTAGTGCATCCAGCAGAGGCTGGTTTATGGCAGCCAGTGCATTTTTCTCAACCAGTTTATGGCACTTACTCTTCAGAAGTGTAAAAGCCTCCAGTTCTGAGGATGTACCCATAATGAATGAAATAATTTCTGAGCAAGACCTGCCAACCAGGTAACAGGGAGTGAGCTTCAGCACAGTCCTCTGAAGCTGTAAAATATGGGGGGAAAAGGGACGTGGGTGCAGATGAGTTCACTTCTTTGTCAGGTTCTCTCTTGGCCTGCCATATGAGTTGTAGAGCCTGGGGAAAGTGGAATCATTTTTATGCAGTTCTTGTCATGAATTCACCAGCAGTAACAGGCAGAAAAGACATGGATTATTGTGTGATTTTATGATAATCAAGACGCTTAGCTGACTTAGAGACTGAGAGAGAGAAAAGAGGTGCCAAGTGCTTGGTGATGTTTGGCATCTCCCCTTTGAGGGTCATCACACTTAGAAAACATTAATTAAGTTTCAAGTCACCCAACAATAGGAAATGCTGTTAGCCTTTCCTTTCACCACTGAGAACTGAGTCCAAGGGCTGTAATCGACGGTATGGAGGGAACCACTGGCTGAGCTGGAAAAATTATTCAGACTCCAGACTCTCAGCTCTGTGGTTAGGCAGCAGAAAGCATTGGCTTTTCCTCACTTCCAGTCAGCAGCAGATTATGGCTTCACATTACGCTAGGAAATGCTGTCAGTATAACAACCTTTGGAGCTAGCGAGCCATATGCTGATTTCTGTGACGTGGGTATAACAAGAGAAGTGGTTTTGCACTGAGGAGGAAGAGCACAGCCTCTTCCCACCAGTCACGAGCTGTGCAGCTACAGGAGGATTTGCTCCATCTGGATGCATCCTCTTGTCTCCCACCCCACACCCCTGGTTGTCCTCTTTTGACCTCCTTTGGGTTCCTCAGTGTTTGTGTTGTGCTCCTTTCTGCTTTCCCATAGGTGTTGCCAGCATCCCTCTTTGGTGCTGGGCCTCCAGGCCTCACACCTTCCCTAGATGAGAAGGAAATCCCTTTGATCCTCCCCAGACACACATTTTCCTGGCCAGGTGCCATCTTTCCCTCTGATTGCTTTGATTTGAGTAACATCCCTGGCAGAATTCACTGGGGCTGTTCCCCCTGACCTGGGGGCAGCCACAAGAAGGAACCATCATGGATGGACCATCGCTTGTGCCAGTGGAAGGAGAAGGCTTGAAACAGTTGTCAAAGCACAAGGCAGCAGATCAAAGTGGGCATGGACACACCACCACTGCCCATGCCCAGGGCAATGACCCAGCAAGGGTGTGACAGCCACTGGTGTGGTGACACAGCTGTGGTGACATTCCCTGCAGCCAGCAGAGACACCATGCTGGGGCTTTGGTCAGTGATTATTCTTTTGTCTGTGCTCCTGATGCTGAATCATCATCATTTGGCTTCTGAGAAAAAAAAAAAAAAAAAAAAAAAAAAAAAAAAAAAAAAAAAAAAAAAAAAGATTTGCTGATTATTCTTTCTTGTCCAGTTCTCAAAGCTCATCTTCAAAGAATATTTTGGGTCAGAGCATCTCTGTTACCAGCAATACAGAGGTAAATCATTGCAGCCTCTGCTTGACATTCTGTGGAAGAAGCTGGGCTTCTGGGCCTTTATTTATTATTAATCAAACTATTGGCAGAATTTTTATGTTACAAAAAAAAAAGCACTGGAGCATTCAAAGCTATCATTTCATGTTCTTTATTCAATCAAGAAGGCAGGGAACAATTAAAGGAGATTTTTCTAAACCCTATCTGGAGTTCATAGACAATAACCCAAAGCAGAGCAGTGAACAGGCACAGCAGTTAGGTGTTAGACTGATTTCTGTTCCTCTTTCTTGTAGATGTTGCAATTGTTATTTGAATAACCGCCTTTTATTGCTTTTTATTTTTATTTAGTGCGTATCGCATTTATTTCACGTTCAGAAAGCATTTTTGCTGAATAGAAAACCTGCTTCCTGAAACCACCTACTTTTCCCACTGTAACCATTCAGCAAGAATAATTAAAGCCAACAACTTTCATTTCTTCAAACAACCTTAAAGAACCCCCCAGGTGAGACAGCAGTGACACACAACGAGTCTGGTTTAAGTACCTCAGATATGAGCCTCTGATCCTACTTTAATATTAGTCACATCTTAAAATGAAAAAGGAAATTGAAACAGGTTTTGTTTCCATAATTGTTTTTTAAAGCTAGCGTATTAAATCTTGGTGAATTATTTAGTAGGAAGGATGACTCTGCACCTTTGATTTGTAAGTTGAATTTTTATTCTTAGCTGCTTTTTCCTGGCAGGATTAAATGCCAGGTTCTCAGCTCTCTGTGGAATTAGTAAAATCCTGTGATAGGTTCTATAGGAAATTAAAACACATTGGAGAGAAGACAATTGCTGGAAATGTTAGAGGTTTGTTTTCACAGGATTCCTTGGTAGATGTTTTCATTACACATTTTTCCAACTTCTACCAAAATTTTCTCTTTCTTCACTAACCTCAGAAAAAGCTTGTAACACCAAATAGGCTCGTGCTGGTCCATGAAACTATTCTGATTTATACCTGCTGCAACTGTGCTGCAGGATTTGTTGTGCATGTGCTGCTAATGCAGGTTTGCTGGGAAAATGCCATTTTTTGATAAAGGATTTGCCACCTTGTGGCTGAATGAATTCGATGGAAGAGCCCAGTGCTGGGGATGGATGGAAGAATAGGAAGGTGTCTCTACTAAATCAGGAGCAGTAATTTAGGTTGGAGTAATTTAGGTAAGAGCCATCTTGGGAGCAGTGGAGCCTCTAATAGGGGTATAGCCAGGAGAGGCTCAACTTGGATATTAGGAAAAATTTCTTTGCTGAAAGAGTGGTCAAGCATGGGATCAGGCTGCCCAGGGCAGTGGTGGAGTCACCATCCCTGAAAGTGTTCTAAAAATGACTGGAAGTGGCACTTTGTGGCATGGCTTAATGGGCACGGGGGTATTTGGTCAAAGGTTGGGCTTGGTGACATTGGAGTTCTTTTCCAATCTCAAGGATTCTGTGATTTTGTTTAAATATCAAAACTAAAATGGCAAGAAAACCCTTTGTCATGTCTCCCTTTACTGACTATAGACAGAGCCTAGATGACTAATTAAGACTTACAGATTTATAAACTTCCAGAGATGGCTGAATTGTGAGTGATGGATGCTGTCCTTTGCATCTGTGTTTTCCTCTAGAAAGACAAAAGAAGTGAGACAGGGAATAGTCTTTCCCTTCCTACATGATTCACTACTTATTCTTATGCATCAAAATTTCTGATTTTCAGGGCATTTTGTGCTTAGCAGATCTGTTACATCTCAGCCCATCTTTGTGCCTTAAGTTTCACTTTTCAGGCTGTGGCTTGAGGCATCCTGTCAGGCAATATCTAAAAGTGGTCTTTCTTCTGTCCTACTCCCCCTACTTCCCATGTTCATCCTGAATTCATTCTCATTATGGGGTAGTTTTATAATGGAACCAAGGGCTAAGAGTAAGTTTGGAAAGGTTAAAAAAAAAAAAAGGATATGTTAAACTTTAAAAGTACAAATGCTGAGGGGTAGGAAAACAGTTTGCCTATTTGCCCTTCACTATTGGGGTGGAGGGGAATAAGAACAAAATTAATGGGTCAGCCTCATTCAGTTAAACTTGAATTTATTTGGGCACTTTCTGCTCTCAGAAGGAGCAAAGAGCAGTAGAGGAAATAATTATGATATTTTTCTTCTTACTGTGACTGGATATGAGTTAATGCAGACTTCTAAGATGACTTACTAATAACAGGCATTCCAAAGGGTCTGTGCATGTTTCCAATTTAGAGCTGTAAATTAGATTTTATCCTCAACTTGGCATCCATAAAAGGCATTCATGGAATACACCTGCATAAAGGTCCTTACTCATTTCTCTCATCCCAATTTAGGTTTGCTTTTAGGCACTGTAACAGAGTGCAGAACCAAACTTTACGTGTGAAATCCAGTGCCTTGAAATCCAGTGCCTTGAACCAAACTTTACGTGTGAATCCTTGCCTCTTATCCAGAGAATAAGAATACTTTTTATTTATGACTATCTCCCAGCTTCAGAGTCTTTTGCTAGTTTAACTGTAATGCCAAGAAACGAGGATGCTTTGATTGTTTAATGTATCTTGTAGGAGTATCTTTGTTTAATCTTTTTAGGCTTTGAAAGGGAGCATCAGATGGCTTTGATACAGGGGATCGGATCCATGATACCGGAATGCCTTAAAGTATTGTTGCTTCTCTGTAGCTTCTCTGCCGTGTCTGCTTTCTCCAGAGGTGTTGCTGTGAGAATTTTTACAGCTGTGGCCTGTGATGGGGCTAACTTGCAGGAAACCCCACGTATTCAAATGTCAGTCTGCAGCATCACGCTCTGTTTTCCCCGGCAGAGGAGCATCCTTGTCATACGGGCTCTGAGCAGGGTGGCCCCTGTGTGGCCACAGAAATCATTCTTGCAGGCAATCTCGTAGTCTCTCCCTCTTCAGAGCAGTTCTCCCAGCCCATCGGTGGGGCTGTTCTCACGCTGTGCCTGTTCCTGGTGTAGCTGTCTGCTCCTGGATGCTGTGGCAGGCTCGCCGCATCCCCGGGGCAGCGCGGCATCATCAGCTCCTTACTCTGAGCTGTGCCCATCAGATACAATCCATCTTCAGAGAGAGAGGTGGGGTTTTTTTGGCTCACGGGGGTGAATTTCCTGTGATCCGCGTGTGGGTTTCAGCCACATGGCTGTTATTGACTCTAATGGGAGTCACGCTGCTCCCAGTCCCCTCGCTCCCCTCGGGGCTGTGCTCTCCCCCGGTGTGTGTGCACTGCTCCACGCATCAGCTTTGAGGGGGAGAGCACACCTCTGCCCTGCCAGGGAGAAACCAGCCTCCCTCTCCACCCTTGCCCCCACCCCTCTGGCCTTGTGTACTTATGGATAAGCAACAATGGGGGCTCATTTCTGTGGCAAGTTAGCAAGATTTATACTATAAATATTACATTACAAGGTTCCGGCAAGGTGCTGTTTTGGAACGCATCCACACTTTGCCGCAGATCAGTGTGTCACTGAAATGTTTCCTTTGAGGAACACCTTTTTGAAACACATCACAAAAATTTCTAGCATTGAGATTCCTCCGTTCACACCGTCACGGTGCGGGTCAAAGTGTCTTTATTAAAACAGGTTATTGGAAACTTAGAAATTTGACTATTTCTTTCTCTTTTTTGGATTCTATAAGGGATTCAGAAAACAGGCAGCATAGCTTTAATTGAAGGAGACAGTGTTGTCAGTATATGTGTTCCTACAGTTATAAAGCCCAGCAGTATAGTATTCATCAAGTCTGATTCCACCTGACACTTGACTGAAAGCATTTTGCACTAATTTGCTTTGTGCTTGTCTAGTAAATCTAAAAAGAATGAGTGAAGGGGTGATAGGTGGCCATTAAACAGAATAAACAGCCTCTGGCAAGTGAATGAGTTTTACAGACTTGTTGCTTTTGGGAGGGGGAGGGTGAAGGGGAGAAGATTATAGGTCTTTGAATCAGCATGTGGCTGCCTCTATCACTCTGTAATCACAACTGTTTTCTTTGGCCCAGAGACCCATGTGCACCTCCAGAGAGGCTACTACGGTGAAGAAGGAAGCTCTGCCCCCAAACCTCTGCAGGAGAGCCCTCCAGACATATGATTCATATTCCAAGTGTGATAGAGGCCTAAATGGCAATTATTTTATCATATAAACACCAGTAAGATAGATTTCAGTCTGGAGCTGATTGCTTTCCTCAGATAATCCTTTTCAAATTTTCCCCTACATAAAATATAACAGCTTTAGGGTGTTTTCAGGTCCCTGCTTATGGTTCAACTTATGGTAAAAACCTTGGGCTTGTTGTCATCTTTGTCTGACTCTGCTGATAGCAGGCAGGAAATAGCTGTGTAAAGGCAGGAGGGGGTAAATAGCTGACTCTGTGGTCTGTAATTGGTTCATAGTTTTGGCCTGTGAAGAATAGAAAAGAAGGCAGGGGAGGGCTGGAAGACAGCCTAACAAGGAACACATGGGCATCTGAAAACTAAACACAGCTGGACCAAGAAGTTCATTTGACCGCCCGTTCCCTGCTCTGAGAGTTCTGAGCGTTGTTGTTGTTTCTGGGGAATATATAGCACCGGATTCCGAGGGGGTGGATGGGAACTTCAGGGGATAAAAGGCGAAATATCATGACTAACAAGAAATCAAAACAAAAACTTCCTTTCTCCATGTACTTATTTATTTAGTTGCTCTCTTTCTCGAGGTTCTCTTATCTCGGCAACCTCGTTGCTTGCAGTTTTGCTGGAGGATGTCAGGTTTTCGTTCCCCCAAAAAAACTATGTTCAGGGGGGTTATTTTTGCTTCCCCTTTTCCTCATCATCCCCTCCCTTGTTGCCTTCAAAAACTCAAGCGTGGGTGGAAACTCCTGGTCTGAGAGAGGACATAATGAGCCTGAGAAAGAGGATGCCATGATGAAAAGCTCTTACCTGTCAATAGCACCTTAAAGAGAGGAAGTTTTAATCCTCCCCCACCAACCTCCCCTCAGAAGGTCGGAAGAGGGATCACACCAACCCCAGGTCGTGCACCAAACCCGGGCAGAGGCTCTCTGTGGGATTCACAGACCATTTCTGTATCTGGGATAAGTCAGCTTTGTTTTGGCTGCTTCTAGGACAGGGGGAAAAGCTTTTCCTCTCAGTGTCCCTGAATTAAGGGCTCTCATTACTTGAACCTCATTAAGATAATCTCTCATCTGTACATGTGCCACGAGGAAATGGCTGATTCCTCCCCATTCCTCTCCTCTGCTATCTGCACAAACGTGTTTCTCTTTTCTAAATTAAAAAAGCTCTCGCCGCCGCTACATTTGGCTGTTTACATTCTTTAAAGAGAAAGAAAAAAAAAAAAAAAAAAGAAAAAAATTAGCCCTGAATCCCCTGACTGCAGAGCTGCCATTAGCGTTGATTGTGTCCAGCAATGCACAGTCCACTTCAAGAAAGGCAACATCCTCTATTTTTTAAGCCAAATGTTGTGCACCGCAGCAAGAACAAACAAGAGTGACTTTCATCCTTCAAACACTGAAGCAGCTTTGCAAAGCCTGACATGAAAGGGCCTCCCTTGCTCTCTTGTCCATGTAGGCCTGGAAATGGAGCTGAAATGGCTAACAACATTGGTAATAATAGGGGCCTGCCTGGCATCAAGAGGTGAGCCGAAAGACTTCAAAAGCTGGCTCGAGCATGGCTGCAGGAGCATTTGCTCTGGGATTCAGGCTCCAACTTTTATTCTCTCCCTTTGAAGAGCTTACAATTGGGTGGAGGGTGGAAACCAAGCATTTTTGACATGAACTCTGCCATGGAAAATTATGAGAAAGACGGAGATGAAAAGGAATGTGTCCTGATTGTGCTGGCTATATTTTTTTTTATTTTATTTTATTTTTAAAAGTCTACAAAACAAGGGGCTTGCAGTACTATAATCATTGATCCTGAAATGTTCTTCAGAGATTAGTGCTATCAGTGCAATGTGAACCTCAAGGCTGAGAGGCAGAGTGGAGGAGAGAGACCCTTTTGCACTAAAATAACACAGGCTTTTAAAAGAATAGTGTATTGCTCTGCTGGGGTGGGGGGGAGACAAAAAAGAACATAATAGGAGAAAACCTACAACACCTGTGCTTGAAAACAAACAAACCAGAAAATAAATGGCAGGCTTGGCTTACCTCCAAATTTTGCAATCACCTGAGGGTCCCAATTGCTTGAGTGCAGATCCCTCAGCACACTCAGACTCCTGTTTGTTTTGGAAGCTCAGATCGCTCTCCAGGTCTCTGGTGTTGGTTTTTCTGCCTATAAACACAGAATAATTTCACTGAACCTGGAGAAGCGATTCTAGATTTATTTTAGTATGGGCAGCTAGGCAGATATCTATGGAGTTACTTCATATTTAAATGAATTAATCTTGTTGTTTGATCGTTTTTATTTTTGGCAAAGCTTCATTAGTATCAAATATGCAACAGGCAGGTG
Source organism: Brachypodius melanocephalos (assembly GCA_013398615.1). Classification (NCBI taxonomy): domain Eukaryota; kingdom Metazoa; phylum Chordata; class Aves; order Passeriformes; family Pycnonotidae; genus Brachypodius; species Brachypodius melanocephalos. The sequence goes on along the minus strand of VZSR01003798.1, from coordinate 3,160,406 downwards.
GGCAGCTCTGCAAAAGGTCACCTGTCATTTCCTATTGTACCACTCTTTCCTGTTGTGTCAACTCTGTTAATCTTTAATCACTGGGGCAATAGGTAAAGAAGGAGGTAAACAAGCTGGAAGTCAGTACAAAAAAGGGAGGAAAAGCAGGGGACAGGGGGAAACACTCTCAGAGCCTGACCCTGGAGACCAGGCCTGAAGTGAGACTTGGAGAGCAGAGTGGGAAACTAAGAGATAAAGAGCAGGCTGGAGTGGGAGAAAGATGGGTTGGAAGGAAGGAAAGGCAACAGATGAGAACATCGGTGGTTTGGAGGCCACCTGCACCTGGTGGGCAGGAGGAAGGTGATATATAGATGGAGAATAATGATACCAATAGAGGAACACTGAAGAGCCTGCCCAGAGGCTGTTGAAATGAATGGAAAGAGTTTGTTGGATATTTGAGTCCTCAAAAGCTGAACAAACACTTCCCACCCACTAAGCCACCCCCAGATGTTGTCACTCTAAGCGTGTATCAATTTGACATTTTAAGATGAGTATTCTGTATTCAGTGGCTCTCAGTCTGTACTTTTGGCACTTTCTAGTGGTCCTGAGCACTCCTTCTGAGCACAACTTGTTTTCCCTCTCTCATTTGTAACCACGCCATAAGGGAGCTGTGTATACACAGTGCTCTTACCTATTTTTCTCTGAATGGGGAGTCATGGAGTGGCTCCTGTACATGATTGCCTGTCAGGCACCAATTAGCAATCCATTCAGAGTCTCTGAAGCTGTGATCCACAGCCAGGAGAGAGTTTGAGAACACTTGTTTTGAATTATCCTGCACAAATCTCATGCCGTAGATCTACAGCAAAATGAGATCATATCCCCATGTCTTTTAAATATCAAGACATCCAGGTATGCTTGGTTTTGAACAAACAAAAACAAACTTAGAGTGAAGCTTTTCTTGTGTAAAGCAGTTTCTTTGACAGTATGTTTTATAAATTAATTTAACTCCATCTAAAATATGATTTGCTTTTATGTCTCAATCTACAATGACATGAGTATTTGAGTTGTTAAAATATGGAAGTTAAACTGTTGGTTGCTGAATTCTTAAATGCGTTACTGATGTGAGTCCTTCAGTTATTTTTTCCAATCTCTTTTCTCAAAGGCAAAGAGAAGCCTCTTAGCATTTCTAAAGCCCAGCTTGTCAGTCTGTTACTGTCACTGAAGTTTATATGTTAAATCTTTGAATCAATACTGATAGTTCTTAGCTAACCAGTTCTCTAACTTTAGGGAGGGAGCAGAAGAAGAAAACAAAGTCCCTGATCTACAGGGACAACAGGTAGAAAGTGAGGCTGCAGGGGGCTTCTAATGTGCTCTGAAAGCTGAGTGCTTAAAGCAATCAAAGGTAGGGAAAATCTAAAATAATATCTTCAATAACAATCTGTTAATTTGCAAGGACAAGGAAAAGAGCAGCCCTTGGTCGTATTGCTAAGTTTAAGAAATCTGCAAAGCACCAAAGCAAGAGGGAATCCAGCAGCAATTCCCAGGGCTCCCAGCTCACTCACTAGCTGACTTGATGAGCCTCTTTGATCTGGTATTGACATCGTATCAGATCTCCTGCACTGTTTTGCCCACTTGCCAAAGCCAGCTTCCCAGAAGCGAAAATGTGCATTCCTTTCCTTGGGGTAATTTGAAACATTGACATGAATCAGACCTTGGCTCTTCCTCTGCTGTGGCCTGCCTTTTGAGTAGTTCCTTCGTTTGTGTCTCCTTAAAAACACTTGGAGGTCAGTGCCAGGCTGGAATTGCAGTGTTCTTGTCTGTTGTGAGTGATGCAATGATTGGGTATTAAGTGTATGAATACCAAGAAAAGACAGAATATATAAGTTGGTTTGGGAGCCTGGGTTTCAGACATCTAGGGTTTTTCAGATATCTTGTATAATGAACATAGACTTCATTAACCATTTTTGGCTATTCACAGATTGCTATACTACACAGAATACTCACTGTTGTTTCAGTGATACGTGAAATTTTCATGATGAGAAAGAAATTATAAGTTCCCAGTACAATGTAACACATGGAAAGAAGCCAATGAAAAAATGTTCCTCTTCTCTCCGCAAAGGAATATTTGACACTGGAAATAAAAGTATGATCTATGTTAATGGCAAGCTCAAGTACCATGTCTGCACAAATGCCAGAACAGCATGGGAAATATGCTGCTCTCTTCCCAACTAGCATTCCAGATCTACTTGTTAAAGAGCATCTCAGGCCCTCTTATGTTCCCTAGACTGTAATGTTGAGCCTGCTTTTACTTGATTCAGCAGCATTAGGCATATTTACATCCCGAATTTGGGATACTGGACAATAGACTCACATGTATTATGAGTGCCCAAAACTGTGCAGGAAGAGACATCTGTTTTGGGGAGGAAGTGCAGCAAATATGGGGTACCTCAGGAGTTTGGAGGCAGTGGCTGGATTTCTTTTATTACCCTCTCTCCCTTTTGGACATCAGTTGACCAAGACTTTTCTCCTTAGCTGGTGTATGTTTGTCTCTCATTTAATCAGCACTACTCAGGAGGAAATATGGCTGGAAAAATAGTGCTTAAAAAAGTTACAGTGGCAAAACTTCCCTTAACCAAATGGCTAGCCATTAATCTTAAATACAAGTATCAGGAGGAAAAAAAAGATCTTTGTTGGGGGTCAGGAGTAAAGGCATCCAGGTTGTTTGTGAAATATTAAAAGCTAGAGTTCACTGAGCATCTGTCTTGTGCATTTTAATTGTATCTCCATGAACCTGAACTGTGGGGCCCTCAGCAAGCCCTGCTCAGTTGTGCTGGCTCACGAAGTTCAGGGCTGGGTTGTAAGTCGTTTTTATTTAGCACCTAGTGACAGCAAGTACTGTAGGTGGAGAAACATTAAGTGCCACTTAAATCTGTTCCTGTACATCTTATTAGGAATATACTGGAGTGATACACTGGCTCTGAACTCACTGAGAGTCATTAAAGAGTCCCCCTTGGCCTTTTCTAACACATACCTGACTGGCACTGGAGAGCCCTCAGCTTCCATCCAGCGCTCTGCAATGACTGCTCAAATCCAAAATCAACACACCACAAAGTCAGTGCTACCAGCTATTGATTGGGAAAACCACAGTGTTCTCAGCTGTGCCAAGACAGAAAGCAAGGGTGACGCTGGTTTGGAATCAGAAAATGTGTCCGAAAAGGGCTGCTGAAGTCGCACGTGTTTTCTGAGAGCACATCTTGAATAAATCTGAGTGCTAAAGGTGCCAGGGTTGGGATGTGTGGACACATGCATCCATCAGGACTCACTTCCTTTTCCAAGGTTGAAGGAGTTTTTTCTTTGGCTGCCCTGGGAAGTTTGTCCAAAACATTAGGAAGCAAAACAAAATACCAGAGGTGGGCTTTTCTTGGGTGAGCCTGTCCCTGGAGAGAAAGCAATCCCTTTGATGTGAGCACTTGCCCAAGCTGCTGAAGTCCATTTGAGCTGGCTGGGAGAGGCTTGGTGCGCTGTTAATGCCGTGAAATGTAGCACAAGTATTTGTTATTGCAGCGAGTATCAAAGGAGGCAGGACGACTTTGCCACTTACTCTAAAGTGTTTCCATGAAAATGGAAATGAATGCTGCAGGGGTCTGCTCCCTCTGAATGCACAGGGGAGCGAGGTGCTGAAGGGTTGCTTTCATTATACCATTAACAGGGCAAGTCGCTTAGTTTCTTTTTTCCTCCGCCCCTCTTCAAAAGCGCAGGGGCTCGAGGCTGATTCTTTGGGTCAGCCAGGCAGGGCTGTGTTCTCCCTGCCAGCCAGGGCAGTAAATCCCACTGCTGTTCCCAGATGGGCCCAGCAGAAATCCATCTCTTGTCGTCATTCCAGCTGCGCTTTCTCCGCAGGGAGACGGCAGTCACCCATTTGGCGAGCAGGGGCAGGCTGTAATGTCTAGCCAGAAACATCCACCATAAACCATCGCTTCCTGTTATGACACTCATGTGTCTAAACTTATTGATTTATTTGGGTGGAACTGTCTAACCTGCTCGAGGAAGAGTGGACTCAGCAGGTACTAAGTCATGTAACAATGGGAAGCATCAAAATACAGCCCCGCAGTGTTAGGTCTGGGAATGCATCTCAGATTAGGTTTATTCTTTAAAAGTTATCCCATGCATTATCCAGAAATATCTTTCCCATTTCCATTTTTCTTTCTTCCACTTAAAATCATTATTATGTATTCATATCATTTGGCCGTAGCTTTTTCATTTTTGTATTTCCCTGATTAGCAGCATAGAAATTATAGAAATTGCAAATCTGGAATTTGGGCCACCAAGGATAAAAGGGAGAGTACTCTGTTTTGATTTATACATCTGTCTTGATTAGGGAATTCTTTCTTTGTCTGGAAGCAATGTGATCTGGTTGTTAGAAAAATGAAGATAGACCTTGGGGACACTTGAGTTCTTTCCTGGCCCTGTCACTCAGTCAGATTCTTTACACCTAAATCCACCCTTTGGGTTTATTAGTGGGTATAAGAACACCTATCCAGCTTTCCCATGTGCTGTGAAACTTAATTTATATTTCTGAAGCTCTTTCAATTTGTCACACTAGAGAGCTTGTATAAAGCATGTAACTACTGAAATTTAAAGGCATAAGGTAGTTTTCCCTCCTATGAACATTTATTTAGGTTGATGGCGTTTAGTGTACAATCACACACTGGTTTTCCTAGAAAATATTGAGTTTAGAAATTCACTGTGAGTTACATCTTCATACCTGTAAATAATAATATCTTGTATATGTGAGCATATATGTGTGTGGCCATATATGTCTGTATATATTTATATATGCGTGGTTATACACACACAAGCAAGAGAAGAGATTGTCTTTCCAAATAGTCTGGAAAATCTCTGGAACCCCACAGCTGGCAGTGCATTTCTTTTATTTAAAGAAAAGTTACAAAAAAAAAAAGCTTATGCGCAGTCAAAAACTTCCCAGCTCTAATTGATTAATATGAAGTGTAAACAGATCATGAAATATTTTTTAGTGCTTAATACATAGCAATGTCCTGGGTTGATGCTAATGAAAAAGTAATGCCTGGAATATTTCACATCGCAGGGCCTGGGGACACAGATCCATGGAAAAGCAATTCATACCAAACTGCTTTACAAGTGCAAAAATTCTGTTAGCCTAAAGCTACAGCACTATATAATTGTAGAGAGAGAAAAAAAAAAAAAAAAGGCAGAGCAAAACTCCCCAGCCCTCCTCTGCCCAGTGTTTGCATTTATGTCAAGCTCTGGTAATGGGTCATTCTCTCAAAAAATGATGACACCAATATTTCAGCAGGATTTTCAATCTACCATATCCTCTGTGTAATCTAGGTAGCTCCTCATTACCTCACTGCGTAGTCTGTCATTCCAGCTGATTCTTGAAATCTGATGAGTGCAAGAGAAGTTAAGGAAATGCCTCAAGACCGTGAAAATCCAACCCTCTCCCCTGGAGAATAGTCTCTTAATTGTAATAGCCCATTCTAATCATTGTGATTGTTTAAAATATTATGAACAGAGGGAAATAGGGAAGATAATTGTACTTCAGCAGCCACAATCTTTTGTTATCACCTAAGCATATTGGAGATTTAGCTGTGTATAGTCCCAATGCTTCCTTCACATACCAAGTGGCCTTAATTATGTGGGCAGCTAGAATTCCTCTTGAGAGTGAGGCTTGGATAGCAAAACAGCAGGTAAGAAATGCCTCTTCCTTACTTCTTTGTTTCTTCCCAGTCCCCTGTAGCTAAGGCTGCATATGTGGCTGTCTCTGTCTTTGTGACACTTTAAATGTGAAACAAGTAATTTAGTTGAAAATTTTCTGTTATTTTTTTTACATGCTTCATATGCTGGGTTAAAATCCATTAGCATATAACAAAAATCGGAGCAGATGTAGTGCAACAGATTCCTTAAGGGAGTCCATATTTTTACATATTTTGTAATAAGGAAACTGTCACTCCCAGATGGTATCTAGCTAATACTGGTGGTTTGCTTGCTGATAACATACTAAAAAATAAAATTAATTGTATTCTATTTGATGACAATGAAGCCATTATCATATATAATTCACTCTTAAAGCAAACGTCCAGATGATGGTCCCTTGCAATAAGTAAGCTTTCCTGGTCTCTGTGCCTGTCCCTTCCCTTCCACCTCAGAAATTCTCTCAGAATTTGCTACAGCAGAAAGCTCCAGCTGCAAAGTGTAACAGCCATTCATTAGCAAAGCTGGAAACCAGTGTTAATTTGTGCAGGGAATCTGGGCCAGCAGTACCTCAGTGCACTTACCACGGGCTCCATCCTTCACCAGTGGTTCTCAAACTGCTCTGGTTTGGATGCCTCTGTTATATATCACAGCAAAAGGAAACAATTAACCTTTGCAATAATGCCACTGACTGGTGCCTGTCTGCTAATGGGCTTGAGAAGTGCAGGAAGAATCCAGAGCTGGCACTTGCTGTGAAAATGAAAATCAGTAATCCAGGGTTTTACACAAACATACATCGCCGGTCTGTAGAATATGTGCAGTATAAAGATAAGATGATCAAAATATTTATTTAAAAATCTGAAACAAAGATTTTTTTTTTTTCTGATAAAACTGCTTAAATCCTTTTTTGGGTGAAAATGTCAAAACCTGTTGTAGACAGGTCAGTCACAACCTGGTAAGAGAATGGTTGAGTTCACAGGAATTAAGGGTTTTGGTGAGGTTTATTGACATGAAGCACCAGAACGAGCACCTCAGAAGAACTTTCCTTGTCTCTTTCTGTCCTACCACAAAAATACCCAACTTTTCAGGAAATTGCCCTTGAAGTTGAGGTAGTGTGGGAAAGAACAATATGGGGTTGAAGAGTTTTTGTTCTCAAAGTTGACCTTGGGCAGGGAGCGTTGGCTTCCCTAACACCTCTTGGGCACCTCTTCCAGTGGTGTTGGAAACCAAAAAAAAATCTAGCAGTGAAAGAGAGAGAGTTTGTCAGGACTGACTAGTTTAAATAACAATTCAAGGAAACATTTAACTTGATAATAAGGGTTTCTCATGTCTGGATGACTGTAGAGCAATACAATGAAGCAAACTGAAGGGTCTAAAGTGTGCCTGGTCTAAAATGTTTATTCTCATTTACTGATGCTTTTAGTTTCACTTCCTTTCTGTTATAAGCACAAAGTGCTCAAAAGAGGAGCAGATGACTGCATTTCCATTTGGAGAACTGGTAGAGGAGGACAATGTTGTTGCCATCTCTTTCACATGGGAAGTGATTTTACATTCTCTGAGGCCATTGCCCCAGGTTGGGAACTCCATAAAACTATGTGATGCCACTGGCAGACATTGCAGAGGAAACAGATTTCTTAATATACATGTGATTTTGAGTAAAACATTATTTAAGAAAATCACAGACCAGTGCTTGGAAAGTACTACATAAATCTTAGCCACCTCTTTTCCTCCATCTTCAGTTAGAAAGTTCTTAGTAATCAGCAAGCATTATTTTCCTTCATTTTTCCTATTTTTATTTTGATTTCTTTTATTTTGTTTTAGAAATTAAGCAGCCCTGTGGGTATAACGAGAAAGTAGTGAAGTTTCAGTCCCTGGGTGGAATGTGTCCCAGGCTTTCACTTTTCCTTCAATTCAAAAAGTTTTTGAAGAGTTTTCTTCTCCAGTCTTCCTCTCCTGGTGTCTCACAAAACAGATTTCGATAAGTTTGCAGCCTCAAATGGCTGGATATCATGAAATAACTGCTCCTATCACATTTCAATTATCTGGTGACCAAAGTGGCTTAGAGATTGTCCATAGTCATCTGGAAATCTGGGATTTGGATAACAGATTTTCTCAAACAGAATCTACCCACCTTCAAATGCCCTGAACTCACTTTGTAATCCTCATCTTCCATAGTATCAGGTGTTACCTCTTTGCTCTTTTTCTAATGTGTTAAGTACCAGACAACTGTAGTATTTTATTTAGCGTGATTTGCATTCAAACTTCAAATATCCCTTGAATAATACAGTATTTACAACTTTGAAGTTTTAGTTCTGTATGTTGGCTGGCATTATGAGATGTACCTACAGAGGACACCTGCCAGAAAAAGCATCATTGTGCCTATGTTTGTGGACCTCAAGACGTACCTTTTCTCTCTCAGCCTTCCTCATTAAGACATCACAGCTGATGTGTTTTCTCCTCTGTGTTTTAGTGCCTGAGCAGAAGATGTATTTTATTCATGATTTGGTAGGAAATGTGTCTGGTGGGAAGGAATTTGGACACCTTTAAAGCAACCTGAAATTCCATCGTGGACGCTGGGAGGGAGCTCTTTTTCTTAGCCACATTAAGCATCTGCTTAAATTCTCAAGTGTGGAACGTGCAGGCTTGTTAGGCAAGATTTTAACAGACTGTTTGGCACTGAGTGTAATTTTCCCAAAGACCTGGCAGTGGAAATAGTTGAAATAATGGTTTGTCAAATACTCATCAAGAGAAATGCTAATTGATACCTCATCTGAATTGAGCACCACACAATACCGGAAAGGGAATGGGCATTTCCTGGTTTTTTCCCTGTTCAAAAAGAGACTCTTCCCAAGAGGCTGCTCATGTTAGATTAGATTTGTCTCACCTGTAGGACTATTCTGTAAGGTAGATTAGTTTGTGTCATGCTGTATCTATTGAATATTTCATGGAGTGATGTGTGTCCCCACAAGCCTGTAACATATTAGTGCCAGCATTGCTAGATGCCCTTTTACCAAATGCCATTTTGAACCCCACAGCAACATTTGTGTTCTGGAGTCCTTCTTTCCCTTGTTCCTTGAAGTTTCTGGGTTCGGTTGAGCTCTTCAAGCCAGCATGGGGACATGAGGATAAAGCACAGCTGTGGCCGTGGGGCTGGAGCGCCAGCTGGCCACGGTGCCGTGGCAGCGTCACGGGGCCACTGGGTGAAGCCAATCTGAACTTTTGCAATAAATATTAACGAGACCACAACTTTGAATGGATTTGGAATCTGAAACCAGAAACCCAATCTAAATGTCAGAGAGGGTCCCTATCTGCAGACTAAACTGAACTGAATGTTCAGACCCCAGCTTTGGCAAAGAAATGAAAGCCGTAAATCCAAATCTGCTTTTTGTATTTCAGCCCCTCTTGTGATGCTAATAATACTTTGCCCTTTCACAATCTCCAATATTTTAGAAACTTTGAAATGATTTATCAAATGAGTCATACTTCCCAGTCAGACTCACAAGAACCAGTTTGCTGGAAATATCACCCAAAATCAAGGGCAGGACTGGGCTGTGGCTGAATTTCTGCTCTCTTGATAGCTGTGTGTGGATACCAGGACTGTAAGGTTTTGTCTGTATCTCTGTAACTCTTCCAGTGCAATCCTTGTGTGTCAGAAGGCCCAGCTCCACGTGCCTTGGATTCCCATAATTTCCAAGGTGCAGGTGTCTTTCCATTGGCTCCTTCCTCTTCTTCTGCCCAAAGGCTTCTAGAGAGAGCAGGACAGAGTGGTAGAAGCTCTTGGTGCAACAAAGTCAAGTTTGCTTTGTCACTGAGAGCCTTCCCCAATATTTGGGGTATTCAAAGATTCTCCTGGGGCTCTGAGGGGAGTGAGTGGCAGAGCTGGGTGTTCCTCTGAGCCTTTATGTTCAGAGAAAAAAAGGATTATTTAGCACGAAATGTACCAGTAGCAGATACAGGGCGTCTCCATTCATCATGAACAATGCTGTTAGTGAGAAATAATAGTATTCCTTAGTATTGATGACAATATATTGAGCATTAGCAAAGCCTTCTGCTAGGAGAGTTATCTAGTGAAGTGAATTATGGAATTTTGCTACCTGAGTACAAGGACTGATATGAATGATCATCACTGTGGCAATGAATTGGTGTAAAAAGGCTTCATAAGAACTTGCCTAATGCTCATAAATTAACATTAAATATGAGATGGGTTATCTAATCACATGCTTTCAGGCAAATTCCTTTTTAATATGTATGTACACTGCTGCTGGAAATACAGAAGATATATCAGAGGAGATATTTCATGCCATTAATGGTTACATTTGATAAGTCTGTGTTATTTTCGTGGTTTTTGTCGGAATTTTGTTTGGAATTTCTTTGCCATCGAAATTCATACACAGAACCCACGTTAAAATAGTATTTAGAGATAACTTTAAACCCTCTGTATGCCTGTGGCTTCAGACTGATCATTTGATATGAAATACCAATGAAATACTGGAACGGTGAGTTCCTTTGGTTTAGGTAAAAGTGGGGTTGAGTCACTGAGCTGCTGCACATCTGCAAAGTGCTGAGGCTCAGGAGCATCCTAGGGCACATCCAGTGTACCTATGGGTATATTTGGTAAACAATGCCCCTGATTGCCACCCCCAAAAACCTTTGGTGGGAAGACTTGGTGAATACACCAGAAGCTGTTCTGACCTATTTTAATGCAGGGCAGGTAAATCTCATGGATTTAATCAAAGAAGAGTAGGATGTCCAAAATGCAGATACCTAATTTTCTGTCCTCTGGATTAGCTGGGTTAGGGAACATTGATGCACCAGGTTAAAGTTGAAATTTTTTTTCCTGTAGCACATACCTCTGCCTTCTGGGCAGTGCCACGACAAAAAACACCAGTTCAGGTCAGTGTTTTGAACTCTAAACAGAGGCATTTACTGTTCTTTGTGGTGCCTGTGATTCAAACAATTCCCTTCTCAACCTGATGGAGAAGATCTGCAGGAGAAAACTGCTTCCACCTGTTGGAGTGATTTGAATTTTAAGCTGGGTTAACTATGGAGCCCCATTTGGAAGTAGTTTGTAAAATGCTTGAATCCTCTGGGGGTGGTTGTATTATACACCTTGTAGTTGCTGAACATTTCAAGACTTAAACTTTATCTCTAAGTTAATCACCTGGGGATCAAGCTAGGGGACTGGATAACAGTTTTACTAATCAAAACAATTTTTCTGAATATTGTTGAGTTCCAGGGACTTTCCCTGCCGTCTGAAAACACAGTGAGAGGACGCCAAGAGTAGAATTCTAAAACAAACTTTTTAAATCATGTTGTACTTGGAGTTTGATTTCCTAGTCTGTACAGTGAGCAATAATAAACTAATTATGATTAAACTGATAAGGAGTACTCTAAGAGTCAGCCAGGAAAGTCTTTCATAAATAACCAGGAAGGAATGCTTGGTCTCACAGTTGGCATACATCAGAAAAGCTTCTTTTTGCCTTTTCAGAGAGAACTCTTAAAAAAAAAATACTCAAAAACGTCCAAAAACCCCCAAACAAAAACAAGTCCAAACCAGCAGAATAAAATATGTATTGTTAGTATTAAATAAATCCCATTTTATCTGAAATTGCATGACATCTTTCTGACCCCACAGAACTGGCTCTAAGGCACGTCGAAGCAGCACTATTACTGTTGCTATTATATAGCAAAATTCTAGACTTAGACTTCCTAAGAGAGCAAATAGTTTGGCTCTGGGTTTCTGTCTTTGGCCTATTTTGAAGAATATTTGGGTTTCACAGTTATAACTGGGCAGAATTTATTCGGTTTAATACGTGAACATTGCTTCCCAATAGGTTAGGTCAGCTGTGAGGTTTAATCAGTGTTCAGATTTCTGACATGCTGCTCAGGGGCATATCATCTGAGCAAATAAACAACCCAGGAAAGGTCTGTATACCACGGGGATGATGTGGGATTGCAGGGGATCAGTTCCACTCAGGTGTTTATGGTGGTAGTGTCTTTTCATGGCAGATAAGAGCTGACATTCAGCATTATACCCCGTGTGGCACCAATGTGTTTAAAACAAACAGTTATTGTTGTTTCCCCTTTGGAGCACTCTTGTCTAAAGGACTGAACTGAAGATGTTTGCTTCTCTTTGAAGCATGCAGATGCTTCCCACTAACATTGCAAAGGTTTGGTCTCTTTTATAAAAGGAGCATATTTTCAGCTTTCCTTCACTTTAAAGAGAATCTTAGTACTGAACCTGCCCCTGGGTAGTCCAGGTCCTGTTCTAGTTCTCTTTTCTCCATAGCTCCAAATTGAGGCCTCTGATTTCCACAAGCCAGTGTAGCAAGAGCAGTAATGGGGACCAGAATCTTCTTTTTCACTTGCTGTCCTGTCCATACTTGACAGTGCTTTGGAGAAGAAGGGGCATTCAGCCAAAGAATGAAACCTCGAGGCAACCATATCAGCCTCAAAGATTTATTTATTTAATTAAGTCATCAGCAGGATGGAAAAATACTCTCAGCTGCCAGAGAGAACCATTCCAAGCTCAGGGAGGGTCAAAGTGCATGCCTGCAAGTTATATGTTACCAGGACTTGAATGAGAAGCTTCACAAAATTCTGCCCTTTGGTCTGGATAAATGATGCTGTGGGTGCATCACTGAGGGAGGAGAGGGAGAAGGGCTGGGAAATTCTCTGGTTTGCTCTCCCACTGGAGTGATTCTGCCTTAGAACTCGCTCAGCAGATGCTTTAATGTCGAGGGGCATCGCTGGACGTACAGAGCCAGCTTGGAAAGTATTGGAGGACAGGAGTGAGTGGGACCACTTCAGGCAGCGAGAGCAGCCTCCTGATACAGGACACAGCTCCGTGATCTGCAAATTGTCCTGCAGAAAAAGCTCAGTTCCCAAGTTCTGCACAACTTGCCTCTGTTGCCAAGTCAGTGACAGAGGACTCAGAATTCTGCATCTCATACAGCTGGAGAAACTGCTGCCACTGAGACGTCAGTGGTCCAAAAAAAATATCCCCAATCCCTTTGTCAGGAAAGCTCTCAGAGGGCTGGGGGGTGAGCTTTCCAGTCAGTGCAGCCAGAAACACAGCCCAGCACCAGCAGGCACCTCTGTGCCTTGGCTCTTCATCTGGTACAAATTGGCCTCATTCTTCTGATCTGGCTCTGCATTAAATATTACTGCTGGACAATGTTTGCTGTCATTTCAGATAGGACTGAACATTTTTAAGAAAGATTTGGGAAGTGCATATTGCCTCAGACAACTTCTAGTAAATAGCTCGTGTTTGTTGCTCTTCCCCAGTGGGAATGCTTCTGAACTTTAGAGACAAAAAAGTCCTCTGGCAGGAGCAATTTAGTAAAGCCAGGATGTATTTTAGTGGAGCTTCTCAACTTTCCAGTCAGCTCCATTGTTGATTTTTAAATAAGTCTTGCAAGCATCACGCTCAGCTCTTCATGCTCCTCTTATTGGCTTCATTTGTCTCTCTGAGGGTTGTGTTGCTGCAATATTTTCCTGTTCCAGGACTGCACCAATTTCTCATGCAAATTAATCTTGTTAATCATCACAGCCATGAAGTCCTTTAGCTAAGTTCTCCTTGCTCAATGAAACACATCAAATGCACTCAAAACACGGAGGAGTTTTTCAATAATCAATTCAGACACATTTGCCCCACTAGCTGTGAAAAGGCCGTCCTCTGATTCTTCTTTTTATTTCATTTTGATTCTTCAATTTTCCTCAAAAGCTGGTCCTCCTGCAATCTGTTCTTATGGGCTCCTCTTTCTCTGGAAGAATCAGCAAGATCCACCCTGAGGACAGCAAGTATGGGTTTGCTTTTGAATTATACCACAAATATGGTAGTCAGTCAGCTCTGGAATGTGAAAATCCAGCTGAAAAGATACTTTTGGCTTCTTCCAAGAAGCACAGATAGTTAACTCAAATTTTGTGTGAATTATCAGCGACGTAGATTGCTGTCTTGCTTGAAAACCAGAAGAATTGGCTTCAAAATTTGCTATTTTCACCCAGCCACAGTTCTGGTGATCTTCCCAGACAATGACCTTTTTTTCCAAAAAAAAATTGCTTTCTATTCTCTCTGGCCTTAGCCAGAGTCATTACTTTTCTCTTTGTCATACTGAGACTCAATAGCATTGTAATTATTTCTGACATATGGTATCATCTATCCACCTCTCCTTCCAATATGTCCAAATAAAAGAGGAATGCCACTGCAGCCACCAGACCATGGTTTCCATCAATTAATTCAACCCCATGGCTGTTCATTCCTGGGGAAACATGGACTTAAACTTCATGTGCAGGGGGATGTGCCACGCATGGAGCCCTGGAGTTTTGCTATCTTACTTCAGCTCCATCAGAACTGGAAGCTAAAGTGCCGGTTTACTTCCCTAGTTTTGTGGCAGAAGGCCAATGATTCTGTCTGAGAGCTTTTTCTTTACCTTCATTAACCCCCCAAAATGTTGCTGTATTCAAAACATCCACAGAGAGTGTATTTATCATTCATTTTCTGTTCATGTTGATGGGGGAAAACACGTGCAATCAATATTGAATCTCTTTCAAAACAACTTAAAATGGGAATACATATTGCTCTAATCTAAAACTAATCATGATGATAAATGATGAAAAAATATGCCAAAAAGTGAAAATCCTGAGTTTAGAAGTTCTTTAGTTGTGGGTGTGGGTATGTGTATGGATCTGCATATATATCTATTGTTTATCAAGAAATTGGAACTCAAATCAAAATTCATTTAGAAAGGAAAAAATTGCTTTTAATATTTAATTTTGTATTCATAATTAAACCTCACGTGCCTAGTTTTATGCATCTGCCATCTATTTAAATGTAACCTGATCATATATTTTATTTACATATATGAAAAATGGCCACAAGTGCATGTTAAAAAAAAGCCCAAGGTAGATTCAGTCATATTAATCTATCTTCCACAGTTATTCTCTAATGCAAAATAGAACTGTAAAGCCATACAAGCTGTGGAACATCCTTCTGTATATTTATGGTTCTCCAACTTGTTTGCTTTCCCATTTTCAGGCTGAAGCTAAATGCCATTGCATTATTAGAGAAGTTAAAGACAAAATTAGATTGAAGAGGAATTAGACTGTGGTTTTCTGAATATCTTAATTCAATATAACCAAGCGTGCTGGGAAAAGAAGTCTTGCCCCCACTCTGTACCCTCTCTTTGAGGGTACCAGCCGTCATTTTTTGCCTGGGTGAACACAGACACCCAGAGAATCAGATCAAGGAGATCCCTGAAAACCAACCTGTCAGACAGAGACATTTCTTATCTCATGAGTTTTCTGCCAGAGCGCAAAAAAGTGGCCCAGGGTGAAGGAGGAGGGTGAAACGCCAACTTTAAAACCAGTCTGATCAGTACTCAAGAGTTAATAGTTCTGGGATCTCCAGGACAGTGGTTCCTAATGTGTTTGCACAGTCAAAAATATTTCCAGGCACTGCAGCAAATTGAATGGTTTGGACCATGAATAGTTTTCATTAAAAAGTGGCTTTGGGGGACGAATTAAATTTTCAAAGTAACTGATCAATTTGATTCTCACAAAGAAAAGAACCTTTTAACTTCTACATTTTAAAACACATCCAAACCCACAATCCCTACGAAAAAGCGAATTTGCTAACAACTCTTTAGGAAGCTCACAGTAATATTTTTTTTTGTCCTGGCTTAAGAAGAAAAATCATGAGAGCTGCTGAGACATGAGGTGGCTCTTCTCTTCCATGTGCTTTGAAAGGGTAACTTCAACATTTGACTAAAGCCTGGCATCTCATGGCGCACAGTTAAGCAGCGAGACGCGGTTTTGCCTCATTAGGTCAGCAGCGCCAGCCTGCGAGGCAATGCAGCTGGTTCTGTGATGCCATTAAAGAAATTATAACTACACACACACATCCTTGCAGCATCAGCCCCCCAGCGAAGGCACCAGAACACAGAATTGTTCGGGGGGGGTGGAATCAGCAGCGTGGATTACAGTTAAGAACATAGTGAGTCAGTTTAAGTTTATAAATGCCCTGTTTTCTGTTGTGCTTTTAATCTTTATTAAATTGAATGATTCTTATTTTGTTTTCATTCACGTGTGCATGTGTATGGTCTATAGTTTGTTTCTGCATATATAGGCCTATAAGACTGTAACAAATCTTGCAGAAGTCTTCTAGGACATAAATAGTGTGAGTCCAAATCCTTACCTGAGAAACCAGACAGACACCAACATACACCCAGCCTTTAGAATTTCCCTGTGCATTTTTGCAAACAATGACAAACCCTTTTTGGTTTGTTTGGTTGGTTTGGCGTTTTTTGTTTTTTTTAAAAGCATGCGATATTTTTTGCATTGCTTAAGAAGAAATTAAAACATCTTTTTGCTTTCTATCCTTGATTTAATGGCTTTGCATATTACTTTTCATCTAAATTCAGTATTCGAACGTACACTTACCAGGCGCCTGTTTCCTTTGTTGCTTGTAATTACTGAATAAGTCGGAATCATAGCCAAGGAAGACTGTGTGGGATTACATCTGGAGTAGTGTACTGTAGCAACACTGTGCTTTGCAGAGCTTCTCCTCTCATAGATTTGATCTTAATGATGGGCTACACTTTCATCTTTAAAAAAATCATTTTCCGCATCTCACTGCTTTTTATACCTCAGCAAGAAAACGCTGTTTATTGTTCAGTTTCTCTTGCCTACAATGTTTGTATCTATAATTGAAACTTAAAAGCTACGAGCTTGAATAATTCAATCAGAAAGCATATTGTTTTTACTGTTCTCGGTATGAATCCAAACGATCGCATTATTGTGATGTTATAATATCAGAATGTATTTATTTTTACTTGCGCAGTCATAGTAGGCAGTGTCTCTCTCTCTCTCCAGAAAAAACACCAAAAAAACCCAGCAGTGAGGAGGAGAAAAAAAAAAAAAAAAAAGAAAAAAAAGCTGATCTTTATCCATGCTGGGTTCCTCTGGTGTAACTTAAGCAAATGAGATCTGTGGTCCCCTCCAGCGAGCGGCGGGTCTGTCGCTAAGGCTGTTTCTGTCAGCGCTGCTGCAGCCCTGGCAGTGCCCCCAGGCTGAGTGTGATCCTGGCAGAGAGACACGCGTGACCTCCCCGTGTCACCTCCCCGTGTCACCTCCCCGTGTGAAGCCACTTTGGCCACCGAGCGTGTCACCGATACCGCGCTCTGCGCCAGCCCCGTGCTCCACAGCCCCGCTTCCTCTCCCACAAAAATCCCTCATGGAACTCCACTGATGTCTCAGGGCACCCCTTCACCCCAGAATTAGCTGTGGAGCAAATTGAGATGCGTGTGTTTTGTGCTTAGTGCAATTTTTTTTTTTTTATAAATTCCGATGTTTAAATTCAATTATTGGCTATCATACTCTCTGTGTCAAGGCGAGTGTAAAATAAGGGCTTTGAAAATAGAATGGATGAGACTGTGGTATCTAATGAGAGCGCCACGTATTTTGTCTCAACTACACGGCAATTTTTTGAACTGATAAAACATCAAATGTGACTTTTGGCTTAATATGGTTGAAACAGTTGGTGAGAATTAGCAATAATACGGAAAGTGTCCATTTTTCCCTTTATTGCTATGTTTGGGCAAATCATTATATATAATAATCTACTCTTAGGTAGTGCTGTAGCTGTACCTGTGGAATTAGGCCCAGGAAGGAAAACTGCCCTTACTCCCATAACCATGAATCTGAAATTTTCTGATTTGTATAGATTTTCATTATGTCCTTAGCATAATTTCAGCACAAACAGAGGGCTTAGCCAGGCTCCCATGGTGTGTCCTACAGGAATGAAACAGCTTAGCATCTTTTTCTCTTCTTACCAAGCTTAGTGCCTGTAAATCAACCACTCCATTATGCAGTAATTCCCCTTATTCTTAATTCAAAATAGCAAAGTTAAAGCAGAATTTGGGTAATGAGGAACTATATCGTTTTGGCCTGTGTATGATCCTCATTCATTATCTTCTTTCCATTTAGGGGAAGGGGAACTGAAAAACCATTTTATTTGCAAACCCTTCCATACCACTTTATAAGACACAGTATTAGGAAATAGCATGATTTATTGGACTGAGGCATTTCAGTAAGGCCTAAATGATAGAGTCTGCTAGGAATCTCATTTTTTCGTGATGGAATCTGATGATGGGGGTAAGACCAGGAGCCTCCTGCCAAGAAAACACACAGTAATAAACTTGCAGAAAGGTTTCACTACCACCTATCTGTGGTGATGGTTCCCCCTTCTCTTACCTCAAACATTGCCCAAATGGGGAGGCAGGAGAATCTCCCCACTGCCTCTCTTGTGAGGTGAAATGAAGAAAGCCTTAAACTTCACAATTGCCAATAATGAGCAATCATTACTCAAATTACACCAAGCACTGATTAGGTTTAAAGTAATGAAGAAAACAACACGATCAATCATCATCAACCCAAAAGAAGTCAATCTGTGCTAGAGATGCAGCAAGATCTTGGTGGAGGGCTCCATCTACAGGGTTTGGAAGATGAGAGAGAAAAAACCTTCACAACATCTGAAAAAGATCCCCCCTGCTCCCCACTCTGCTCACATTTTTTCTTACCAATCTCCAAAAGCCACAGATGTAAGAGGATTCTTTTTTTTTCTCCTTTCTTTAGCTGCACAAAAATTAAAGGGGCCTTAGCAAAAAATTACGGCATAAAAACTTTTTGGAAAGACATTTCACTGCTGTTGAACTGGAATATCTGTTTAAAAAGAAATGACAAGAGATAAATACCTAGCATCTATCAAATAGTAAAATTATACTGAAAGCTCTGACTGTGTGAACAGCATCGATGGAAGCTGAGGTTTTTAATGCAATTTGTATTAATAGGTTCTAGCCACAGAAATAACACTGGAAAAGAACAAATTGCATGGGAAATTCCCATTTGTCAATTTTCATTGGCTGCTAAATAGAAAATTATAAATTAACCGAAAGCTTATTTTGAAAATCCAGAGGAAATTCAGCCTACACCATATTTCTTAGGCATGGAATAAGATTTTGATACCAGCCACAGACTCAGTCTATTAAAAAGGAACCCATTTTATTTTAAAAAAAAGAAAATAAAAAGGAAGAGAGTAGGTATGTGGGTATTCCATGCACATGGATATGTAAACTTTAAACTGTGCTAATGAGTAACATTAATATATGCATTTTGTAAAAGATGTGTTATTATTTAGGAATAATTTCAATTTAAATATGGTCCCTTTCCCTGTGCTGAAGTCTTTACGTAACAATTACTTTTAAAAAAAAGTTATTTACAATTTAAGCATGGGAAAATACAAAATTAGGATTTCAATTCAAAGTCTGCTGAATCTACCAGAAGTTTCCCCACTGACTTAATTCACTTTTGAATTGAGGATAATCATTAGAAATAATGAGATACAAATGAAAGCCTAGTAAAAAATGCGTGACTGAAGGGAAAACAATGAACAGCCGTTCTATTGTAGATTTCCATACTAAAGTTTCTTGTAGAGGGGCTACATTTAAGGGCAAATTTCTAACTTTTTGTACTTTGAGCCATTCAGGACCATGGGGGAGAGGATGGTTTTTCTCCTACTTAGAGTTCTCTATGTGAGATAATCTGTGGGAACAATGTCATCATCACTAAAACTTTGCACTTGTTTGGAGTAATTTTTATTAAAACATTAATTTCAACATTCCATATCAACAGTAAAATTAATGCAGTTTATATAACATGCTTAATATTTGTTGAGAATCAGGAAATTATGAGCTAGTCAAGGAATTTTCTTACTGAAACCTGTTTTTTATTGAAGACAAACTTACAGATGAGCATGTGTCTATGTGCCTGGCTACAGATTAATTTGAGTACTTGCTTAAATAAAGCACTGTGAGAAGTATTGTGAGGATAAAAAGCAGTCTGGGAGTTCACAGACTGAACTATTCTACTATTTGTAGAAGTCATTTGGAAATAGTTGAATATTTTGACATCTTTTTGTCTTTACTCTTGGTAATACATAGTTTTCATGCAAGTAATTGGGGTGTGCCCTTACAGACCTGTCACGTGGCCCTATAAATATTAAATGGCAATGAAGTCTTTTAAAAGAAAAAAATTAATAGATTGTTTATTAAAATTCTGGTTTGCTTAAATGAGCTTCAATAATACTGATTACCTTTTCCCCTCTTCTGCCTTGCAATAGAGAAAAAAAGTCATCTATACCAACATACATGAAAGTTCATCTGTGTTCTTCTGAAGTTTTATCTTTTCACAGAGTTTCTCTATTTCTAAGTGTGTTAAAGTATTTTTGTCTTCATTGACAGAGAGGGTCTTTTTGCAAGAGCATTCAGAGGTAGGGCAAGGAGAAATGATGTTACTCTGAAGAAGGGAAGGTTTAGATTGGATATCAGGAAGAAATCCTTCCCTGTGAGGCTGATGAGGCCCTGGCACAGGTTGCTGTGACTGTCTCATCCCTGGAAGTGTCCAAGGCCAGGCTGGACAGGGCTTGGAGCAGCCTGGGATAGTGGAAGGTGTCTCTGTCTCCACATAGAGGAGAAATTGCTCTTGTACCCATGTGTTTGTTTTCAGAGCAAGTGCTGAAGAAGATAGGTCATGAGATAGTGAACAAGGTTTGAAGAGATGACCTCTAAGAAAACTGCAACCACCAAAACACCCTTTTATAGGAAAGACTAATCATGTTGTGAATAACTTAGAATAATTACATTAGAAACAGGAAAAACACGAGCACATGTGGGTTGAGCCAAAGCTGGAATTCTGCTGATGCTCAGCTTGGTGGTCCTGTGGGCAGGCAACATACACAAGCAATTGCCCAAGGCAACAACATTCTTTATTAGATTGATTAAGCATCAGGTTTACTTATTGTCGTTAGTAATGGATGCCAGATTTCTGCTTTGCCTCTGGTAATAGGAAGCAGCAGAGAGGAAGGAGTGTTACTGTGAGTGTTGGTCCTACGACTTGTGTGGAATTTTCACACCTACCTCGATTTAATGTGGAAACAACCAGAAGTGGTCCTCACCCAGCACATGCTGCATGATTCATTGTTTTTTCAACCTAAGACTGAGATTTGTGGAAGCCGATTTAGGTGAGATAAGAAATAAGGGCCCTTTGTTGAACCGTCCAAGTAACTCCCAGCTTTCCTTTGCACTGTTATCTGGGATTTCATCAAGGGGAATCATTCTTGGGAGGAGAAAAAGGGCAGCAAAGGAAATAATTCCATATACAGAGCTACATTTAATATTAATTTTAGTCAAAAGTACAATCCACGTGATGAATTCACTGACCAGACTTGTGCCTACCCCAAAGAGTCACAAGTTCCTGACTAATGTGGGAATGCTTCAAATCCCTGGGAAGGAGGTGTAGAGCTAAGACAGCTGATGGAAGTGTGAATGTTTGCATGGGCTTCCCATTGTTGTGTGTGCTCTGGAACAGATCTACATAAACTACATAAGCTGTTTAAAAGGTGTTCTTTGAAAGCCAGACTCAAATTCCTAAATCGTTTGTGTGTTCTTAAGAGTGCCCTTATAGCCCATATCCCTGTCAAGTTCATTCAACTATGAACACCTTCTAACAAACTCTTGCATTAATTTAAAAATTATGTAGACATGTAAAATCGGTGAATTCTTGGTTAGTAAATGCCCTTTTTCACTATTGATTTTTAACATAAACATTCTCAAAATTTAGATTTTTATTCATTGCATGCTGTCTAATATAGAAGATGCAACGTATTTTATCAATTAAAACAGTACTTTATGTTTCTGTTTTAGTTAGCTGGTAAGCTTCTACTTCCAATAGTTTTGGTACGAGTGTGATTTGGTTACTTTTTATGGGTTTTGCATATCAAACATCACTCACATGTATATTTTTCACTATAGAACAAAGAATATTAAACAAGAATTATTAGCAGTGCTAATACTTAAGTAACACTTAAGTTACACTTAAGTGTGTTAACACTTAAGTTTTAAATTGATGGGGAAAAGATGCCAGTAGATTAGCTTTTTAAATACTGGGATTTTTGCAGAGGAGAGTGAATACAGATATAAATGTGTGTGTGTGTGTATGCTATAATCATTTCAATCTGTTGCTTTAGTATTGATATAATGGTTTTTAATATACTGCAAAGATTATGATAAAATTCAATAATTTTCATCCAATCCCCAAATTGACGGTGGATAAACTACTCATTATTTAGTGATAGAAATATTAGAACAAAAAAGTAATGAGTATCTTAAGAAGAAAAATCCTCTCTTCTATAAATTTAGGTTATTCATTTTGTATATTTATGATAGATTCATTTCCTAGCATTCTAGACACTTATGACCTTTTGAAAAATATGCTGATATGTTGAATTATAAGGTGTTTCCTGTGTTTATGTTTCTGATCTCTGTCCACCTTATTTTACCTAAATTCAATTTTCAAAAATTATTTAAAAAATTTAAAAGTAGCTGTTCTGTCCTGGTCCTGTGAACTGATGCTGTGCAGGACAATGATGAAGAAAAGGTTTCACAGCCCAGACAGGCAGAAACTCACTGTGGAAAATTTTATCACTGTCACCCCAAATCAAAAATGCCTCTCTGCATGATCTCCCCCAAAATCCCAACTATTTTCTAGAATCAAATGCAGCCAGCTTTTCAGCTGGACTGCAGTGGTTGGTTATTTAAGAACTAATGGTCTCTGCCTGTGGAAAGGTAAGACCTAATCGTTGGCTTCATCAAAGTGACCAGGATAAATCTCAGGTGCAGGGAGCCTGTGCCCAGTTTTGTTTGTGGATTTGTTTGATGCTGACATAAATTTTGAATAGGGCTGTCCCCAAAGAGCAGCAATGGCTGCTGATTAAAATAAATAAATAAATAAATAAATAAATAAATAAATAAAACTAGATGTATCTTAAATAAAATTACACCTGGCATCATGAAGAGGAAAATTGGAATTCTGTGAGGATTGAGGGCTGGTGGTCGTCTTTAGATAATGGGCTGGTAGAAAGTGGTTGGTTGTTGTAGCTTCATTTTCTTGTTTTATCGAGTTCATGATTTTCAGGGGATAAATCTCAAGCAGTGCAACTGAAGGCATTGGAAGTTTCCTTCAATAAAATCTGGACTTGACTATAAGAACCCATTGTGGTTCATAAGAAACATTAAAGAAATCCTTCACTCATTAGAAGTCAGCAACAGCTTTGCCATTGATTTCAGTTGTGCCAGAATTTTACCCATTGTGTTTTGTTTCAACAAAAGTATTTTCATTTTAGTTAACATTTTAAAATATTTTGTGTTTTCTTGATGTTAGGAGCTGTTGTTGAGCAATAGCAGGGTGTTTCTTTGGTGGTTTTTTTTTGCCTCAAATTGTGCCAGGGGAGGTTTAAATTGGGTATTAGAGAAAATTTCTTCACCCAAAGGTTTGTCTACCCCTAGTACAGCTGCTCAGGGCAGTGATGGAGTCACCATCCCTGGAGGGATTAAAGAGATGTATAGATGTGCACTTGGGGACATGGTTTAATGGTGGATTTGGCAGTGCTGAGAGAACAGTTGGACTTGGATCTGAAAGATCTTTTCCAATCTGAATGATTCTATGATTCTATTATGATTTTCTATAGAATTCTACTTCTTTAATTATCATTATAATCCAACTAACTGTACCGTGTGTGATACAATGCCAAATAAATAATGGCTATGAAAGGAAAGTATGTGAACTCTTGAAAACCTTCAAGACACACAAAAAAAATTTACAAAATAATCAAACAGAAATGCACATACGTGTGTGAGATGATATTGGCTTGGTTCTGACAAGAGCTGCCAGTTTTGTCTATGTCATCAGATGAAAAGCACGGATGGCCACATGGACACCAAATCAGAGTTATCTGGAAACTGCAAGTGTTTTTGGCACAAAAAATTGAAAGGAATGAAGGAAGTGCAGGGACGCAGTACTAAAGAGGGAAGGCAGGAGATTTTCTGTCTTTCCACAGATGAACTAGGATACAAAATTCAGAATTTTGGGTTGGCATTTTTATTTTTTAATTTTATCGAATAATTTTGAGCAGATATACTACATTAATATTTTCTTTGAGCATGTGTGTGTGTGCTTTTGGTGTGTACTTCTCCGTGCCTGTCTGCATACATGGAACATTTAATGCTCTCTGGCTGGCTGTGATGAGTGAGAAAATCATTCTTTGTTAACAGTATTTTCTCTTATTTCTTGTATTATTGTCTCTTGTGGATAGTTTTATAGCTGTTTAATATAAAATTAAAATAAGACAACTGTAGAGGCTTATGGTACAGCAGATCTGGGTGTCCCATTTCTATTTGTGGAATAGTTTTTATCCTTTGGGTATATCTTGAGAGCACAGGGGTGAGTCGTACTTTAAATAACTTTGTTTGGAAGCACATAAAAATGGCTTGAAATGGGAGGAGCAGAGCTGATTCTTGTAGAGATGAGTCTATAGTACTTCCTGTTGTCCCCACAGAAAGAAAACTGCTGTGGGTAGTATGGGCTAACCCTTTCCTGAGACAAATATCCTGTGCTCATCCGAGAGCGTTTAATTCTTAGTTTTGCTAAAGCCAGGGTTAGGTGGACACCCAAGAATGTGGATGGTCACCTAGAGCTCATTCCTTGAACATTCAGTGACACAGAAAGAGTTTTCATAGAAACAGAAGAGATTTCATGGCTTCATATTATCATAATCCAGATTGATGTGGGCTATATAGGCTCCTAAACCATGCAGAAGATTTTACGAGAGCACAAGAGTGAGCATATGCCTCTGTAACAACCCAAATACAATATATATGTGTAATACATATACATACACATGCATTTGTAGGAGACACTCATCGCTTGCATGTCAGAAGTGCCATCTATTTTGAGAACATTGCACCTGTGCTCCTGTGTGTACCTGTAAGAAATAAATTCATGAAATTGCAGCGCACACGTATTCACCCCTATTTCTTGCTAACTTTTACAAGTTTGCACTCATTTCAGAGACTTGAATTTTCTACTCGTTTTTGTAGAGCAATAAGGAAGGGGACTTCTATGTTCACTTACCTGTTGTCAATTACTGACGCCTCATTACACAAATCACTTGGAAAGCTGATGAGGTTTTATCTAACATAGAGGCCAGGTCAATCAATCGTCATCAGACCTGTGGATCTTCAATGGACATTGAAAGGTTAACCCAGTTCTGCAGGGCCTCCATCATGTCAGCAAAAATTACCAGGAAGGTGGCCGAGCTGTCAATAGAGCACAGAGACAATTAGTTAATGATTAGAATGTTAGCACTTGGGGAGTTGATAACAAAATGAGCCATCTTGGATACATTTGCATGCATTTAGAAAATCTATATAGCTTGGTGGGATGGGAGGGAAGTCTGTGCATATGGTGCAGTAAGGAGTGCCATAAAGCAGAATTATGTGTGTCTGGGTGTATTGTAGACTTGGCTGGGCTAAATGAAGCCACTGTATCAGAAAACCTGCACATTTCAGTTTATGAGAGTCAGGTACTTGGCTTTACTGATCTACTTAGTAGCCAGCATTAGCAATGAGACTGCTGCCCTGTCATCATAACCCCATTTTCAGCTAAATGATTATGGATTTGATATCTTCTACAGTAAGCACTGGCCTTACCAGTTGTGATTAAACTTGAAGCTTGTTAAATTAGGGACAAGGTAAAATTAAAAGACTTCCTCCTGTTTAGGATTTCATCACTTAATTTTATTCTTGACTTCTCTTCTTTCGTAAGAATATTTTGTAAGACTTCTGCCTGCAGTTATAATTTCATTTTATATCCCTTGTTGGAACAAGAAATCCTCTGTCCATATCACCAGGCCAGGGTACCTCCTTGTGCTGGCTGAGGCTTCTTAACTAGTTTAGGCAGGAAAAATAAATGTTAGACGTTGTCTGCATAATTACTTGTACAAGTGGGTTTTGATCGTTTCAAGGTCTCCTTTACCTTTGTGCTCTCCATCAGGTTCAGACACAGTTCTGATGCTCACGACTACATTTAAAAATTGCTGAAACGTTCTGCCATTGAAGTGTTGCAGAGATTTATTTCAGGCTGTTAGGTTTCTCTCTACCTTTGATGGAAGACTAGTGTAGGCTCTATATCTGAATCGTATTGTCCACCATTATAAACACCCCCTTAATAAGAGACAGCCACTCAGTGCCTAACAAAAGAATTCCTTGGATTCTGAGAGCAGCTTTAAGAAGATATATCATATATACTATAGGTTACCTTGTGACCCAATTGCCTTCCTATTGATGTGCTGATACCTGGACTTGTGTCTCTGAGTGCTTTGACATACAAGTATCCAATTATATTCAATTTAGATTCAGGTGGCAAAGACCTTCACTTCTATTTAGCAAGCATAGATTTTCTAAGTTTTAAAGGAAATGTCATGAAGGGAAAGGGAAGATTTTCAGATGGCTGACTCCAGCTTTATGTTTTCTACCCCTACAACCCTCTGCAAGCCATAACAATTGAAGTCATAATCATATTTATATGAGATTTAGTGGGAAAGGGGCATGAGATGACCAAGTAGTGGTTTCTGCAACAGTGAAAGTGAGACATAACAGTCTCCAGCATCTGTTCAGACCGTTTTCAGCCCTACATTTTATAAACAAAAAAGGCATCTCTTTTCCTCCTGTGAGCAATAAAGGGGATGAAAATGTGCTTTAAAGACATCCGCATTTGAATTGTCGCATCTGAAGCAGAAAGTCTAATTGTCTGGAATATTAGTCCTCCATGCCATTGTGATGAGGCTTTATGAGGATCTTCCTCCAAGTGTATTGAAACACCCAAGTGTGCTTGACACTGAGCACTAATGTTTCTCTCTACACGTTGATGTTGCCGTCACAAAAATGTGTCGTGCCTTAGAGCTGTAACTTCCCGAGCAATTACACACAGGAAATATTTTGGATTAAGTGATAATAAAAATATCATGGCCAGTAAACACTGTTTCATTACCAGGCTTGTGATCAGCGATGCTGTGTTTAAGCCATAGTCATACTGTGCTGTCTTTATTCTTTCATTATTCTCTTTATTTTTTTTTTCATTATTCGAAGGATTTTCTTTTTATCCACTAAGTTCAGGTTTAAATATATAACGGGGCAGATTCCACGTTATTGCATCTGGAGTTATTCAGCTGTGATATGTCAGATTAACCAAGAGCAAGTTTTTGCCCGCAATGCCATAGGAACAATCGTAAAGAGAGACGCATTTTGCACAAAACATTGCAAACCCACCCTGCTGGATTGCACTGGTGGTACCCAGACTTCTGGAACCAGATGCATCCCTCCTTTTCACCTGCTCTTCACCTCCTACAGAGGAAGGCCTTTTCCCTCTGGGAGGTATTGTCATTCTCCCTCTTTGACCTCAAAACTGACAGAAATGGTTAAACTTCCTTGATGAAAGTTTTCTTCTTGGCATTTTGTTGAAATGCTGCTCGTACTTTAATGCCACAATGCAGATTCTTTAAGGATGCTTTCTAATTCCCTGAAGAAATTCCACAATAGCTGTTGAGCTATTGCAACTATTGCCTTTCTTATTTCTCATTTCTCTCATGCACTTTGATCAGAAGCTTTGTTGAAATGTGTTGGTGTTGGGCCAAGGGAAGTTTTCTTTTTTGTCTCATGCCAGCTACACTGAAGTATATTTCTGAGCAGAAGAATGGGCTAAGCAGGGAGTCCTGCTTGGGGAATGTAAACACTATTGTGGGCAGTATATTAAGAAATATCCTGAAGTTAAAGTTAAAATGTCTATCTTGATGGGAAGAGATGCCCATAGTAAAACAAAAAGCACTCTGAGGATTTCAGCTGAAATATTTATTGACATCTATTTAACCACCAATCTCAGAGTGTTTTTATATGAAAATAATAAAGTCCTGAACCACTTCTGCCCAGTTTTTTCTAGAAACAAAGGAAAAAACAACTGGAAAAGGACATTTTAATGTTCTTTTCCCTGTAGGTAGAAATAAAAAAAAATAGCATGAAAGCTGTTCCCTTGAGATCTCTTGGCAAGTAAGGCCCATGAGCCTCATGTACATTTGGATAACAACAGCACCTCAGAGCTCTTTGAAGTCATACCCTTCAGTACTAATCTGATTTCATTCAAAAGAGAAATCTAGGATGATGTTTATGAGGGCTTGCAGTTTCACCATGGTTTTGATCAGAAACAGATGGTGTATCTGAAACAATTAGAAAAACTTTTGTTTAGAAGCAGCCCACATGTAATTGACTGTTTGATGTAGACATCACAGCATTTGGTGTTGGGGAGTGAAACTTGTACATGCATTTGAAATTTGGTGTGCCAGGAGCTCAGCAGGTGTCAGCTGGCTTTGCTTCTGGAGGCTGTGTCAGTTCCCATGAGCTGAAGATCCCAGCCCACAGTCCCCCCAAATGAACAATCATCTTTTTACAAAATGGCCAGAACCGCACCCTTTCCTAAGAATAATGTCATAGAAGATGCACCAGCCCCCCCCAGGCAGCTGAAAAATTGAGTTTGTGGCTAGAAGATGATCCTGCAAAATTACTTTTGTTAAGGATTCCTTCGACTGTAATTCCAGCTGGGCATTGCTGGGCCTGGAGTGTGTGTGAAGACTTTAAATCACACCAGGCACTGAGATCAGGGCTCTGGGTTTGTTTCATCTTCACACACTATTTACATCTTCTCTAAGAATTAGTTCTTGGTTAGGATCCTGAAACTAAATCAACATTTTCCTACCAGAAGGTGGGAAACTGAATTATTGTAAAGGGAAAACACAGTGTACACAATATTAAGAATGTGAGTCCACTTTTCATGGCTGGAGACTTTCAGGGGTGGCCGAAATTTAGACGTGCAGCTGTGGGAATGGTGGGATCAGGAAAACACCAGCTGTGGATCCCCATGCCTGCTCTGAAAACTGTTGCTGATCACTCTTCTATAAACTCTAGCGAGACATAACATTTTCTCCTCGAGGATTGTATTTACAAGACAGTTCCAGGAGGGGATACTTAAATGATTCAGTTGTTCCCTGTGAGTTTTCACTGCTAGAAGAATTTACCTTGTGCCTAAAATTTAATGTCAGCCAATAATTCTTATGCATGGCTTCCCACATCTGTAAGTGTGGGCATATGTTCAGCACAGATTTTTATAGATTTTGAAGGAAGAGCAAACAGAACCAGCTGACCACTTAGTAAGGTCACCTGCTTAATAGACAGTGGGGAGTTGTACTCACTGGGAATTTAACACTGCATTCTGGGAGAGCAAGTCTCTCTCTCACAAAGGAGGTACAACATTCTTTCAATAGGAACAGGAATAGACATGAACACTCTATAGAATCCCACTGTATGCACACAAAGCCAGTTGTCTGGAATTAAATGCTGTTGAACAAACTGCCATTTCCATTAAAACCCCTTTTAGCACTCCACTTGTAACGGGATGAAAATATATGTCATAATGGGCCCAGGTACACAAAAGTGCACATTTAAACCACTTCAGATGCGTGCGTAGCACGAGAAAAAGACATAAACACGAATCAGCCCATGTATAAAATGACTTTCACCCATGAGGCCCGGATTTATTCCACCTAACTTTAGGCACTTAACCAGGGTGCTTAAGGATATTCTCTCCTGTGGCTCTCCACGTAGTCAATGGAGTGAGAGAGGCACCGTAAGGAGGCAATTTAGCCTGTCTAGGATCTGAACTGTCCTTATGAGACAATTTTCTCTTTTCCTCCAGCGCCTACTTAGTTATTTGTAGGGAAACAGTGTTTTTATGGTAGAGACTTCAGTTGGCTGCCTAGTGTGGGGGAGATAAATCTTGGCCAAGCAGATTGGGTTGGAAGTAGCTGTTTACGTCGCACTGGTTGCTGTGATTTCTTTGAAGTTATGAACATTCCCTCAGGACTCTTAGTGGTAAAAAAAAAAAAAAAAATAATATAGAGATAAGCTAAGAAATCTTTAGGGTTTCTTTAAACCTTCATGCCATGCTCTCAGCTTTCGTACACAGCATTAATATTGCAAAACGCACTGCAATCAGCTAGTTCTTCAGAATGCCAGATTTTCCTTCAATACCTCAGTTCTCCAAATACAGAGATCTGATTACTTGACTCAAAGGCAACAAACAGTGATTTTAAAAAACATTTGGCTATTTGTATTTTTATTAATAATTTTCGTGAGTTACTGCAACAGCATGTAATGAGTGTAAAAGTCAACAAAAAAAATGTCTTAACTAGCATTAAATTTGTTCCCTGCCAAAGTAAACACCATCGTGATTCTGCGTAAAGAGAAAATCCACCCTGGCATGAGCAATCATTGTTTCCTTCTTGCATGGGTTGGGAATGTGTGAACAAGGAGAACGTTTCTCCTGGAATGATGGTTCAAGCAGACATCCATTTTTCCTCTACCTTTAATGACTTTACATTGTGCAAAGCTGTCTAGGTAGCATTATTTTTCTTCCAAACCCGTGGGGTTTAATTCTTTGCTTCCAAGTCCAGTTTGAGTAGCTCTACCTTTGCTCCCTCATTCTCCCAATAGCAGGGGAAGGTGTGTTTAATTTGCCCTCGTGTGATGTTGCTCTTCATTACTGAAGGTGTAGCTACATCTTAGCCCAGATATTCTCAGTTTGGGTGGCAGTGAATGTGCCTGTGAGGATCAGACCAATTCCACCTACTTCCCCAGACTGATTGCAGCAGTGATCAGAACCAGATGCTTCACAAGCGAGTGCGAGAAACTCCCCAATAAATAACATGATATAATCTGTTCATTGAGAAAAGCTGTTTCCTTTTTCCGTGGAGATTAAGTACTATTTAAAGTATTTAATTTTCTGTAATTGAATCAAGAGTCTTAGAGTACAGCTTCAGTCATTTTTTTTGTCTCTTGCTAAATTTTTACCCTCGATAAATATCTTGTGGCCTAGAGCACCACAGATTAATTTGTGCATGCTGCAAGAAGTAAATTCAAATATTAGTTGTCTTTTCTTTTCACAGAATATCTCTTCTCCCTGTGTGATAAAGTAAAAAGTCAAGTTTTATCTGATTCAGGTTCTGTTTTTCTTATTTTTTTGAACTCACTCTACTTTTCCTATTGCATCCTCAGAAATGGAAAATGCATACCTAAAGGTCTTTCAAAGGATTTTGAATAAAAGCAAATAATGAAATAAGTCATTAGCACTACATCATTTTGCAGCCAGCCTCAAAAATACCTTCAGCATTAAAAAGGATTGGTGCTTTTTTTTAAAGCAAAGTCAACTGCAATATTGCCACTCATTTCCAAAAATCTGTGTACAAATCTGTTTCTTTGCTTTCAGTTGGTCACATATTTTGAAGCACTTGTGTTTTGGGGGAGAAAAAAAAAAGTCTTCTGTATTCAATCTTTTCATGAAAATTAAAGCTCTGAGAACAGTCAATTTTTTTAAAAATAAAAAAAAGAAGAAAATTTGAGACAGATTAAAGAGATAAAGATGACTTCTAAATGGTTCTAGCCTAGAAATTGGTTCAGTTTGCATAATTGGACCCCAGCCTGTGAGATTGTAGAATTGCAAGTAGCAGATGAAAGATATTAAACCAGTTATTCCTTTGACTGAGAATTAAGGAAGAGAATAGGATGTGCTACAAGTGAAATCTGTAATTGGATTCAGCTCCGTGGGAATGGAATTGACTTGCTTTGGAGCTAGGGAGAGCTCAACTCAAAACTTTTGCCAAAAAATTGAAATCAAATAGTTTTTTAAGGTTTGAAAAATGTCAGGGAGATGCTGTAGTTAACTTTATCATTGTTTATTTATTTGCTTTAAGGCAGTGCCCAGAGAGCCAGTGAGACTTAATCAAAAAACACCATGAAAAGGCCTAAAACCTAATGTCTAATTTTATAGATTTAAGTAGTCCCCATTGGCTTGTTTACATGACAAGTGACAGCAACTAAACAAAATCCAGATTTAGGGGAGTAGCACATACTAATCACTGAATGACTAAGACTGACAGAATTTGTCTCCTTTTCTGCTTTACCATGTTCGAGTGATTATGGTTCTTTAATATTTTTGGGTTTTCCACATTTACATGTCTGCTGCCTAAAAAACCTGTCCTTGAACACTTTCAACAGTGTTGAAGTAGGTGATTTGGATCAAAAAACCCAAAAAAGCTGTTGATCTTGATTGTGAAAGCTCTTATTTTTGGGGGGAATGAGAGAGTGGAGTAATGAAAGGGTAAAGGTAGATATTTCTCTGAGGAAGGTTACAGAACTGCATCCTGTTTCACACAGTAAGGGATGCCAGTAGATACTCAAATTTATTCCACCAGAAATTACCACAAAGAAATAGCATCAGATAACTATTGAGAAAAGTCTGCACGTTCTTGGAATTCTGTTAGGATCTTCCAGATTATGGAGCTCTCCAGCCAAATTGAGTAACAAATTTGGGACAATACTTCTTAAAAAACCAGTCTGAATGTGTCATTCCACGTGAGTATTTTGGAGCTATCCAGGAGTAGATATTATACACCATTTTCACTTGTGGGTTGTAGAAACCAGAAATGGCTTTATGAAAATTCGGGCTTTGGTACAGAGTCAAAATCAATCAGCGCCGTGGTATGAGAGGAGTTTCTTTAGACACTAAAAACAATGAGGTTCAAAGAAGTCAACACACTTACATTTAAGGGAGCACATCACAAAGCGAATTGGGTCATCTCAGGGAAATATAAAAGCATTATTCTTCTGAGATTTGAAAAAAAATACATAATTACTTCTTCCACCAAGCACGATTCTTTTAAATAACCTTCATTTTTGTCCCTTGGAAATGAAAAGAGGTTTACATTAAAAAGGCATTTCCTCTGACTCACTGTCCTTGAGCAGCACAAAATGTAAACTATACCTTTCCCTTCTTCCTTTGAAGAAAAAGGAGTTTCAATCTTCTTCTGTGAACACGGTCCATTTAAATAAGGAGATGGAGTCCCATCTTTTCGATCAGCTTTCTTTGTTTGACTTGTCAGTAATAACACTTTAGCTGAAATTGTACAGGCGTCCTGCTAATTTAGTAATTATTGACACGGTGCTGGGCAAGAAATGATAGCAAACACAGGGAACTGTTAAGAAGAAATGAAATAAAAGATCTTCATATCATTGTTGAATAACGGTTGAGATCATTTTGTGCTCTAAGTAGGCCCAAGACACCTTTTTCCATTTTCTCGACACATTTATAATTTATGCTTTGTAATAGTTCCAAATATTTTTAGGACTCCGCGCTTTGTTTGAGAATCCGGAAGAACTGAATGAGAATCACGGAGTGCACACACAGATGAGTGAGGGGTGTGACCTGCCATAGCTTTTGATTTAAGAATGATCCCTCATTTTTATATATCCCCTTCCTCCTTTCTCAATTTATCATGGTATTTAGGGCTGCCTTTGCTCTGGCTGAGCTGCCCACTGTATGTGTGCCCACTGTATGTGGCTGGAGACAGAGATTGCTTTTGGATTTTGCCCTGTTGGCAACATCCTGGGAGCTTTACTTAGCACGAGCAGCTCTCCAATGACCTGATGTGCAGAGGTTTTAGTGTCATTTCAAGGCAGTCTGAGAGCTTCCACCCCAGGGATGCATCACTCTGCCTGCTGTGGTGGATCCTGGAACACATCTGTGAGAGAGCATCCAGTGCTGTGCTTGCTCTGTGCTTTGTAGATGAACAGGCTGTTAATATTAAAGCTCCCTATTGAAAAAAATAAGGATTTGATGGTCTTCAGGGGTCTTCTCCAACTCAGGATATTCTGTGATAAAATCACATGTACATGCTTTAACTCCTTTAAATTCCCTTTTCCATCTCCTCTAACTGGACCTCATTAGAACAATTTTTTAGACCTTCAGTTCCTAAAACCTTTACAAAGCTTATTAAAAATGCCAAGGTTTCTCAGAAATGGAGACAAGACTCTTAACTAAGAGTTCTTTATTGATGTCAATCTGTATCTCAGCTGTGGCCAACAGATCTTTGTTGCCACCATGGAGCTCATGTGCATAAGGACACAGACTTGCTCCTTCTCATTTGAATTTTAACTTGGGTGCTGGATGTTAATGGCAAATGTGTGGTGCAGCTTGGCAGTGCCGTTGCACTGTGGAATCAGCTGGTGGTGGCACTGAAATGGTGTTTCCAGGATTTCCTGCAGATAGCAGGTGTCTCTGGCTTCTCAGGGACTGTTTTTTGCCTAGACTCAGCTCTTCTTTGTGGGCTGGAATAACATCCACAAAAACGTTGTCAAGATAATATATTGGGGTACCCAGGGCTGGTTATTCCATGCTGAGCTGAGTGTTTTGAGACAGGAGGCAGGACAGGGGATACAGAGCAGCTGATCTTTAAATTGAGGGCCTCAATAAAAGGAAATAGAAAGTGATGTTTTAATGGCAGGATTATATCAGTGTCTGTGCAATGTATTAGATTTCAATGCCATTGTATATTGATTTATACACAAACTCATATGAAAGCTGTTCCTTCACGCATTGGTCATGGCTGGTAATACTCATGAACCGTGGGATTCTGCAGCATCCAGAGACATGAAACCCAGAGTTAGTCACTTTTTTTGTTTGTTTCTATTAAAAGATTCTGGATCTTTTTGTTTCTGTAAAGTCTATGCAGCAGGAGCTTGCAGGGATAGAAACAAAGCAGTGAAGCTGTACTAAACTTTGCATGTTTCTGACTAATCTGCATCTATCTGCCTGTATGCACAAATTATTTGGCTATGAAAGGAAGAAATGCAGCGACAGATTTCGTCGTAGACGTGTCTGTCTGCTGCCCTAAGGCTACACCCTGCACACACAGAATTCCGTGAGCCACCCCGTTCCCATTCCTGGGAGCTGGGGGTGTGTCTGCCTCAGAATTTACCCTCAGGCCAATGAACACTAACAGGTGATTTGTCATAAAGTAGATGTTACGTATAATTTTGAATGTAAATATAGATAGGATTTTTTAAAGTTAAAATTACCCAACCCACTTGACGATCCCTGTTTTTTCCTTTCCTACCTATACATATCCTTGCAAGCAAACAGAGTGAACCCTCATGCTTTTGTGTCATTAACTTGTTTTTGGATTACTTTAGGCATTTTCTTTTTTTCTGCTTTTTTTCCCAACTTCTTTATTTTTTCTCCATAATCCTATCTCTGTTTGGAGGCCTTTCAGGTGGTTTAAGGAAGGACAGGGAAACAAAAGGAAAATGATTACTTAAAGGAATTTCCTGAAGGAAATTTCAGAAAATATAAATTAAAAATACGTTTCTTCTAAAGCAAAACACTCTAAAATATGTGTTAAGCTTTATTTCTGTGTGGCACTCTGTGCCTATTAGACCATTAACGTGCCCTCAGTTTATACCCACCCTCTTCCAAATTCCATTAGGACCTGCATTTTTTAATCATTCCAAGAGACTGCAAACTTCACTCAAAGTGTTTCGAAATTATTTCTGTTTGTTTCATTTATGTGTGTAAAGTCAAATAAAATATTTAACAGAGCTTGGGTACAAATTGGAAAGGACCTCATCATTGGATGGAAACAGAAGATGTAGCAAAGAATCATATTAAAGAAAAATTTGTATCATTTTCAGACAAAAACTGAAATGAAATCTGTTTACTAACCCACCAGCTGTCACTGCTACTTCTAGTTGCGATGTATTGCATACACTGAGCTATAGACTTGCAGTCACAGGCATTACTGTAAGGTTTCTGCTGGGAAACTGAGCCTAATGCCTTTTTAACTTCTATTTTTTTCTACCAGAATGGAAAATTTAATTTTAGCGCCTGCATGCTTTTTGATTTGCTGCAAACGTTTTATTTTTTTTTCCTTACATTTTAAGGCAGATTTTATTTAAAGCAAACAAACCAAAGCTGGGGTCCAAGTGATAACAAAGGTAAAAACGTTCAAAGGCACTAAAATTTACAAAATACTCTTGCAATATGGCCACAGCTATTCCGAATTCTTTCAAGATGTAGGTCTTTGATTTTAAAGCAAGAAGTCTTGGGTATGTACCTAATATTTATGGCCTCTCTCAATTCACTAGCTGACAAATTCATTGCCCTGTGATGGACAGTTAGTGTTTGCCTTCTAAAAGTAAAAGCCAAGGAGATTTTCACTTGTGTGAGGGAAAGAATGAGCAGCAAGCACTCCAAGTGCCAGAAATGTTTAAGGCACACAGTTACAGATGCACCAAGCTAAAACACATAAGCAGAGTTGGTGCCCGAGGCGCTGTGATGAGGACTTGGGCTCAAAATGAAGAACTAAATGCAGATCTTCTGCCTGCCTGTGCTTGAGCTGCTGCAGAGAGAGAGAAATTTTTAAAAAGTAGTCAAAAAGAGAAACGCTTCTATTTGAGCTTGAAGAAGACCTTTTTCTGGGATCTTGAATATTTTTTGTTGAAAAAGAAAGAAGAAAAGAGCAAAATCTTGAAATAAAAAACCTTTTATATCACAAAATCAAAATAGTTTTGCTTTGACACTGTCGAAACGAAACACACTGACTTCATTTTGGTATTTTTTCAAGTGGTTTTGTTCTACAAAATATTCAACTAGAACTAGGGAGAATGTGCAGGATCTCTAGCTTTTGACAAACAGTTTTGCTTGCCTGTGTTTCTATTCTTCTACATTTATCCCACAGTCAAGTTTCTGATTCAGAGACCACCTAAGCCAAAGCAGGGCTTAGCATTGCCTCCAGCACATTCAAAACAAGTTCCTAGTGAAAAATGAAATTTTCTGGGCTGCTGCAGCGGTCTGTTTTCCCAAGGCTGCATTCATACTAAAGGGAGAACTTCATAAAGTCCTTCATTTATGTGCATGCAGTTTTATGTGCTGAGACAAATGTGGTGTTCAGGCAGGGTGCGTGGTGAAATGGAATACTCTTACTGGGAGCTCTGCTTGTCTGTGCTGGCGTTCTGTTCCCACTGTGGAGAGCTGACCACACATCCCCTGTCCACAGCTGACAACACACGGGCACTGCAGCTCCACAGGGATTGCTCCCACACACACAGGCTGCTTCCAAAAGACACTCATTCCTTGTTTCTCAGTAGTGTCTTTAAATTAACGCTGTCTGTGATGCCTTGAGTTTTAGCTTTCATGTGTTTCAGGTTCTGCTTAGGTGTGTAGTTCTGATCCTTGTATTAAGTGTTAGTAAACTCTCTTCACAGAGTAGGGAGGCAGAACAAATCCTTTTCCTGCTGAAGACCAGGGACAACTTTCAGCCCAACAGCACAAACAACAGTGTACTGAAGGGAGGAACAAGAAGGATGAGACTTCACACCCTGAGGCTGTAATGGGACAATTAAACCGCAATATGCAAATAGACCAAAACTTATAAAATGTAAGATCTCGTGAGCAGTCTGCCATTTTGTGACCATTTTGGGTCCACCTTGAGTGTAGCCCTGGCCAGGCTGTGTCCTGCCCGAGGTGGAATCTGGAGGCCTTTCAATAAGTATCTACTTTATTCTCTAGCTCTGTCCACTCTGTTCCAGATCAGCCTTCCCAAGGCATCACTGGGTGCCAGTGTGGGGAGTTGCTGCACGTGAGTGTGCAACAGAGCACTGGGTGTACCCCAGCTTTTCTGGTAGGGGATGGAGGATGAGTGTAAGCAGCGAGAGGCAGAGGGAATCAGCAGACTTAATTGTTTCTATCCCAAATGTAAATATCCATATATAAAAAACACCCCTGAAACCTGAAACCCCGTACCGACTGGTCCTTTTTAATCTTAATTTCGAACAGTTGCTACTCCAATTAAATTCTACCACCTAGCATTTTCAAACAGCTCTTAGTTGTTTCAGCAAACTCTTTTAATGGACAGCTGTTTTTGACAGCTCCTCCTGATTTGCCAGCGCTGTGTCATCTGCCAGAGCAGGAGGACCCATTTTGTATTCTGCTGCTGGCACTGAGGGGATATGTAAATGTACACATGAATCAGTTGTCACCAGCACAGACACACTGTGGCGAGATGATCAGAATGTGTTGGGAGTTTAGTTGGCTTAAAGTGGGAGGAAAAGGAAAAAAAAAAAAGAAAAAAAAAAAAAAGAAAAAAAAAAAAAAACCAACACAGAAAACCCACCACGCTTAGATTTCTTGAAGTGATTTTTATTTCAAGTCTCTCCAGTTTATTTTCACTTTGTGGCGCTTGTTAGATTTAGTTCAGGAGAGTGCAATCTGCTACTCGCAAATCACCAACCTGAAACTCGAAAGTTGAGGAATTATAGAAACATTTCAGGTAAACAACGTCAGAACTTCGGCTACACAAACAGAATTTTATATAGGGCTCCACTTTTCAAACATTTTAACCCCAGTGAGAGAAAACTTCACGTTCCCAGGAGCACAGCATGGAGAGAAAGTTTGTTCAGCTTCCCAAGGCATTCTGGTAAATGGTCAGAGCTGTTTCAGCTCACAGGGTAATGCCTGGATTTCACACTACACAGAGAGTTTACAGTTTATAAAGCATAAGGAAATCACAGGTGGGGTTATTGTTACCAGATTTACTTCTGAGATGCCCTGATGGTGCAGCCCCCATCTCTGTGTCAGCAAAGTGAGAGGACAACAATCTCATCACCCTCCTGTTCAGCTTTGTTCCTCTCACCATTACAGTCCGTGGACAAAATCAGATGCCCCTCCAGTTGAACAGAATGGGATTTTCATTTAGGAGCTGCTTTGAGGTTGATGAGGTTTGGGATTATTTTGGCCAATATCTACAAATCTGAATTACTGGTAGGAGTCTGAACCTTGTTTTAAACACCAGAGAAAGTGGCAAGATAGTGTCCTG
This sequence comes from Brachypodius melanocephalos, assembly GCA_013398615.1. Lineage (NCBI taxonomy): Eukaryota > Metazoa > Chordata > Aves > Passeriformes > Pycnonotidae > Brachypodius > Brachypodius melanocephalos. Next base: position 3,121,993 of record VZSR01003798.1, on the reverse strand, counting down.
AAGACCTTCAAATCCTGTTTAAGCTTGAATAAAAGCAACATTTAGTGCCTTAAGTATTTGCTTCACTATAACTATTCTATTGGAACATATGAGTGCTTGAAGGATGCCACTGATGCAAGAATGCATGAAGCAATTGAGGTCCCCAGTGCCAAAGACAAAACCACTCCAGTGTGTCACATACCTTTTTCCAGAAATTCTTCTCAGAGATGTCTAACTCTGACTTGAACATGTATCTAATTTTCAAATTTGGAGATCAGTCAGTGGAAGTCCTCTTGATGTTAGGAAGAATAGAAAAATGATGAGAACCAAAGTACAGATAGAAAACTTTCAGTCAAAGCAGGGAAACATCAAAAACTGTGCATGTCTGCATGTGCACATGCATGGATTGCAGAGTAGGGGTTAATACCAGGACACTGTGCTTGGGTATTCCTAGGTGGACAAGATAGAATATTTAATAACAATGCAGAAAAATCAGAAGTGCTCGAAAATGTTTCTGTTCTGTGTTTGAGAAAAAGCCAAAGTACACAGTCACACAGGACCACGATGCTGCTGAAATAGTTTCTTTTCCAAAAAATGCCAGAGTTGATCATTTTAGTAACGTTGAATCTGAACAACCTGCATCCAATAATTTTCACAGAGGTGGCCAAGGAACTGTCCGAGCGTTTAGTGTTGATTTTTAATGCCTTGGAACACCGGTGATTTTCCAGAGGACTCGAAGAAATCCAATGTTGTGCCAGTATTTAGAGAGTGAATGGAGTGACCCAGGTAACAGGTTTAAGAAAGGTGAGGTGACAAATACCAGTTAATGTGGGATCAGGGGAAACCTACTCCATTGGGCTAATGAGGACAGTTTTGATGAGATTAAAAGTGGTTTTGGTAAAAGCAGCAGTGTTTAAATCATATTGGGACTTGCATAATCCCTTGGTGATAATCACAGGGGTATTTTCTGACTGTCGTTTTGGGGCAGCTGTACACACCTTTGAAAACAGTGTGATATTTTTATCTATTAATCTAGTAGATAGTATTTTAATACTTTAGAACACACCCAAGCCTGTAACACCTGCCAGCAATAGATTGCTCTTAATGGGAGCTGTCTGGATGTAAATAAATGGTACTTCATTTTCTTACAAAAATGCAGTAAGACTGAAGTTTTACATTTTGGGTAAAATGGCATTTTTACTATAAAGAATATAATTTAACTTGACACAGCTCTGCTGAGCTTTACAGTGGCTTAATCAAATACAGCACTGCTTTAAAAACAGGGATTGCTTCAAACAGTGGATTACGTTATTGGTCTTTCACATCTCAGGTGCTGAAGCTCGTTAGGTCTCGAGGTGAGAGTGAAAAGTGATGTCGTTTTAGCTCAGACTGAGTGTAATAAGAGTTAATTCACAGGCCTCTGTCAAGCTGGCACTTGGGTGGGTTTTTTCCCACTTAAAAGAAAGCCCTTTCAGGGTTATCAAAGTTTGAAGAACCTGCTCCTAACAAAGTCAGTGCTACTGGCTAAACAAAAAGGTTTGCTGTCCAGCACACATGAGGATCCCCAGCATCTCAGGTTCTTTCTCAGCTGTCCTGATTTCCCTGCTCATTCTCCAGAATCAACCACGTTCTTGCAGTGATGTGGTTTTAGGCAGTTTTGTGAAATATCTAATTAAATAAGCAAAGGACATAGGTACGGTCCTGTTTGGCATGAAGCTATTGATTGACTTAATGCATCATATGAAAAATATTTTCATATCCTTCTGTCTCCACAAGGAGGGACTTCTGTAATCTGTGGGACAAAGCTCCTTACATGACTCTTGGCTTTGTGCTAATGAAGTTTGTGCCTCCCAACCAAAGAGCCCCTTCAGAGGACACACACACAGAGCTTTTGAAGGAGATTAAATCAGGTTTTGTTACACACAATAACCATAGTGTACCTCTCTGCTTTCTCATACACTGATCAATTGCTGATCGATGCTAATGGCTGCAGTGTCTGGTTTTCATCAGTGTGCCTTTCTTCTGCTTTGGCACTTCAGCATGTCACTGTGTTCTTCACGAGAGGCTTGTTGAAAGCAAAAAGTGTAAATCAATTGGTCTCTGTGTCGTAAACAAAAGCTCTTGGATCAGTCAGAGCGAGCCCTGGAGCACCGCATAGCACTGGGGTTTAGTTTTATTTAATTAACAGAATGTTTTAATCAGGACACTGTTAAAAACCCGAAGCTCCTTGTCCAGCCACAAACCTTTTCAGTCGTGGTGGGCCACAGAGTGAGCTATTGCATTCCCATTCATTCCTGCACTGCAGAGTCTTAATGTTTGAGAGGTTTCTCACCAAACACATACGGCCTCACCCCGGTCCTGTGTCACATACCCTGCCCTGCACCAGGGACATGACTCCAAACTGCATCCTGCCAACCATGCTGCGGGTTTATAGAGCTTTGTGTTATTGAATTTTCTTCATTTCAACCAGGTATGAAGGTTTAAGGCAGGTGGTGAGCAGCAGCTCAGTGGGTGAAGACCTCCCACACCAGATCAGGAGTAGCCAGTCTAAGACCAGTCATCAGTAGGTTAGAAACATATTGCCCGTGTAAAAGGTGGAAATGTTGGGTGTTCAGAGCTAATTTCAGGCAAGAAATCCATTTATGCAACTGGGACTTAGGTTTTGATGATGTTTTCATTAGTAAGCAAACCCTGCGCGGTTATGCCTGCTTTTAAATGAATTCAGCAAAGGGAAAAATCGGTAGTGTGAATGGGACTGAAGAAATCAAATACCAAGTTATTATTAAGAAAAGCTGAAAATCTTTGTTCTAACATGTAATGTTGAGTTTGGCTTTCTAAGACAGTGCTTTCATTTAATGCTGATTTATGACCTTGTTACGGTTATTTATTACAGAAATATTAGTCTGTTATAAGTAGATATGAAGTATTGTAGGTGGTGAGTAAATATGATTTCTGTTCATTCACTGCCTATGACAACCATCATATATTATTTACTGTTAATCACATTTTACCTAAACAGCAATTTGTCATTTATCAATCAGTTATAAAATATCCTAGTGTGAGTCAAGATCTAAAAATGTCCTTGATTGTTGCAGAAAGCTTTTGTGTGTGCTGTACTAGAACTTGAGATTTTCTCTTTAAAAACTCAGTCAAAAAGTTAAAAACTTAGATAACAATAATTTGATAGATTGAGGAAACATTTTAAAAGCTGGAAAACTATGAAATAATGTTAGTTCGTGACATTGTCATCTTTATGAACATGGTGACAACTAATTTTTTTCTGATGTGCTAAGGTGTTATTTCAAACCTTTGTTAATATTATAAAACTCAGGATATAGTTTTAGAAAAGGAAAAAAATAAAACACAAGTCAAAATCACAACTCTCTCCATCCCAGGCCATTTTCCCAGGACTAAAGGGCATGGATTGAAAAGAGTGGTGTGATTTGAAGTCGTGTTGGTACAACCTGGAGCATCCTTGTAGAACAGGTGGCACAGGGACAGAGCAGCAAAATCCTATCAGCACCTCAGGCACATGGAATTGGAGTCATACCAACTGAGACCCTTCAGTGAATCTGGCCAGTGTGGTGGATGATGGAAAACTCATGGTTTTTCAGGAAGCACGATGGTTTGGGAGCAGTGGGGTGAGAACAGAGGTGCTCTGATTGACCCTGGCACAATGTGCCCCCCTCCTGAACTCCAGCCAGGGGATGCAAGCAGCCACAAGCAATCTGAGTGAGAGAGGTCTGTGGTTATTTTACATTAACTTGCATTACAGGACAGTATGGCACTTGTATTTATCAGCTTTCAGCTGAGGATTGAGGCTGGCGTGGCTGAAGACAATAGAAAAGTTTTCCCTGTAAAAATCCTGTAATTGAAGATCTCAAAGCATTTTACAGGCATTAATAAGTAAAGCCTCAAGTACAGCTACCAGTATTTCAGTCCCTAACGTTCAACAGTGCTTGTAAGTGCTGTTAAAATAATAACAGTTGTATCAATGCTCTTGCAATCCCAGAAATATTAATGGCATCTTCCCTGTCAACAACCTCCCCTCCTCCAGGCTCTACTTTCTTCTCATGGGCAGAAAGCAAAATTTTGCAAGGCAAGAGCTTGCTGGGGAGTTTGGGTCATTTGGGAGTTTGCTTTTGTGGGTTTTCGTGTGTGTCCAAGGCAGAACACCAACCAACTGGAGTGTTTTCTTGTACTAATAGGTGTTTTTCCTGATGTCTAAAACATTTGGATGGGTGGTTTTATTTTTTTTTTTTTACCTTTCTTACTGGAATGTGTTTGTGGTCACAGACAACTAATGAAGAGAACAAAGGAGAGACAATGTTGTAAAATCATTAGAAAAGGGAAGCACTGTTCAAACAAATGCATTTTGCTATTAAAGTGCCATTTTCAGTCTTATTTGCAGCCCCTACTGTTCCTTACACTGGCTCTTCACTGGGGACAAAAAATTCATTAAATGGCTCTTCATTTTACAATATCAATATGTTTTAAGTCAAATTGTGCATTCTTTGCTGTTAATTCTCTTTTAAACACAAAGGACCATCAGAAAGTTTAGCTGCAGGGGGGCTACAGGCAAGAAGGAAGATACAAACATTCCTCTTATGAGAAATAATAATAATAATGAATTCTTTTAAAGTTTAAAGGAAAATAGTGGCTTTTTCGCACCAAGACTGTAAGACCTGTTCATTGATCTTTTCAAAGAAGCAACAACAATAAGGAGAAATGAGAATGAAAGGAAATGAAAGCAAGGGAATAAAAGCCGCAAGGAGTTGGGGTACATGGAAGCAACAATCCAGAATCTGACAGAATATGTGGATATTGATGAAGCCTGGGATGCACCACAGATGTGATCCCAGGAAAAGGCCTGGCTGTATTACCTGACTTGACTATTAACTTTGCTTAACCACCAAGTATTTTTGTTGAGAAACCCTTTCTTTTTCTTTTATTTTCTTTCTTTCTTTTCTTTTAACAAATTCAAACCACTGCTCAACTCATTTGTCAGACTACTCACAGCTCATACAGTTTTCTGGTTGGATTTGTTCTGTAAGTGAGAAGTCTTAGCTGAAATGGGACCTTGGATATTTTGCAGAAAGCCAACCTTTCCCCAGGATCATGGTGGAAAGGGAGACAGATGTGCTGCCCCTGTGGAACACAGAAGTTTTGTGATAGAAGTTTGTGGTTTGACTCAAATTGAGCAGCTAATGATTTGTGCTGTGAATGTGTCTGCTGGAACATTTTAATCTACAAGCGACAAGTGGATCTCCTGACAATCAGTGTAAGGGGGCACAGGGTCTGAATTAAAATTTCAGCAATGCCCATGGCAAGAAAGACAGAGAGAACCTAGCAAAGAGGATTTTTACACATTGTGGAGTTATGCAGTTTAAATAAAAAATATATTTGTTTGTGTTTAAGCAGAAGGAAAATGAGAAGGGTCATTGAAAAGTTCAGTTTGCTGTCTTTCCAGTGAAAATAGACACAATCGGGAATATTTAACCTAAAAGTCACATCTGAACAGATTTTTTTACATTTGATGCACACTTGGTAAATTCCAGGTGTCTGATTACACCTGGTCCTCTAGTAGGGTCCAGAGCAGGGTCCAAATGTTTGCCCCAGTTCAGAAACCAAAGCTATTCTGTGTGGTTTTGGTGCAGGACAGGCATCAATTCATACCTGCCATGATGGGTGGAATGATGAGCAGAAATGTTGGTCTGACTGCTGGTTGAAGGGGAGGAGCAGGGGTGCCACTGCTGAGGTGAATCCACATTCCCAATCACCTCCTCCTGAGGCTCCCTAAACTCATTTGGAGGGGAGATTTCCCTGGCCTGATCCATCAGTGACACAACTCTGAAAAACAGAGGGATTTCAGTGCAGGGAATCATGCAGCACCAGGGTTTTTGTGGTGGGATCACCAGCAGGGAGAAGCAGCACAGGCTGGAGCCCATGAGCTGTGGTTGGTGGTGGAGAGGGGATGCCAGCACGGTCCATGATTGCTTCCAAGAGGAGTGGAAGCCATGGAGATGTCCAACAGATGTGTGGAGGAGCCAGTCTTGTTATCATCTGACTGGGAATTTAGGCTCTTATTGGGCACAGACCAAAGTAAGTCCTGGAACAAGACAGATGATGAACTTGGGCTGTAAAACCCTCTGTGCTCCTCTGCCATTTTGGCCAGTGATCCTGTACCATATGTCAAGTGGGCTGCAAATTCCCATAAAGCAGCAGTTTGCTACACTAGACCTATAACAAGGGGGGTTGTAAAAGGAATAAATGGCAAGTGAAAGGTGGAAATCATGCCAAATGTACAGCACAGGCTTATTAACAGCAGCACAGCAGCCAAAGGGAGGCAGGAGCTGCATATGGGAGTAGGACTGTGCATGGGGAAAATGGAGAGTGGCAGTACTGCCAAAGGGTTTTTCTTCTCTTTTCACCACTTCTGAAATACTTTAGACATTCTGGGGCTTTGGAATGAGAGCTTTGTCTTTGTTTTTGAAACCATGGGTTTGTATTTCTATACAGAAGGCAAATCTGTTATTTTGCTCCTTTTCTTTACTGAATCTGTGCACTGCTAAACCACCGTAGGTGTTGTGTGGATATCAGCTGTAATTATAAAATCATAGAATGGTTTGGGTTGGGAGGGACCTTAGAAATCATCCAGTTTCAGCCCCAACCTGCAGATGTGAGCCTGGAAGGGCCAAAACAATGAGCCCTCTTAACATGAGCTATTTCTGCTGTAGGAGAAACAGTCCCAGGCACCTTCAGCAAGGCCCAGAAATGGTGATTTTTATAATGGGAATTACTGTAACTTCCAGTAGTCCTGTAGGCTAAGTGCTGTTTATTGGAAGCATTTTAACTCAGTGAATGCCATTTTGCCTAAATCACAAAGCCTTTAGGGAGCAGATCAATTTTATAAAAAATGTAGTTTGTAAATTTGGAAATGTTTTTACTATGACTTTAGCAATGCATTTCAAATGGTCATTTCAAAGTCACTTTCTCTCTTTATTTTGAAGTAAAACAAGGATGCAGTATTTCAGCTTGTCTGAAATAAACAGTAATTTGTAACAATTTCATGTTAACAACTTCATTTCCCAGGAATAATTTAAGCACTGGTGGGGAAGGGAGGTTGCTTTTCAAATACTAGCTAAACCCACAGTTTTCAGTGTTGGAACTTCTGTCAGAACAAAAAGATAGATTTGGAAAGTTATTGGGGTTGGCTTCTATGTTTAGACTATGCTTTTCATCGTTTGTCAACATTTCTTGAAAAAGACTGGATTTGTGGCAAAATTATGATTAAGGACATTACTGAATTTCTCTGCAGAATTTAAGATTTCAATGTATAAGGAATGTAATAACTGACATGATAAGGCAGTAGCTGTTTAAGTGGTGTGTGCTGTATGTGCATAAACAAAGAGCAGATCCCAGGCAAGCTGCATTTAAAGACCAGTGATGTTTGCTTGAGGGTGAAAATGTAGGGTTAAAACCAGTTAGGGTCTGTCAAAACTAGGAAAAAAGAAAAAAAAAAAAAGAAGAAAAAAAGGATGAAAACCCCATACATAAAGCAACAACAACAAAACACAAAACAAACAGGGGGAAAAAAAAAAGAAAAAGATAAACCAAAGAGCACTTGCTGGTTAAATTTAATCCTCTCTGGCCATAACTTGTTAGCCTTCCTCCTGCTGAGTAATATTTGATTGATTTTACTGAGACACTTTGAAAGTACAGTTCAGTTCACTGATACTGCTGGTTGGATTTCCTCAAACAACAACACTGTTATTTTAGTCTCGTTTTTGTGATGGTTCCTCTGTCTCACACCAGCACTAAAGGAGCTGTGTGTAATTTTAAGTGTTTGCACATTACTGGACCTAAAGACATAACTTCCTACCTACCTGTACCCTACAGAATAGCAAACCTGAGTAGTTTAGACAAAATCCATGAAAAAGAAAGAATAGATCAGAGAAATCACAACAGGGGTTGAAAGAAAAAGGAGACAGAAAAATCCATTACAAATGAAAATAATAAAGTCCCTTAAACTTTGAGGAAAAAATAGAGGCTCATTTTGTACAAAGATAGTGAGATGTGTTCATTGATCTTTTTAAGAGTCAAGAAAAAATTGGCCAGCAGCTGAATAAAAGAAAATGAAGTTCCATTAATACAATCCATGGAAAGACAACTCGGGTAAATTGATCAGTGCAGCACAGATAATTTCTAACCTTTCCCTTCTTTGGAGAGGATGTTTGGGGTTTTGTTGTGATTTTTTTCTTCCCTCCTAAAGACTATAAACAGCACACAGCACCAATTTCAAGTGCTTTTTGGATGGCTTTTCTAGCAGTAACTGGAGAATTTCTGGAACTAAGCGTGGTAATGGCTTTTCTTCCCTCTCCCTCCTTCATCACACCATGGTTGCCTTGAAAAATATCCACACATTGAGAAAGTCTGAGGGCTTTTTTCCTCTTTTTTTTTTTTTTTTTAATTTTTTTTTTCCAAACTCTCAAATACTTCCTTCTCTGCCTCCTCCTTCAAAGAGGTTTTTGGAACATTTGGCAATTAAAAAAAAAATGTTATTGCTCTGATATCTCTGTATGCCAGGGAAACCTCACATTAACTGAAGTGCAGAAAGAAACCAAAGGCCAAAGGCTGGAGCATCCTTCAGCTCATCCTCATTCAGAGGAATTATGCAGGCTGAAGGCCCCATATTCACTCCTTTTTAAAACTAAATATCCCCAGCTCCCAGAAATGTGAATAAGAAACAAACTTGTTTATGGTAAAACAAACCTACAAACCCCAGCTATTTGGAGGTATTTCTTTTCCAACTCTTAAAATCAAATACATGAAAACCAAACTCGGCACTTGGGATTTGGGAGCTTCCCACAGCATCAAGTGCAAATCTAAAGCTGTTCTAGTTTTGCTTACTGGGATAAAATGCTGCTATTTGCATGTTAGCCACAAATTAACAATTAGAGTGTGGCAGTTAATGAAAGAAAAGAAGCAATGCAGCACCTTTGTGAGCAGGCTGTAACCCATGTTGATAGAGAAAGCTTTGTAGAGTACCCCTGGGTTCTGTAAATGAAATGGGCCTCTGCATATGCTGCATAATTGTCAAAACATGAGGCTTTGTAGTCACGTGCCCAAAATACACTCCATCTTGTGAGGCTGCATCACATAACTCAGCAGCATAATCATTTTCTCCTCCATGAGCAAGTTGTTCCTTACCCCTGAGACAGAGCTTCATTCAGGTCAGGTATGGAGTTATGTCAAGGTCAGTGTGGGAAAGATCAAACTACACCTGTCTAGATCACACCAGCTCTGCTGATGAAAAGGTATTTTCCCTGCCTGGCTTGCACACAGAAATACTTACAAAGACCTTACACAGAATGGTAAAATGTTCCACAAAATGATTGGGTACTATGCAGAAAAGCCCTCAAAATAAATCGTTATCACAAATATTTTAATACAGACATCTCTCTGACACAGCTTTCACTGTGTGCAAATATTTAAGCTCGTGCTTAAGCTTGTTCTGATATCCCAGCACTGAACCTGCAGAGGCCATTAGTGATTCAGAACAGGATATTATCCACTGACAGATAATCATTGTCTGTTCAGAAACTTCTCGTTTTACAGTACAGCTGGCGTCTATCAGCTGTGCTAGAGTGGTGCAGGGAGATTTGTACAGTTTAGAGGAGTTTTTTAAGAGGAAGTGTAGAGTAAATATCAGCAATCACCATTTGAGTGAAATCAGCAACAAGCCAAGACTTTGTTTGCTCCTGTATAGGAAAGGATGACTCAATTTCCCTATCCTTTATTACTTAAGTTACCCCCGCACAGAATTGTTCATGAATCTTTCCATTTAAACCCTAGATTATGTTCTAAAAGCTTGCCTAGGTAGCCATTTTCATTTTTCATATCACTAAACATAAATACACGTATTCTAGAAAAACAAATGGATTCATTACAGGAAGTGTTAAATGAGATGTTTATAATTTTCATACAGATGAAATCAGCCTGACTTGTACCATGAGGATGTTACATCACACAGACTTCTTGATGTGTCTGTAAGGGACACACAAATGAAGAGATTCATTTCTTCACAAACCCAGTGAATTTCAAATTTTACAAGGTTGTGTGAAGTCAAAGTCACAAGGGATTTTGGGAGCTAAGATCACATGGAAGATGTTTTATTACATGATGGGAAAACTGGGAAAAACTGAACTTTCAACCTTTTTTGTGAAAGCATATGAATACAGAAATCAAGCTCATATACAATAGCAACTAATCATCAAGAAAGACAATTGTTAGTGACTTTTGAAAGAAATCACCAGCAGATAAGAAACAATTGGAAAATATTACTGCTTTTCTGCATCTACTGTATTTAAGTCTGAAAAGCAGTTTTCCTGAGCGAGCTTTATGAGACAATCAGGGATGTTAAACGAGAAGGAAATCAGGTCTTCACCTCTCTTGGTTTTTTAGGAAGAAAGGAAAGAGTATGTTGGTTAACACTGGGGGACCTTTTCTGCATAGAAGAAATAAAGAAGAGAGAAAGATTTAAGTGATGGTGCTATCAGTGGCAAGCAGCAGGAGAAGCCAGAACCAGGGGATAAAAATGAATTTGTGGCCTCTTGGAACTTTTTTCCCCTCCGAGATGCCTTTGCCAAAATAGTTCCATTTACATCTGAGTACCTTGCCAAAGCCAAGAAATTATCAAGGCCTTTCTGAAAGTAAATTTTCTGCATACTGTGGGTGCTGAGGGATGGGCATTAGTGATGGAAAAGGTCTTCTGAGCCCTGCAAACGTGGAAGACTTTTTATTTCCTTATAAATTGCTTGAGCCTCGCCATCAGACAGGTCTAACTGGTTTGTTCTCCTGATTTTGACCCGAGTGTTAAATATACTGCACCAGTCTATTTGCTAATACTGCAACAGGTTGTTTTTTACTTCCCCTGTTTCCTCTTAGTGCCTGGCAGCCTTTGCCCTGCCCTCTCCCCTGGTTAAGGAGATGGGAGTTCTGGACTGCTTATCTGATAAATTGTTGTAGGTTCATCATTCTCCATCTCTGTCCTGAAGAAGCAGTCTCACATCCGACGTTAATCTTAAAACCATATTCCATACCATAAAATTCCTTGTGAAAGCTCTCCCTGCGCCGTTATATGTTAGAATGACAATATTGTTCATCCAATGGCATTTGCACACCTGCAGAATCATTTCCAAAATCCTCAGAGTTTGGTTTTTTTTTTTTAATGTGGGATCTGCAAGGTTTAATGAAGCTTTTAATGGACTGCATTATACAGCACCCCCAGACCCCTCCCATTTTATCCAAAAATTAATAAATAGTCCTGTTAGAAGAAAGACCCTTTCATTTTTGCAACAGGTGGACTTCCCTAGGGGAAGTCTCTGATTTCTGTCACGTTGAATTAGAAGTACTGCATCCACAAGTGTAGAATTTTTTTTTTTCTTCTAATAAACATAAAATAAGCTAAACCCATCCAAAATCTTAATCCGTTTTGGTACCCAGGCCCAGTTAGTGCAGAGCCCAGCACTCTGGCAGGCGTTTAAGGATGGAGAAGTGTAGGTAGAGTTGTGTTAGTCACGTAGCACGAGGAGTCAAATTACAGTAAAAAAGACTATAAATGGAGTTTATTTTCATTCTTTTTCCTTTTCTCAGTTTATACCACAAATGTACCATTCTTGACAGAATGTTGGTTATTAGTTTGCCTTTTTTTTCCTCCTTGTCTGTTAAATTTAATAGAAAAATCCAATTATTATGTAAAGAGAGCCTCGCTATAATTGTCACAAACAAGTTAGCATAACAATGAAGAGCAACAACTTTCTGAAGTCAAAGAAAGCACTGATTTATGACTGTCTCTGAGGTGTGATTGATATAGAATGTTTTGAAGGAATATTTTCAACATTTCTTCTTCGTTTTACAGCTGCTCTCTCAAATCATCCTAGCTGAAGCATGTTTGCAAAGGAAAGTTGCTTTGGAAGAGGGAACTTTTCCACAAATTCGTTTTCTTTTCTTTAAAGAAGGGAAAAAAAAAAATCCCAACCGAGCCTACAAAAGCCATTATTTAAACAGCCTCCTTTTTAAAATGTTTCTGGCAGATGTTTATTTAGCAAGTGTGCTGGAGCTCCTTCAGTAAGACACAGAAGTGACATTTCTTGAGGGTTTTAGCTGGAGAATTTGTCTTTCACATCATGTCTTTAAACATCTGCAAAAGGCAACAGAATCTTTATTATCCTGCTAACTTGAAGAAAGGCGCAATGCACAGTCGTGGGTCCTTAAAAGATGGTATTTAATGGGACTGACAGACGAGAAATATCCAGCTCTAATGTTTTCCTTCAGTAGAAATTCACCTCTTGACCTTATGACTCCAGAGTATGGCTGCTGCCTTCTGAAAAAGAACCTTTCCTTCCATTCAGATGTGCTTTCTATGGTTTTGTTGTTTTGTTTTTCCATATTGCTCAGCTATCTGCTTTAGGGGAAGGTATCAACATCAGGATTCAAGCAAAAAAAGATTATAAATATTGCAAGAGCACTTGTGCTAGGTCTGCTTTATGGCACTTGTGCTTCCAACCCTCTTTTAATTTCCACAGTTGGATATTTTTCTTCTTCCTCACAAAAATCAAAGCTGCCTTTTCTTTTAAATGGATTTCGAAGGAGTGGCATAATTCAGCTTTCCTATCCTTTGGCTTGAGTTTTGTTTATTTGCTGCTGTGCAGAAAATACAGACCAGGGCCATTGCTCAGGGCTGCCCAGGCTGGCCCTTCTACCTTACAAAATAACTTTTTTTAAGAAGAATCCAATCTATCTTTTGGTTTCCTGGTTTGTTTCAGATTCAGGTTGGAGGGTGGCAAGGTTTGATTGTGTGGGTTTTGTATTTGGCTTCTATTGTATTTCAGTTGTC
>VZSR01003798.1:3073108-3109062 GCA_013398615.1 Brachypodius melanocephalos | reverse complement strand
TTTTTTCCTCCCTGAAGGGTTTTCTCTGGGAAAAGTTTTCCGGGCTTCCGTCCAGCCAGTGTCACAATTCACAGCTGTACTGTTTGATTCAAGTGCTTCAAGCTGCCAGTGAGGTAGAGCCAAATGAGATTAAGGGTTTTTTTATTAAAGCAAGCACCCGCGTGTGCTGCTACGGCCGAGGCTGCGCCAGGCGTTCCGGTACGAACCCCAATTCCTGCAGACCTTGAGTTCTCAAGCATAAAATATTTATGCCAGGCTGAAACCTGACCTAGATGTACTCATCTGGGAGGAGCCCTGGAAAGGAATGGTTTGGTTTTTATTAAGTTACAGCTTCGAGAAAGGAAAATGTACTGATTTCTGGATAAGCGGCTAAAAAAGAAAATGAAAATGGAGATTTAGCGATGTATGGTAAAAACAGCAACAGGCATAAACTAAACAGATCTTTTAAATGATGGATTTTAAGGGAAGGCAGCAAGAGATTTATCTGTCAGCTCCCTTCTCTGGCACATGATGGATTTGAGCCCTCCATGCTGGGCAAGCTGGGACATTTGCAGCACTGCCCACCCCGTTCTGCCCACCCCGCCCTGAATGTCACCTCTGGGGCACAGCCACAATGCCCAGACATTTATTTCACTTTTTCTGTTGGGATAAACCATGCAGGATTAGTGATGAGAAACTAAATACCACTGTTATTTCTATTTCGGGTGTGAGCCAAAATCTGAACCCACATTTTCAGAGGGAAATGCGTTTTTAAGCTCCCTTTCCTTTTGAAAAGCACCAAAATTAAACCAGTTCTTTATATGCTGATTCTTATCTTTTGTGTCAACGTTTGTGAAGGATAAATGAATTGATATTTTAAACATAGGCATACGTGTGTCAATGGAAAACATGATGTGCTGTAGTAGAGCTGATCAAAAATGTTTAAAAATAAAATAGGGAGCAAAATTAGAAGCTTTACAGAAAAAAAGAAACAACACCACTCTAATCTTATTTTTCCCATAACTTTGAGCCCGCTATAAAGTGGATAGAAGACGGTTTTGAAGGTCATTGACACTGCAAACTTTGGAATTCTCAGACAGAAGTAGCTTTTTGAAATACTAAATCACCTTTTTTTTTTCTGTCCATTTTGTCCCACTGGGTTACTGAGCATCTTGTAGAATCATAGAATAATATGAAGCCATTCCCCCCTTGTCCTGTCCCTCCATCCCTTGTCCCAAGTTCCTCTCCAGCTCTCCTGGAGAGGCCCTGGAAAGGGGTCTAAGATGTCTTTGGAGCCATCTCTTCTCCAGGTGAACTCCTCCAGCTCTCCCAGGCTGGCTCCAGCCCTGGAGCAGCTCCATGTTCTCCTCTGGACTCTCTCCAGTGGATTCAAGTTCTTTTCCTCAGAGCTGCTCCCCATCCATCCTCTTCCCAGCCCATATTTGTGCCTGGGATTATCCTGACCCACCTGCAGGGATGTCCACATCCCCATCTCTGCTGCTCACATAATCTCAGCCATGTTAGAGGCTGAAATGCTGAGGGACTGCTGAAGTCTACAAGACTCTGAAATCAAAGGCAGCAGCATTAATATTCTGTGCAAATGTGAAGAAGCCATGAAAGCTTTGTTTGTTGCTAAAGAAACCAACTAAATCAAACAAGTTGAAGAAAACAAAGACTTGTATAATTGTTTTAATTAAAACTGCCACTTATTCCAGAAAAAAAGAAAATGCAGCACAGTCGTGCTCTCCAAACATTTCTTGCTTAGACTTGCATGCTCAAAATCCATGTATAATAAGCGAAATAAAACATTGCCAGCCATTTTCCAGTCCTGTTCAACACAAAAGCTCCAAAACAAATTGCAAGAAACCCATGCAAAACTTTGTGATGTTTACTTCAGATTTTATCCAAGAGGAATTTATGGAACTTGCCATTCAACTGCAAGAGCATGTTATCTCCAATGAAACGCAACGCTCCCTAAATCTTCAAAGAGCATCATGGCATTCAGCCACAAAACTCACTGTGACTTTAGACATTCGAAACCAGATTAATGGCAGGATCTGGCTGCCCTGTGTGGTTATTTTAAGTCTCCATAGGCACAAACACTTTCTTGGGTGTGGGCCCTCCATGCATTCAGCCTCTGGTAAAAGCCATGAGACTGCTTTGCCTTTCACAAGCTGCTTCTCCCCTTCACCTTCCCACTCCACAAGGTTATTTTGGCTTCTCAAGATAAGTCAGATACAGAAGGGATCCTGGTAGTTTCTCAGCTTCTGGAGCCAAGCCCCTGTTTTTTTCATGCAAAGTATGAAATATATAAATACATCTTAATTTTAATTGAAGGAGAATGTCTGACCTTTCTACGAAATAGTGTCACTTGAGGTTCCTGTATTTCTTGTGACCTTTACAATGCTCATTAGGCTTTTCAGTGTGCAAGTTCAGCTTAAATTTGAAACATTTTGCCTTCCTCAAGTACAGAGTTGCTTCCACTGCAGAATCTGGGCCCACATTTCACTGCTGGTATATGAATGCAGCACGTTGTCACTGTGTGGCAAAGAGGCAGCTATAAAATCTGACCCACACTTGCCTTCCCCTCTCAAATAATCTGTTCAGATACTGCAGTTTAGCTTGAGCCTGTCTTTTATCTCCTTTTTTCAGCACTCTGGGAGCTTTTTATCTTCACCAATACTTTGTGTACAGGAATGCTGGGGAACCATTTTTTGCATATATCAATTTGTTATGTCATTTCAAAGATCTTATTTTTTTCCATGCTTCCTAAGCATTAGCATTTTTAAGCTTGAGAGAAGAGGGGGTGACTATTAGAAACATCCTACAGGAAGCTATAATTTATCATTGAAATACTTGCAAATTTCTCCTAAACATGTTATGTTGAGCTTTCTGGAGACTCCAAAGAAAATTATAGCAACAGCTTTTGTTTGTCATTTCTTTCTTTTCTTTTCTTTTTTTTTTTTTTTACGGTGGCTGGATGACTGAAATAATTTCGAATCTGTTTTTACTAGAACCTGATCACCACCTGTTTGAGTGAAGAAACTGAGGACTCTTTGAAAGTAATGCCTTTGGCAACGCATACACCTTGCTCAGTCTCTCTCACATCTTCATTTTATCATATGAAAGGCTTTTCCAAGTGTTGCCTGAGAACAGTGAAAACCTCATTAGGAGCTGAAAACTGCTGGGGATTTCAGTGTTGATAATGAAAATCTTATTTATGGAATTGCTGAATACGCATATAAAGTCTAAAATGCAACAGCCTACGAGATGAAATAATAGTCCAAGGGAAAAGGAGTAATGTAATCACATCATTCCTATTTTATAATAGCCATTTCCTTGCATAGTCATATTGAAAGAAAGTCAGAGAACACAGAGTAAGGTGCAGGTGTTTCTGACATCTTCCAGGCAGGTTTCAGGACTCACATAAGTTTCCTGTCCAGTTAATATTTTGGTAGTATGCAAAAGGTGTGATCTGTCAGAGATTGCTGAAGATCTGGAAGCATTCTCCTGCCTTTAGGCTCAGCTAAGAAAAGGTGTGAACCCCCACCAGAGAAGGAAGAGAAAAAGAAGTATTGATCAGGAAACTCCCATCATTTTCTAAAACTGGGCTAGGGCCTCTCATGGCTTGTGCTGTAAATGCATGGTCATGAAATACATGGTAAATACAGCTTTTCTGTGACTAAACCCATCAGATGCATGCAAAGCCAGGACATGTTTACCAGGGAAAATCATTTGTTGTAAGGGAATAATGGCTATACAGTTCCCTAACTCTACTTCACTGCCTGCATTTATTCCACTGAAATCAGTAATCATGTCAGAACAGAGCAAGTAAAATGTGATGGGAAATGAGGGCCTTTAATGCAATCCTCTCTGCCTGTCTGTCCTTTCAAATGGCACCTCCCAACACAGTGTCTGAGAGCAGAGTTCTTCACCCTCATCTGATTTAAAACCAAAAATGGATGCTGTGGAGACCTCTCGTCCGGAGCAGAGTGCCCGAGATGAATCAGCTGCTCAGATTGGCCTCACAGAAATTATAATGGGGCTCTGTGCTCACAGCTGAGTTATTTAAACTGCCTGGTGTGGTCCACGGCTTCCTTGGACATTTAATAGGTCGACTGCTACGTGGCTGAACCTGGTGTGCCAGAGGTCAGGCTTTGAAAAGCTGGATCAGGATCGGGGGAGCGCGAGCTGCAGCCGAAGCCCCGGATCCACCGCAGCTCCTGGGAGCATTCCCAGGGCTGATTCCAAAGTGGAGGATCCTCGGATCAATGCTTGGGTTTGATCTCCTTTCCACCAGGAGATTCAGGGCTTGCTCACGAGCACGTGCTCCTGCTGGTGCATCTTGAGGGAGGAAGGTTGAAAACTTCTTAGGAGGCGGCGGCTTTTCATCAGTGAACATGGACTTAGATGAATTGGGAAGATTTCTCTGGGCTACAGCAGTTTTGCTGAGATTGCTGAGAAGCAGCATGATCAGGTAAGGACACTTTTCTTCGATAAAGATGGAATGCTTCAGCTGACTTTTGTTTGATTGTATTGTGAATTCTAACGTGCTGTTGTGCACACCTTGAAGCCATTAAGGCAAAATGAGGAATTCAAACAGGATCAAGATGAAATGTTTTCTACTGTCCCAAACAAAGCATAATTCAATTAAAGTACCTTTGATGATCTCTACACTGCAGCAATTTCGTTTTTGAGATATATTTCATCATTTAGATTAATATTCCTGCTTGAAAGAAAAGCAGATTTTGGCATGCTGATGTTTCCTGCAGACCCAGCAGCCCATGAGAGAGATTGGAAAATTCAGGCTAAGAGCACCTCTTTTCCTTTTCCCCAAGCCCTCTCTTTGATGCAGGACCATGGCAGCAGGGAAAGGAGGGAGAAAGATAAGAGTTGAGTTTATCCTCTATAAATAGAGACAGCCCTTCACACTCACTTTCTCAAGAAGTCTTAGAGCACCAGGGGAAAGAAGAACAAAATAAATCTGAGAGATGCTGGGAAAGCTCTGTACATCTCAGGAATGTTCAGAAGCAAAGTTAACTCTGGCAGTCCAAGTTCAGAGGCTTGTTCTTTAAAAAGACACCATCAATTAGTTTCTCAAGTTTAATTCTGCCCGGTATCTACCAGCTGGAAAGTTTGCTGAGCAATAAGCATAAATGGGTTGTAGAACATAAATCCTTGCCCCTGACATCCAGGGAAAGCATCACTCCTTGTTTTATACTGACGTGGTTGCAGTTACTGCAGATTGCTTGTGCAGGATCTTGGGCAGAACCAGCAGCTTGGTTCAGGCCTGGATTTTTAGATTATGGGAGTTAACAAACTGAAAGAAATTGTTAGGAAGTTTAGCAAAGGAAGGTTGTCATCACACTTTGACCTAAAATGGAATAAAACCCTCCACTGCTAAGGGACCTAATAGCAAACCTGTCAACATTACTCAAAAATATTTTTTAAAGAGTTGCTTTATATGGGCTTTGCTATATTGGATTTCTTCCTGCTTGTTTTTTTTGTTTGCTTTTTTTTTTCCCCATAGGTGAAGAGGATGTGGAAAATAGACCATACATGGAAATCTGTGAATCCTATGCTGGCATCTGTATAAAGGATCGTTTTTTGGGAGGTAAGCAAATAGGCCATTGCTGGTGTTGATTAAAAACAGTCTTATGTTAAATATATATAGATAGATAGATAGATATAAATATAGATATAGATATAGATATATATGTATAACAAAAAGCCTATCCTCTAAACCAACAAACAAGTGACACCCAAGCCAGGAAGCTGAAAATCAACAAAATAAACCTTATTCCAAAAGCTGGATTTGGTTATTAATTGACTGATTTCCTATCAATAAGAGCACACTTTCAGGCTGGTGGGCCCAATGAGAGGTCCTTGAAAGCCCAAACTGGACAAGCATGTGAAATATTTAAGGCCACATTTTTATATTTATTAAAAACAGCCTAAATAATTAAACTAGTTGATTCACTAGTGGCTTTCAGGCTCATGCCCAGAGTGAAAGGTCATGACCTGACATACCAGGGCCCCACTTGGTACTGATGATTGACAGGAAAAGGAAATAAGTTGATATCTTTCACGTGGGAATCACAGCTTGTAGCAACTACGAGCAAGTGGGCTATTTGGACTTTGTGGGAAAACTTAATTGTGTTATTATTCAAAATCTTCGTTCCCAAAGTTGGTTCAGTGGTGATTTATTTACTTATGTGATAAAACAGCTGTGTACTGTAATAAAATACAGGTCACTTGCTGATGTTTAATGCACAAAAGTGAAGAGATGTTTGGTTTCTTTTACTTTGAACTTACAATCAAGCTAGGCAGCAGGGATGACTTTGAATTATTAGGAATTTTCTGTTAGCATATTGGAAATATTCAATGTTCTCATCACAGTATATATTTTTTTCAGTGCTTGGTTATGGAGAAGGAGGAAGGCACCATACACTGAAATATGAGTGCCTCTCCACCATATGCTTTCATTATTTCTTTATAATGATAAAAAGGGGCTGCATTCAGTGCCAGACAATGTCATGGCCCCAGAGATTTCAGTGGCCTGCAGAAAAAAGGAGAAAAAAGCATTTATGATATGAATGAGGATTTGAAATGGCTTTTTTAAAAAAAGGCCTAAGATCCACTTTCACCCTAAATTCTGAAATCACTTGAAAGATGTCTAGAAGCGGGTTTGAAGAATAGCAACTTTCCATCAGGCTCTGTTTTATATGCAGGATCGCTGCCATCTTCACCAGGCTTTGTTAGGAGGTCAGATAATTGTACCAAGCAATAGGTCACAGCCTAACTTCACATATTGTGTGATTTGTTCTAGCAGTGAACCCTGTCATCTTGATCCAGAGGACGCATTCTTCGCCCCAGTCATTTACGAGTTAGCCAAGTGATGCACTTTTGTTTATCACGCTCTGAGCTGAGAGGTTCAGTGGGTTTTGTATCAGCTGCCCTCTCTTTGTGCCTTTCTGCTCATTCCCCAAAGTGTGGGCATGGTGTGAGCTGGGCCAGGGTGCAGCTCCATGCCACACTCCAGGGATTTGGTGTCCTTTTCCAGAAATGCCATGCACTGCCAGTTCCTGCAGCACTGTCTGGGCTGTTGGATGATAACAGTCCATTAAAAGTCCCATAAAGTCAAAAGTAGTTTTACCCTGCAGCAGGCCTTTGTGGGGAAGGTTTGCACGTTTCAGCTCAGTGTGACAGCACATTTTGGGTGATAAAGCAGGCAGTGCTGGCATTTCCCTTAAACTATCTCCACTTCTTTCCTCATCTCTTACTCTCGATTCAGAGCAAAGCAGCTCTGCTTAGGAAGCTTTGGAAACTCTGCCACTTGCACCACAGTCACCAAGAGGATTTTAAGCCTTAAAATAATCTGATTCTAACACCAGTAAATAAGCCCAGTTACACAGTAAATCAAGATAAAAGTTGCTTCACAGAGCAAGAGATGATGGCATTTCTTTTGCATTGTTTTGATATTATTCCTTCATATTTATCATCTGGCAATAGTGCACGATATTTTGGCAACAGCACAGACATCAGATCCTGCACAGGAATGCAGGTCTGTGATAACTAAAGCATAATCACTGGCTGAGAAAGGAAATCAAGAAAAATGGGTCCAGAGGCAAAAACATGCTCAAAATTAAAAACCTTTCTGCAGCAATAGCAACCTACTTCCCTGGACATTAGAGCAGAAGGGGGAGGTGCTCAGTTCTCTCAGTACTTTATGTACATCCTTGTCCTGAAAGGAAAGGGCTGTTGTTAACCCAAATCCAGCCAATTTCTGGAATTTATTCACTTAAAAAATGGAGATCCAACAAACTGGAGAGCAGCCATCACCAGAGCTGTCAATGAAGTACCAGCTGCAGATATGTGGAAACTTTTCCCCTCTGTTAGAGGCCACAGTGTGACCTTGCATGGCCCATGAAAGTGTTTAAAAACCATGATGACACCGGGTTCTGGCTGACTTTGTCTAGATCCAGCCTGAACATCAAGAGGGAGAAGGCTCTGAGTCCTGTGCCAATTCTCTGATCTTTCCATTCCTCTTCTCCTCCCCACCTCCAGGCTCTGTGTCTCAGCAGCTCCCTGAAGTGAGCACCATGACATGAATCTGGAAGTGAAGAAGCCCACAACTCTTCAGAAAAGAGCAGTTATTCTTAGCTTTGTTTTGCTGATGTTTTTCTTTCTCTTCCCCCCCTTTCTTTTTTTTTTTTCTTTAAAGAAAACAGAAAGCCTGCCAAAATTTGGGCTCTTTGATGTGCTTTGGAAAGAAAAACAATGCTATCTATCCAAGTCCTCTGAAAGGAACAAAAATATGTCATTTTAAGGCATGAATTACTTGAGAAGAACAATCAATACATTTCACAATTAAAGATGGTCAAAAGTTTTTTTTAATATTTTTATGGAAATTGTTTACTAAGAAAATTTCTGAGGTATTTGCCTGCTTCATTTAAACTTTCTTTGGGAAGATTTCCTGAATTATAAGGTAAGTGAAAGGCAGGAGGGGAAAGAAAGAGGAAGACACTGATATTTGCTGTAAAATATTCAGTAATCTGATAATATCCTGTTGGGGGGGTATGCTAGACCCCATCCAAGTTTTTCCTTCTCTCAGTTTGGATTGAGTTTGTGAACCTGCCTCTTCCATTTTATTCATCCTACTTTGAGATGAGCAGAACAGTTAGGTCATAAAAGCAGTTGCTGTCCTGCACTGGTTGTTTGTTGATTCAGCTCTCAGTGGACAGGTTGCTTTATGAAACTCTTCAGCTGTAAATGAGACACTGGCTTCATTGTCTCATACTTAGGAAATCTGCTTTAGGTGGAAGCATCCCAGGCTGGAATCTGTGGCCAGTAAATGTAGGGAAGCTTTTGAAGCTGCAGCCTTGGAAGTCATAACCTAATAACCTAAAGTTTCTGTTTGCCCTCTATTTTTAAGTTTTCTCCTCCATCACCCCAACAAATCTTGAAAGAACTGATTTATGCAGTGAGAGGTTTTGACACTTTTATTAAGTCCAGGCACTTAATAAAGACATTCTTTCTTCAGTGTGATTAAATTGAGGTAAAGAAGCACTTGTGCTGTTTCTCTCTTCTTATTTAAGTTTTTAACAGATTTCTTTTTTTTTTCCTTCCTGTGACAGGGCCTGTTACATCATTTCCAGGATCTACTCTCACTTTCCACTGCAATGGCTGTATGGGAAATGCATCTGCTTCTACAACTGAGCTTTAAAGAGGTTTCTATCTATATCTACTATTTCTTATCCAGTGTTTTCAAAAAAAAAAGGGAGAAAGAAAGAAGAGTAGAAATTAGACACAGACTGCAGATGACAGGGATTATTGCTTGAGGCTGGTATGAAGGTGTTCTCTCATTGCCTATGTTGCACTTGCTCCATGGTTTGGGGTCTTTTACTTGGAAAGATCAGGGAAACCTAGGATGGTTTGGAAGTGAGCTTAAAGACCATCTGGTTCCAAGCCCCCTGCCAGGGGCAGAGAAGATCACTGCCTACCTCAAGTTCAGACTATTCAACTGTGAGAAATATATCAGGGCCTGGCTTTCAGAGGAAACATGTTGTGTATTTCTTGAAGGTTCCTTAGTTTGGCTTTGAATATCCAAAAATTTGAGACTTCTACAATACCTAATCACCCTGTGCAAGTCCAGGCCAGGATTTCAGACTTTGAGGATAACAAGCAAATGCCTTAAATTAGGGGTTTCAATTAGAGAATATTAAATTCTCTTTTGTAACAGGAGATGTTTTAGGAGAAATGGGAATAGCCAGGTGGGAGTAATTGGTTTTGGAAGAGTCAAATGTGGGAGCTCTGCCCAGCACTTTCTTTTATTACGGCTGTTTTCCTTCCACAGCTCAGGAAAACTCATATTCATGCACAGCCTCACACTTCACTGGGATTCCCTGACTTGGAGACTGTCAGCATTGGCTTATTATACAAGCTCTTTGTTTTATCCCATACAATACATCTCGCCATACACAATTTGGCCTCTTAACCTGCCGTGAAATATTTCAAGGGCTCGTTGCTGGAAGACGCCGTCTCCCCTCGCTGTGATTTGTGCAGCAGGGGCTGCATTTTCCTGACAGCTTATAACGATTCATGGTGGGTTGCAGTAACAATGAACTCATGCTGCAGAACAGCACACTGAAAAAGATCTTTCAAATTATTGTTCTGGTGCAAAAGGTGCCCAATCACCTTCCACCTGCGGATTAGCCCGTTGCCATAGGAACACACTGTAG
This sequence comes from Brachypodius melanocephalos, assembly GCA_013398615.1. Classification (NCBI taxonomy): domain Eukaryota; kingdom Metazoa; phylum Chordata; class Aves; order Passeriformes; family Pycnonotidae; genus Brachypodius; species Brachypodius melanocephalos. The sequence goes on along the minus strand of VZSR01003798.1, from coordinate 3,098,842 downwards.
CTTTTCAGTGCTGCTCCACTGTAGTGCCCAGATTACTGACTCTGACAAACACAATAGGGGGAAAAGAATCACGGGCTATTAGTGCTGCTGATGATGTGGTGTTATAAACCTGGGGTGGCACGGAGGGGATGAATAGAGCAGGAGCCTTGAAACGCGAAGGACGGGAGGAGGAGAGGGAGCAGAGTGGAGTGGGGCTGAAGTCATCGCTACGGAAATATTGCCTTTGATCTCATTTTCCCCTCTGAATAGATATTTTCATAATATAATGCCAAATGCAAGCAATGCTGTAGCTGATGGCAGAGCCACTGGTCGTGTCTTTATCTTAGTAGGGGGCTGCTCCTCCTCTCTTCCCTTTTCTTCCAGTGAGTGCTGAAATCTGAACCTTTTCATTCCTTCAGGATTAACTCTGACCAAGGTCAGAGCAACCAGTCACCAATATTCTTCATGGGTGAGTCGGGCTTGCTGCATCCCTGGGAAAAACCACCTGAAACATCCACTTACACGCAGGACTTCAACAGGGGATTTTGCAGAGTCAGAAACACGGAGCGAACAGCTGAGATCAGGCCTCTGTCTACTCTGGTGGCCATGACTGAGACTCAGGAGTTTGTGCTGCTGAGCACCCTCCTGCAGAGAGAGCTGCCTGTGTGTTTCATAGGGGAGAAATAACTGCTTGCAGCCCTGATTTGTAGACGGTCTAAAATTCCCAGAAATAGTTTTGCTACCACTTGTGCTTGGGCAGGGTGAAGCGGAGGAATAAAATATATACTTGTCCATTGCTTGTGTGCCTTGAGCAAAACAAGCTGTGTTTAGTCACAAGTTCACCAGATGGTACTCTGGGGGTTATTGCTGTTATATTACATTACTGCAATATATTAGACAAGGCACAGTGATTCATTCCCACTCCTCAGTGCTTTTGGAGCCTGTTTCCCTCCCCGTGGAAGCACAGCTGACCCTGCTGCTCGTGACCCTTGGGACCCCTGTGGGCTCCTGTGAGTGCATGGGCAGGAAGCACCAAACGTCCCAGCGCCGGTGGCAGCACCAAACCAAACCAAAAGGCCTGGCTTGCACTCAGCTCTGTGCCCAGGGAAGTGGCTCTGCTTTCTGGATTGAGCCAGCTCATTTGGGACATCATTTTTTTTCAGCCCTGGCTGCCTCTTCTCTCCTTCCCTGCTCCAACCCTGCTTATTTTTCCTTCTCACCGGGGCCTCCCCGACTTTGCAATTGGACCCCTGTGACCCTCTAAGCAGGGAAGTGGCCTTGCTCAACCCCTTGTTTGCCAAATGGACTGAAATACAGAGTTTGCACCGTACTTACAGAGCCCAAGGACTATCAAAACACCACAGAGAGGTATTGTTTTCCTGCACTTCTGTTACTCTGTAGGCTGAAACCCTCAGTCCAGTGAATTATGTGCTGGCTGACACCTAAGAACCCATCCTGGATTGGTGCCACATGTGCAGGCAGGGCATAGGTGCTGCTGCTGGTCAGCTGGACAGCCCCTGGGACCATCTGCCACCCCTCTCTGGCCTCCCTGTCTCCACCATTATGTTCTCTGACCAGCTGCTTTTCCTCACTGCCCTTGACAAAGCTCCCAAGCCACAGTCACCCCTGAGAGGAGACAAAGAAATGCCACAGCCCCTCGCTCTCCCAGTGGCCTTGAGCTTCTGGTGTTCTGAGGCACCTGATCTCAGGTTTCCTTCTGCTCTCCAGCACTGTCCTCGTGGTGCCAGGACCTCAGCATCCCCAGGGCTCTCCCTCCCCTAGCCACAAGCTCAGGATCAACATTTACTCCAGTTTTGCCTGAGGCACCTAAAAGAATGATGGAACAGGTTGGTCTGAACGTGCTTGGATCAGAATTTCACCGCAGGTGTTGCTGTAATTTCAGGCAACTCAAAAACTGCAAATTGGGCCCTCTGTCCCTTAGATTATGCTTTCCATTTTATGATCCTCTGGAGGGAAATGAATTTCCTGGGCTGAGCTCCAGTCTGCAAATTTAGAGGGACAGAACACACGCTGCCTCTTCAGTTTTAAGTGGCTTTAAATGGGGACATAGAATGGAGATTGAGAGAGACACCTGACCAGGGAAGGATGGGAACCTAACTCCAAGAAAATAATGGGAAAATCTTCCATCACCATCGTCACAGGTATGCATGACCTTAGCAGAGCTCAGGGGTGCTGTGGGAACAGCAGTGCAACGCTCCTGTTATGCCTTATTTTTTTTATCGACAGTGTTCTCCTCCACTTTGACGTCAGCCCCAAGATTGCTCGCTGTGATGTGCTGCACCTTTCATATTTTCTTTCCAGTCATAATATTGCTTCAGTCGTAACCTCAGCACTTTGAGGAATAATTGTCCCTGACAAGGGGGTGAATCACTGGCAGAGAGTTGATAAGCATTACATACAGATGACAGAAGTCAGGACATATCGGATTACTGCTGTGAATATAATAAAAGAGAGCCTAAACACTTTGGCAGCTCAAAGACAAGCCATTTCATAACTCTCTAGTGGGGCTATTATCTTCCATTTACTGCCACTGATAACCAGGTTGCAACTGTCTCCCTAGGATCTAGTTACAATTCACTTAACACTTAGAGGACCAGACATATTGGAGGACACTCAGATGAGGATAATTTCTTAAAGATCATTTATTTTTAAATTTTTATCTTCCTTGCTTCCCCTCTTTATAGTGCGATAAGAACCTAAATCAGGAAGCTTTGAACTTCTTTGGGGAAAGGAGAGTTCATGGTCATCTTCCCTTTAATCTTTCACTCCTGAGTTTCTTTTGAAGCCAGTTGTTCATATCCAGCTGAATAAGTGACAAGCAGGTTTCCACCTCTGTTACTCTTGTAATGCATGCACACAGACCTAAAAGCTTCTTCTGATACTGACTCCATTAGGTTTACACGTGGATGTTATGTTTTTATTTTTTGCAGCCAGGAAAGGGCACCTGAGCTTCCAAATCAAGGGGTGTTGGTGTGTATCAGTAACAGATAATTCACAGCAGTGCCAATTGCAGTCCACACTGGTGGAGTCTGGATACAGATGATATTTATATGCACTCTGTGAGATTTTGTTTCTAAACCTCACTGCCTAAGAGGAGTTTAACACTTCACTCTCCTAGATAGAAAAGTTCTGTCTTTTAGGCTAAAGAGAAAAAAAATTATTTGGCTGTGGCAGAAATCTGGTAAATCAGCAGTGACTCTCCTCATTAGCCAGCACACCACTGAGAAATATTTATTAATCTCAGGGATTAAACCTTTCTGTGTGGAGGGAAACTCTGTATTCTGCAAAACTTTCCTCCTGTATCCACACCACGATCAGCAAATGTAAGCTCTGCTCAGCTTTCAACATCTGAGGTGTTTTCAGATGCAGGACCAAAGTTGAGTCACCCTTTCTCAGGCTAAGGGCTGGAGATTTCTTTTGTAACTTTGGCCACATAAATCCATTGCTGTCCACCAGAACCCCATTCCCAGCCACTGGGGAGGAGCATCTTTGCCAAGGGTGGATCAGGATGATGGGAGGACAGAAGCTCAGTGCTGTTGGCATCTCAGAGGTTGTGCAGTCATAAATGTGCCCCTTATACCATGCAAAAGTGTTCTTACATTCCCATCACTGGAATGTCTGCAAAGAAGCCTCTCTACCTGTGTCTGAAGGGCCAGATTTGGTGATCTAGAAACCAAAACATCCTCCTGTTACTTCCCACTTTAACCCACAGTGCAAACTTTACGTCTTAGCTGGCTAGAAATAGGTCCTTACTGCTTTATGTAAACCACCACAAATCTCTTTTGGAGAGAAATTGTACCAGGCTCTCTTAAACTACAAAAAAATTAAGCAATGCTTCATTGCCTTTTCCTTCTGATTTGCATCCCTGCTTGATTTTTCACAGCACAAGTCCTCTTCTGCTACAAGGAGCCTGTAAAGAGCAACAGCAATTAAGGAGGGAGGAACAAAGTTCAGTCGTTGTTGAAACAGTAACTCCAAGTGGTTTTCTCCTCAGGACTCCTGGATCTCACCACTGACTTTCCAGCAGCCAGGGAAAGCCAGGTGAATCCCTCTGTGCCCTGCTTTATCCATCTGTAAAATCAGCATGGTCAGTCTTACCTGCTCCTCCACTTTGTCACGTGGTGCACCCAAGTAATGTCTGTAAATTGCTGCAAGATTTTGAGATCAAGGGAATGCTGGAAGTGCCAAGTGTTGTTGTTGTTATTGTATTAACAATGTTGGCTGTTTTCACTGTTCATATGGTAGCCTGGCTGGAATTGGGCAGGAAGCCCAATAATACCAACAACCAACAAGAAACTAAAATAAAATGTTGTACTTAATGAGAGCCTCTGTTTAATCAGAAGCCTGTGTAATTATGTCACAGAGGGCTAAGGATCTAATGTTTTCCTAATACATTTGCTTTTAAAGGGACGATTAACCCGGCATATTTCAAGATGATAAGCTGCTTCTTTGTTCAGTTCCAGTTTTGGGTTTTTTTTTTTTTTCATTTCTGCATTCCCTGGTGAGTCCAGAGAGAACCTGAGAGTCAGAGGATTTCTCTTAATTGCACAATAACTATCTTGTATGTCTGATGCTGGAGTATTTTCTAAAGACACAGGTTATTAGTCCTGGGTTGGATGGGTTTGCAAGAGAATTCAGATGCTGAATTTATTCTAGTTTGGCTCCTCTGAGGCATGGCATACATTATAGAAAGCCCTCAGTATTCCTGCCTAAAACAGCCAATATTCTTAGCAAGCAATTTGATCAGGAAGAAGGAATAAAATTATACCTTACCTTAAAACATATAAATCTTGGTTTAAGTATTAAAAATTGGTTTTGGCTTACTTCTAAATGTTATGTTTCTGCACACATTTTGCAGGATCTGTGCACATCTGTCCAGCCAGTTCTTTTCATAAGTTTTGAAGAGAATAATAGGCAAAAAAAGCTCTTTATCTCCCAAAGACCACTGTGTTAAGGGATATTAAACATCAGTCCATATTGAGATTCCATAAAACATATTTATGCTGGATGAGATGGAGGAAATGTCATATATGTGAGGTTCTCTGATTTACCTCTCTATTAATAGCTTGGATAAAATATGTCATGTCCACACCTCAGAGATGTTTGACCAGTTCTGTTCTTAAAGATCTGACTGTAAAAGATCTCATGGGCCTTCTAGGGAATTTATCCCAACATTTTGCCCGGAAGGACATTTGCTAGTATCCAATCAGGCTCTTCCAGGACAAGTTCTGGTTTGCCACAGTGAGGATGGAAGACACCCCATTGGCTTCCCCTTTCTTTTGTGAGTAGCTACAAGCATGAACCTTGTGTTTATGGATTGCTGCAAATTTACTGAGTTTGTTCAAACTCTTTTACAGCGTGGTTTGGGTTTGTGTTTAGATGTGAAAATGGTGAGGATGGGATGACTTTTTCATGTAGTATGGCAGTCCTACATATTCCTTGATTGCTGCAAATTGCTTTTAAAAGGGAAAAAAAATGGAAGCAAGAGAGATGTACCTCATTTTGTATCAGCTATTGGCCACACGGGAATTTGGTAGGAAGGAAAGAGTTAATAATATTATTATCAGGTCAGCAGCTTTGAAAGGCTCTTCCACTTTGAAAACCATTTTCTTAATTATTTTAAGTTAACACTTAAATGCGTAGAAAAAAATCACGTGTAATCTGAAACCCCAGACTTGGGGACAGGACTGGATTGAGATAACACTAAAGATTTTATTGCTGTTACATTATAAATTATTTCTATTATGATGGCCCTGTGGGTATTACATTCTGTCAGTTCGCTTTCACTGTTACATCACTTAATGTTATTAACACACTTTAGGGTATAACATTACAGTTTTATTGTGGAAATCTTAAACACTTACATCCAAAGTACTGAATCAAGTTATTATCCTAGCTGACCAGATCTGGTCTATTATCATTTTATCACTCATAAAAACCTGTGATTCAATTTGATTTAACACTTGAGGAAAAATCATGGCTCGTATATGCTTAAACCTAGTTGCAATATTAATACAAAGCAACACATGGATGACTTCATTTTATTAAAGCTGAGGTAGCCCAGGGAACTGCATTTATGATTTTATGCCACATGAGAAATTTGATCTGACCTGTTGCCATTTGTGATTCTCTAGTAAACTGATAAGGTTTTCTCATCAGTATATTAAAGAATTGTGAACGTTTTACCTTTCTTACTGGATTCATTAGACACTCAGAAACCATAAATTGATCATAATGCCCTAACCATGGAAAAAGGTGCTCTCACTGTCTTGGAGTCCTACCTTGTAGGCTGGAAAAATGTTGCACTTTGGAAGGCAAACTGAGTTTAACATTAGAACAAAATTAGCCCCTTATTTCTGTGCTTGGAGTGTGAACATTTTTCTGTGCAAGATGACTCTGTTGTCCCCTGTGTAGTTCAGCAAAGCTCTTTAACCCTTGCACAACGTTTAGAGGGAGAAGTTGATCCACTGAAGTCACTGGTTAGCATCGTGCAGGCACTTGAACGTTGATTTTGGTTTGTGGGCTCTGTTTGCTGCCACCACCTGAAATATTTAATATCTTACTTAGCTTATCTGTTATGCCCTTTGAGGAGAAGACCAAGAACTGTACGTGAAATCTAAAACGTCAGAATGAAACGTTTCATATGTTCCACTTCACGGGGAAGGGAGAAGACAACAAGGCTGTGCCAGTGTGGAAGGGCACAGTGCTGAATGACCTTAGCTAGGAGTTGTGCTCCTGCAGCCCAGTTCCCACCCAGGTCAGAGGAAGGGGTTTGCTCGTGCAGGAGTTCCCTGGCGCTGTGACATTCCCAGGCAGGAGGGAGGATGCGCTGGATCCGCCAGCCCCGCTCGGTGCCATGCGCACAAAATCACCCTGGCAACAGAGCTGACAGCTTGGAAACAGCAGCTGCTGCTTAATGGAAAAACATTAGAAAAATAACTCACTCTACATCTCTGTCCCCTCTCTGCATTTACCTATTCATCACCAAAAAAAAAAAAAAAAAAAAAAAAAAGTGTTCTGCAACCACCACCCAGAACTTTGAAAAGCTTCAAGGTGTGAGGGTCAGACGCACAGGTGTGCAGGCAAAGAGGGGAGTTTCAAAAGCCAAAAAAAAAGGTGACTGTATCATTCCAACACACACATTTTTCTTCTTGAGCCACAGCTAAATTGTGTGCCACTGAGCGAGTGGGCCTATGTGCATCTTGTGGGAGCAGTGGGGATGTGCAGTTATTTATCCTTGCATCAAACATGCAACAAACAAATGCTGCAACAAACAAGCAGCAATGTGGCCAAATGTGTGTTAAATTCCAAGTCAGCATTTTTGGTTGTTGCTGTTTGAAGTATCTCTGTTTCTGCTCAGAGCTGGGCTCACTGGAAAGAAGTATCCCAACAAAAACAAACAACTGTCTCTGGTAAAATCTTCCCCTATTTATTTTTAAATAAAAAACAAAAACCAATTTTTTTTTCTTCTGTTGCAGGTGTTCTGAAAAAGTCCAATAAAGACAACTGTAAGGCAGCTTCCCTGGGTAAAAACCAAACCAAAGTAATGCTACATCACCATGTGAAATAACAAATTAGGTAGGGAGACATTAATTGGTGGCATTCATCAGTCTGAAGTGATACAATTTATTACAGGATAATAATGGCCATGGTTGTATAGGTAGTAAAGGCAAAATTACGTCATGATTTGCGTTAGCAGTGTGAGATTATATCCTGATTAATGCACCATTAACTTGTCATGGGTACAACACACGTGTTTGTAGGTGGCCAGATGGGTTACTCCACGTGTCATGCCCACATATGTAGCATTTATCACTTTCTCCTTATCTCCAGAAATCAGATGGCTACAGCCTCTACAGTCTCTACAGCCTCTACAGCCTTCAGCTTCGCCTGAGCTCCTCTGCAGGTGCAGTACTGGGTTATTTGTCCATGTGCTGACATGGAGGTTTGCTTGTTCATACTCTCCCTTCTCCTGTTTTGTTTTCCTGCTGTGTGACTGCAGACCTGGGTGTGTGCAAACCTGTAAACAGCGAGGGGGTTGAAGGGAGACAAAGGACCCCCAAGTTTGAATCTCTGTTCCATCACAAACTCAGTGTTTGTCCTTCAGAAACTCATTGTAATTTCTCTTAGCACATTTCTCAGCCTGAAGGGGGGAGGACATCACGTTGTTAGGCTGGCCTACCTCATACTGTATGTGATATTCAGTTGGCTGTTTGAAGCTGTAAATTGCTGAGTGATGGCAGAACAGAGCTTATCAAAATAAATGGCATCAGATTTTTTTTTCCCCACACTTTTTAGTAGTGAAATCTACTGGAAAGGTTTGGCTCACTTTGATCCTTCCTGTGCTTTATTTTATGTTTGATGGTATTCCCCAGTTCCAACACCAAATGATGGTCATTTTCCAGCATTTCCAATTTAGAAGCAAAAGCTGATACAATAAGGGAAAAAAAAACTAATAATTTTGTTGTTGTGAAATGTCTTTTCCAATTGACAGCACTGAGCACTTGGATACAGGGCACCCAGCAGCTGGGAACCTGCAGATTCTGAATCCCAGCTGAGCACATCTTTAGTGTTCAAGAGAAAAAGCAAACCATGTTATGTTTGGATTCAACTGTTAGAAAAATCTTATGTTCTTCAGAATTACTCCTGCTGGATAGAATTTAGCAGGTAAATGCTTAGTAAACATGCTTGTATCAAACAGTTCCAGGACAGACAGTGCCATTCATCACTTCCACTCCTGATATTTTTGATTCTGGGATGATTAGCTAAGGATCATTTTAGATTATATTTCTCCTGTCTAGAGTAGACACTTCACTCTGTAATGTATAAGGCATCTATTTTTGTTATTAGTAATTCACTTTATTATGCCCTGGTCTCCATTTTCAGTGTATCCTGGGAGATATCACTGAGAGATGATGCTACAGAAAGCCAGCCTAGACTTCATTTACACAAGGAAAAATGAAAAGTGACATCAGCAGCTATTTGAGCTGTAAGTTCTGATATAACAAAATTCAAATAAGTTTTTACAACAGCATTAAGTCTGTGTTTGAGTGCACCCTAGGTCTTAGACTAGCCTAGGAAAGACTTGAATCTGGTGTTCTCCCTTTGACACGTAACGATAAACTCATGTATTATTAAAAATAAAATCATTCTCTCTCATTCTTCAGGAGTGGTTTGTGTATCTCTTGAAGTACTTCAGGATGACAGAAGACAGAGAGACTTTCAATTGCACCATCTGAAATAACTGACTTGCTCTTCAGCTGGAAAAGTGAATTTAAGATTCAATGATCACTGCTTACAATGTCCATTGGCAAAGACAGGAGGAAAACATAATTTCCTTTGTTAGCAATCTCACTGTTAAAAGGAAATGTGAAGTCTGAAAATGTAAATAGAGTAGACTTGGGGCATGTTGAGAATTCAGGCAAAATACTTTGGGCTGAAGTAGTTAATTGGCAAGTCTGAAACATTTCAATGTTAAACCATTAAATGTAAGGTAAAAGGGGAAAAAGAAAAGTAATTACATTTGAGACAGGCATCAACTTCAAACCCAGAAACCAAAAAAAATTCCCTAAATTAAAAAGCCCACATCAATCCATTCCTTAGATAATGTTTTGATGAGGAAAAAAAAAAAAAAAAACCAAAAACAAACAAAAAAAAAACTCAATGGATTTTTCATTCCAAATCGGTATTCTTCTCAAAAAAGGAAGTTTTATGCAGAGCTTTGTCCAAGCACACAACTACTTTTTGCTGTTGCTCAGAAGACAGCCCAGCTCACAGAGAAGCAGCATCATCACCCCTGTGTTCGTTCCCAAATTACCTCTCTAAGGTTCCCAAAACAGACCCAGGAGAACTCTCAACCCCAAATACCAGGTTTGCCCTCTGAGCAGTTCCCCACCAGATAAATCAGGGGAAGCCTGTGCAGGCGGCACCAGCTCCACTGTCTGGGATGCCCAGACGCTTCCTACTTTGTTTTGCTGTTTGAAATTCCCTCTCAGCCCCATTATTGATGTCTGGGCAGGAAGCCCGTGGGAGCTGAGGGATCTGACATCCATGACTAAGATGCTCCTCGTCACAAGGCTGCGAGCAGAGCCGGGTCGCAGCTCGCCTGGGAGCATTACAGAGCAGAAATTGCAGGGGTTTGGGGTGCATCCTCCCAGCTCCAGGAGCTGCCTTGCAATGGTTTTGAGCACGGAACACGCAAGGCAAAGGCAGGAGATTATCCACCCCCCCGCCTCTCCCTCCTCCAGTCTCCATCAGTCCCCAGCCCAGCCTGTAATTTGGCAAGATGAATGAAGTGTTTTCGGAGTGTCATCACTTCTGCCTCTGGCAGATTTGCTTCCCCAGTCTGCCTTTCGCCTTTTGGACCTGTCACTCAGCCCTTTGGCAGAGGGGAGGAGGGGGAGGGAGGAGGAAATCATCTCTTTGCTAATCACCTATCACAAGCAATGAAATCCCGCAGGCTCCGTGCCAGCTAGGTACATTTCAAAGGGAAATGGAGGGGGGCAAAGTGTCACTCAAGGCAGATATTTATGAAAGATGACAGTTTGCAAATATCTCAATCTTGGACAAGGCTGCTCCAGTGACACAGAGGAGTGTTGCAAAATTGGAAGAGTCAGCAGCCAACATTTATTTCATCAGGACCTGTCCAATCTTCAGTGATCGCTTGACAGTCTGGGGATTGCTGGCACAAGCCGGCCCCTTTTCCATTGGTCCCTTTCCTTTGGTTAGCATGGATCAGTCTAAAGAGTTGTAATAAATATGTAAAGAAGGATAAGAGGAGTAGTTCTGCGGAGCTGCATCCTCAATGGGAGGACGGGCACAAAGCTGTGCTCCCCCTGTTTAGGGTGGTAATTACAGCCCTATTGATTGCTGCTCCAGGAGGACAATGAGATGTGGGCACTGCTCGCTCCTGGGGAGCCCCCATGACCCCCCCAGGCTCCCCACATTGCCACAGCAGCTGCTGGAACTTTTCTTCCCTTTCTCTTGTCCCCTGTCTCCCCCAGCTGTGGGTGTATCATAGGAGAGATGTCCCCTCTACCCTCAGGGCTCGGGGGCTGCACCGAAAATCTGCTGCTTTGTGCAGGTGAGGTGAATGATCTAGAAACTCATTTCCACAGCTGTGAGTGTGCTGTGAGTGGGCTGAGGGGTTCACCTGGTCCTGGGCTGCCTCTCCACCCTCCCCACCCTGAGGTAGCTGCTGGGAGATGCTGGCCCCAGGTGCTTGGCCAGGCAGGGCTCCAGAGCCTTCACAGTGCCACTGCTGACCAGAGCAAGGGGATATTTCTCCCCTGCTCCACTCAGCCCCTTCCTGGAGGCTGTGGGTGCTGGTTTGGGCCATGGAGGCTGAGTTGGACCAAGAAAAGGGATTTGCTGCATGGAGTAACTCAGGTAGGACTGTGGGAATGCACCAACACAGAGAGGGAGGCGGGCAGAGGGATACAGGAGCAGGAACAGTGGAGAGGGAGAGAGGAGCTGTGTTGGTGCTCAGGGGGATGTGGGCAGAGCAGGACAATGAGGTTGCTGGTGGAGTATCCACTGTAGGCTGTGAGAGCAAGGAAAGGCACATCCCAGTGCTCTTCCATCAGCCATCCAGCAGCGAAATGCTCCTGTGGGTCACATCCCAGCACTGCCTCTCTGCCTTGTTCTGTAGGATCAGTAGATTCAAGCTTTGAGGGTGTGAAACTCTGAACCAAGGGAATGTGCTTCTGCTTATTAACTGCCCTTCTAGTTTCACTTGTGTGTGTTAACAACTAATTTAGAGGACAGTAATAAAAAAAAATGCTGTCTCCTCCAGGAGCCAGAGCCCTACAGAGGGAATTACTCTGCTGTGGGCTGGGAAGCAGCAAACAGTTTCTGAAATGCTGTGTTGGAAAGGTCTGAAGTGAATGCATTTATTGACAGCAGCAGAGGAACCAATGCAGCTGTTGGCACAAAAACTGGAATTTCCGAGCGAGGAAATTTCCTTTCTTATCACTAACAAAGAGCTGTAGATGACACTTGGAATAGTCCTGTCTCAATATTCGCTATTTTCATGGGCAAAATGTAAGGCCTAAAAGGAGAGGCTGATTCAGCTGCTTGCTATGTGGTCTTTTCTTGCGTCTTGTGCACTGAGAGTTTGTGTGTGTGACTCATGGGGAGTAACATGGATGGAGGTGGATTATGTTAGCAGAATGCAAAACTGCTCTTCTGTTTTAGGGGTTTAGCAATTCAGTTGAAATGGATCTTGAATTCAATTAAAGGCCTTGTTCTTCCTTTCTATATGCCTCGCATATCTCGGAGTTTTGCATAATTTGAGATAAACTGTGGCAAAAAAAAAACCCCAGCACCCTTATTTTAGTCATTAAAATGTGTTTTCTCTGAGTTCTCTGCTGTTCAGTAAAGATGCACAAGGGTGACAAGTGGTAAGATGCAGTAGAGTTCTTGATGAGAGAAGCCACCATTGCTTTCAGTCTCGTGTTTGCTAGAATATCCTAAGACAACACATAACTCATGTGTATCAGTAGGACTCTCCAAAATTAATAGTGAAAGGACAAAGAAATGCACCAATGAGCTCTGCTTATTCAGACCCCAACAATATAAAGTGGGAGAATTCATCAGAGGTCCTTAGAAATGCAGCTTGCTTTTCATGAACGCTCAGTTCAGTGCTGTTTACAGGTGTGCTGAGGCCAGCACGTTGTGATGTAGCCCTGAGGTTAATTTTATGGTGCCCACAATGGTCAAAGTTGCAGTTGCCCCCATGGTTTGCTGCTTGCTCAAACTGGCATGGAGAATCCTCCTCCAGTTCCTCCCATGGTCTGCCCTGGCAGCCCAGAAGGGCTGAGACAGAGGTTAGCACCCTCCCCCCACTCTACTGCAAATATCTTTGCCAAAACAAATTATTCTTACCCAAGGATTCCTGGGTAAATCTTCCATCACTGGGGAAAAAAAAAAATGAAGTGCTATAAAAGACTAGTTAATCACTGCACACCCTGCAAGGAGCAGAAGGCCATTCCAGAGTAATTGGAATTATCTTCATTATTCTTATTTTCAATTACATTTCAAAATCAAATAACAACTTGCCTTTTAGACAGTTTCATGATCTAAATCCCAGTTCTATAATTTCTACGTAGTGCTTACTTACACAAAAGTTCTTCTTGATTGTGATGGCCTCTTACCTTCTCGAAGAAACTTCCTGAAGGAAAGAAATTCTAAAAAGTTCTGGTCTTTGAAGCAGCAGAATCCCAAGCTGTCCACACATGTAGTAATTGCGAGTCACCTGTCCTGCTATTTAAATCTATATTCAAATAACTGCTTTTCAGGTGCCACCTTGACACCAATTAAATGCACAGCTGTGCATCTGTTGGTGCACAGGGCTCGAGTGCTGGTGTGCTGTAGCTCAGGCCATGGCTGTAACTGCAGAGTAAGCAGAACGGTTCTTAATAATTATTAAATGGTTGATGGAAGAAAAAAAAAATGAATGGCTGCTTCTAAACTTTGCAAAGCAGGTGCACAGTCTGGTTGTTTAGTGGCCTTCGTGGAGGTGGCTGGCTGTGCTCTGGTTCAAGGGCTGCTGTTGTGCTGGAGGGTGCAGGGAAAGTGTCCTCAGAGGTTTTTTGGGTTCCTGGGTGCAGTGTAAGACCTGTGGATGTCCTCTGGATATGGACACAAGGCTGATGACAGTTTTGTGTGAGGTTTACAGCTGTTTTGATGGCTGTACACAGCACAAGTGTCTGTGTATGCATATAACTTTGTGTCAACACCAACCATCCTGGCAAGATGGGCACCACCAAGGTAAAAAGCTGCTTCTGCTTCTCAAATCAACACAATTCCATCTCTTTAGAAGGCATAAAAGTAATACAGCCTATACAAAGTTCCATGCCTGTGTTTTCATAATACATACTCAATCCCAGAGTCCTCTGGAATCTCTTTTTTGCCTTGCAGGAAGGAAGGGTACTTTAAAAAAAAAAATGCAAAACCCACAACCAGAACTCTCAATGTTATTCAGTGGAATTCATCCCACAGGACAGGAATTCCCATACAGGTCAGGGGGAAAAAAAAATACCACCTCCTTTTCTGAATATCACTTTTCATACGGTAAATCCCTCAGAGTTTTTATTGTGGAATGAATAATAGATTAATCATTCCTCTGTGTGCAATGCTGGGGCTCTCTAATGTCACTGATTATTCTATATTGAATAAATAGTGTTGCTAGGTTGATATGTTTAAGGCAAATGAGATGCTTATTGGTATCCAAGAAGCCAGTTAACAAGATCCATTTTCCTCCATTGACTTCTACTCATGTATTAATGAGGTTCAAAAATGTCTTTTCTGTGTGTATCAGATAAACGTGCCTTTGTTATTCCCAAGAAGCACACAAATATTTGCTCCATTTATGTTTGTATTAATGTGTCACTGAAGCTAAATCTTCAGAAAGGGAATAAATACCATATCCATTAAGCCACTTAAGGGGCAAGTTCTGCAAAACTGTGCTGCAGTTGTTGCCATGGCAAACACCCATATTTAGGGAATTGTGTGGCATCAACTCCAGCATAAAGGACCAGAAGAGGGAAATGTGCTTCTCCCTAGACAACTGTCACCTGCATATATGTATTTTTAAAGTTCCAGTGGCTGAAGGGGCCCTGTATTGAAAGGTAATTTAAGTGTGGAAAGAGGGGAAACGCAGAACAACCCAGAGACCATGCAGAGGGAGGAAAAGAACAGAGAAAAAGCAGTAGCTTGGGTAAAAGTGAGAAGCTTTCCTGGGCAAAGGGCTGTGCTGTTTTTCCCCACTTAACAGGAACAAAGATATTGCACAAAAATTGAGTCTTGTACAGCTTTGGTTGTGCTGGTCCCTTTCCCTTGTCCCAAAGTTGTCTTCAGTAGGAAAATGTATTTTCTTTCCGTTGACACATGAGCTTCGGCTTTTTTTCTCCTTGACTTTCCTGCAGTGTCTGTGGGTGTCTGGAAAACAATTGGACTTGGGAGCTGAATGTGGGGAAGTCTATTTAGCTTATCTCAAAATCACAGGGAGCATTAGCTGGTCTTTTCCATGTCTTGGTGTGATTCCTTTCGTTTAACCTGCTTAAAACAGTTTGTCCTGTAGCAACAAAAAAATGTCAGCAGACTTGCCAGTAGAAGTCTGGAAAATTGCATTTCTGAAGTCTCTAAGTTTAAAAATTGGTGGGGAAAAGAATGAGAAAGTGCAGAGGGTTTTTTTTCTCTGTGGTTTTACATGACACAATCAATTTTGGTTTGTAATTGAAAAATATCTGAATCAGTTTAAATTTTACTGTGTTTTTTCCTATCAAGATAAATGAGAGAATTAGCTAAGAAAGGTATTAAGATTGTTTCTGTGCTGCAACATTTTACAACGTCATAAATAAAAGGAAAATATTGGAAGTGACTTCTAAGATGGTACCTCTAAGATTTGGTTGTACTCGAACACTTTGTGTGGTTCGATTACCTGAATGAAAGAAAACTCATAAACGTGCTTTAAAAAATAACCTAACAAGGTCTAAAATAAAATCCTGACTGCCTTCGTGCCTGTTTAAGGTGAACATCTTGAATGGAGAATGAATCACACATGGACAAGGGAGGAAATATTAATATAGAGGAAAACCAAAAAGTTTATTTCTTTCTTCACCTGCCTGGAGCAAATTTCCTGAAAACATCTGTAAATGTTGTGTAGGGGGAAAGCAAACCTGGTCTCATACTGTGCAGGAAGCTCCAAGCTTTGTCTGCTGTGCTGGATACAATAATGTCAGGGTGGTGGCAGAGTCCAGGGTATCTCTATGTATAAATCCAGATCCCTTTTTTCTTTTTCTGGTGAGAGGGAAAGAGGGGAAAATGGGGACCAGGTTGAGGAACACCTGGGAGCCATATGGAATTTACTGATTTTTTTTTATTATTATTTTTTAATCAAAACTTTGCAGCTCAGTTTCAAACACTGCAATAACTTAATACAGAGTAAAACTTTACTAGATTCAATGTAATAAAGTCCCCTGAATATTCACACATTGCCTACAAATGGCAATTGTCTTCTAATGCAAGCTGGAAGAATCGCTGTTTCTCTGTGGCCCTGATCCAAATCCACAAAGTCAGCAGGGGGGGTCTCTGGCCTCCAGATCAGGTCTGAAACCCGGTGGATATCTCAGTCCTTTCTGAGTGTTTTGAAAATGTATTGGACCAAAAATGATTCCTTCTCCAGACATTGGAATGTTAGCAAAGAGTGCAGGTCAGGCTCCTGCAGCTGATGCTTTTGTTTACAATTCATTTCGAAAAAGGGGGGTCTATTTTCACTCATAACTTGTTCATACCCAGACTCCAGTGTTCACCTACCTGGGGACATTCCAGATGATGCAAAAACCACGAGAAGTATTTTACCACCAACATGGCCAAATGTCTGGTAAAATATCCATGTGCACAGGGAATCATTCCCATTCCTGGTTCAGACTCCTGCCTGAGTGTAATCAGCTCCAGCTCCTTGTTGTTCCAAGCTAAGGCTGGCTGGTTTGAGCCAGAGGTTTTCCATCAAAAGAAAAAATGCCTTGGTTTTGTTTCTTCAAGTCTTTTGTTTCTTGGGTTGCCAGAAAGGATCCTGTGCCATGCTGAATACTGCTGATTACAATATGCCTTTTCAATCACTGCTGTAAAGACAGAGCAGATAGATACACCAAAATATGGTTTTAGTCTTCGTTCCAAACTGATGTTTTTGTGGCATGGAAGTTGTAGAAATAGTAATTTTCATTGCTTTTCATCGGACGCCTTATCAGAAATACAAGAAAGGAAAAAAAGCAAGACATTCTCACTTCTTTGTCTTGTAGATCAGGCAGCTGGAAGTAACCGGTTTCTTGTAATGAAAGTTGGAGTTTAGGAGACAATTTTAGCTCAGTTTCACATCCAGCTCTGAAAACTGAGAACATGAACTACATTTGCATCTGGTTTTGTGTGATAGAGCATTTCTTGTTCCACAGTCTGGGGTGTTCCTATCCTGGGAACTTTGTGAGTTGAGATGCGTAAAAATCAAATTCCTACAGCAGGCTGGTTTGGTTGCTTCTGAGAGTTGTTTGAAATTGGGGTACCAAACAAAAAATTGCTTAAAGATCTCTGATCATCTGAAGTTTCCAAGCCAGTGCTCAACCTGTCAGACCATTTAACTTTCTACCTGCAGTGTCTACATTTTTCAAATAAACTGTGACTGGGTTGGAACCTTCTGTTAATTCCTAGAGAGTTTGTTCCATGAGCTGGTTTCAAGGGACCATGCAGTAGCTGGTTCATGAAGATAGCAGCGCAGTCCTAGAAAATCTCATGGTGTATTTTCTGAGGTGACTGACAGCTTTGCAGGTACTTGTAAGCACTTAGCACCTGATGAAAACCAAGCCTTTGGAGTGCTCCATCTCACCCAGGTAGGAAAGGATATGAAAGGGTAATTACACAAAAAAGGCAAATGTGATTGTGGTTTTCATTGCACGGCACAGAGAGGGGAGGCAAAACTCCTGGGTCTTTGATTTTTTTTTTAATATGCATACAATTACGTAAGTCTACTTCAAAGGGAAGCAGGGTATGAAGCAGTAGTTTGAGATTTTGTGATGGAGATCAGCAAATCGATAGGTAGAAGGACACTCACAGAAAGGTTATTCTGCAGATGAAGTGGTTACCGCTTGTTTTGTTAGGACACCTATTGCAGCGAAGAGAAGGGAAGTTATATCCCTGATTTGATTCCCCAGAAGTGTACAGAATAAATTACACCTAATGACCGGCTTTAAAAAGAAAATAATAAAAACGCAGAGCTGCCACCAGTGTCTTTGAAACCCAGGCTTTGAGAGTTTGTGCCTGAACTTCTGGGCAGCCCACTGGATCCAGCTGGAATGGCACAGACGGGAGCGAGGGGAAGGCAGGGCTGGCTAATTGAAAACTGGGAGCACTTTGCAAACACTATTACATGAAATGTGAGAAGTGTAACGTGGCAGAAACAAGGCAACGCCTGGTGTAAGCAGTTAATTGTGTTGTACAGAGGCGTGTTGGAGCAGCACACTTTGTCAGAACCTGATCCACCGCCGTTCCCAGCCGCCAGCCCCCCTCTGACTTGGGTTACAGCGATGACCATTGGGGTGACAGTGTCCCGGGGGGGCCAGCTCACATTAACCCAGCATTTCCTCTGTCTGATGTGCCTTTATCACACTGCAGCAGCTCCGTGGCTCCAGTTTGGGTTTTTTGTCCTTTTTTTTTTTTTTTTTTTTTTTGCTAATGCACAGCAGTGATTTGTTAAAAGAGAATTTATTTAATTCAGGATGAATATGGGCTTTTACGTTAAAAGCCCCAGCTCGTCTTTACCTGTAAATGAGGGCAGCTGATTTGTCTGCTACCGTCAGTGTCAGCTGGGGCCAGAAGTGTTGTTTTCTGTAAATATCTTTTAGAGTTCACATAGTATTATTCAGGGGAGGAGAGCAGGGAAGAGTAGGTTTCATCTTCACAAAGTTACTGGAACAATCAGATAATAATTCCCCAACACCACCTTAACGTCTCTGTGACTGCACAAACCCGAATATTGACGCACTCAGCTATTTGCTGCTCTCTGCTCTGGTGTGAAAAGAGACTGAAGTTCAAAAATGCCACCTTTTATTGAAGTGTAGTCCTAAACTTCCCTCAGTTCTATGTCCGTGTTCCCTCTTTGAAACCAGTTGGAATTGGTTGTGCGTGGGTTCCTTCCTGAATTTAGATATTGCCAAATCTTGGTTACCAAGAACCAAATTTTGAAACTGCAGTACTTGAGTACATGGAACTCCTAAGTTCCTATACTTAGGGCAGGAACAGTGAAAACAGAAAAGCTTCTCCTCACCAGAAACCTCCCCATTCTCTCCTCGACTTCTGTCCCTTCACAGATGAGCCCTACAAGAGCTACTTCTCCACTGCAGGACATGTGATCTAAGATCTGAGATTGTCCTTGTGCAGTAGGAGGTTGAAACCTACAAATGGTGCAGACACACCCTTGGCTACTGCATCCATAATGGAAATGTCCAAGCTCAAAATACCCCTGGGGAACTTGGGGAAAAGCAGCAGGATTTTCACAATTCTTCGTAGTTCATTTGTTTTGGTTTTGGGTTGGGTTTTTTTTTTTTTTTCTTTCAGCTGCAAAATAAAAACAGAACAAAAATTCACAGGAATGAAGATGAGATGGGGTTTTTGGCAGGTAGGAAGGGTGAAGTTGTCCTACTCAGTGTAGTAGTAGTAGTAGTAGTAGTAGTGTGTTACTCATTATTTTACTGGATTGCCCAGACCTCAGAAACTCCAAGCACAAACCTCTTGTCCTGCTAAGAGCTGAGGCCTTGCCTAGCAAGAAGGTGCAGAAATAAAACACTGAAAGCAAGTAGCTACAAACTGCTTATCAGAGAGATGTTCACTGAGGTGTAAAACCAGCAGGTTCTTCCTCTGGTTCTCGCCTGTGGATCAAAGTCATATTTTGGAGCATTGTGACACTTCCTGCCACACGGATGGCTTGACTGGGCATTGCTGTAAATTATACATAATGCAACAAGGAGTACAAAAACTAGCCCCAGTAAGGCTGCCAACAAAGAATAAAGTATATGCTCTCCCTATGTGGTTTTTCAAAAATGAATTATGCTATTAAGTGCCAAGAAGAAAATTAGCTATGAGCTTTTAAATTTAAAATGATCCCCTTTTTAATTGTAAAACAGTGGCACTTAACTGCTATTGATCCAACAGAGACACATTAGGGAACAGGGTCACCATAACTGTTAATATTCACTGCTTAGTGAAAGAGCATCAAAGGACATTTTAATGTCACAGACTTTCTTGGGGAGTTTTTAAAGAAAGCTTAAATCGTCCAGCCTATGAATGAAAAGGACATGAGGCAGACAAATGTAGAAACAAATGTGATGGCAATTTTCTGCTAATCAAATTGTAACTCAGAATTGATTTTTAGGCAAAAGTTTATGTCATATAGATTTCCAAGGCATAACGACATTTAAAAATCCAGAGTCTGTACTTTTTGTGGACCTGGACTTCATGAAAATGATCATGAGGGAAGGAAGGTTTATTTACTGCTGAAGCATCAGCTGGTTGCAAGTTCTCTGTGGCTGCTGCCTAGGCCATTCCTGTTCCATGATTTGGAAGATTTGAGTAAGGAGGGAACCTCATTCAAGTGCTTACAAAGCTTTTTTTGCTGATGCTACAATGGAACAACCCAATCTGGAACTCAAAGTGACCACCCCAAAAAAATAAAGCTTCAATTTCACCCTCCCTGCCCAGCAGTGCCCATGAGTTTGGCATGCCAGCAGCATTATTAACCATACCAGTGGCCACACAATCTGCTTCCAGCTGCTAGTGGAACATTTTCAATAGTCGTAATTTTTGCAAGTACAAAGTTTTTAAGCTGTCAAATTTTCATTATTTTTCCCAGTGGGATAATATCCTCGAGAACTTTTTTTAGACTGTGAACTTGAGTTTTACTAGCAGTGCTAACTCGAATAGCTTGGTTACATATTTAGCTATGCTGTAGCCAGATTTTAGTTAATATTCTGTAAATAAATGGTTTTGGTAGCCTCTTATTCCAAGAACTCCTAGGAAGTACTGTGAGGATTTCCCTGTAGTTGGTTATTCATGATAGCTTGATTACTTTCATGTTTAAGTTATTGATCTTTTTACTTTCTTCATCCAATTTTCATAAGAAAAGATTAAGAGTACAGGGGAGCCTTTGAAAATGAAAACAGGTTTTAATTCACCTTTTGGAGAGGGTGTACCGAGAATATCATCCATTCTGAAGGGGGAAGGTGATGGCTGGGCTCAGTTTTGGGTGCTGTGCAGTGTCTCTTTTTACTGCAAATTCCTCAGACCAGGGGGTGGTGTCACCATTTGTGACTGTGCAGCCCCCTGCCCAAAATAATGGCCTTCCTAGCACAGGGTTACATGGGTATCAGTAATATTCTGTGAAGGAGAGAAGGGAAGAGGCAACAACTTAAAAATATTCAAGTATTTAACACTTGAATAGAAGGCTGTTTCCTGAACGCACTGACAACTCACCCAGCGCTGGAAAAAGATTGAGTATGGCAAGGGAGGTTTCTTCAATTTAAAATCAAGTAAAACAAGGGCAATTGCCATGCACGAGGAACAGCTTCCTGCCATTCAGGGGCAGCTCTGAGAAACCTTTCATCCACAAAGACCTTATATGAGAAGTTTGAACGGGGGATGCTTTCATCCTGCAGGATGGAATTTGATAACTAGGCTCCGTGCCTCTTTCACTTGTGGGTTATTAGGTCTCTCTCACTCTTGGGATTGCTGCAGTGCATGGTTTGTGTAGGAACAGATAGTTCTTGTCTCTGTTGTGAAGACAGTGTGGTTGTAGGAGCCCTCCTGGGACTTTTATAATGATCAGTACAGAAAACTCCAGTCTATCCTGGAGCGGGAAAGTGCATCGTTTAATGAAAACGTTGTCTGTTATTAATAGAGTGATGGTAGAACTGAGGAAGAAGCAGGCCTGGGGGGCCTTTGGGTCTTCAGCTAAGTGTTTCTACTCTGCTTCTCTCTTTTTTTCCTTCCCAACCCCTGGAAAAGAGCAGTTACAGTAACCTGAAGGAAGAGATACAATCAAGAGACAGCCTAGAGCAAGGAAAGGTCTCTGTTGTTTTTCAGTGAGGTCATTTGTAGTTCACAAAGCAAGGTCAGACGGATGAGACTGCTGCAGGCTCTACATGCAGTCACTATCACTAAAAGTTAAATTTCCAATTCTTTTCCCTTACATGTCTTGCTGTATTTTGTTGGGGGCTGCACGGGGCTGTTATTACAGAGCATCTTATCAACCACATTCACTCTAACAAGCAAATGTGTGTGCCTGACTGCCAGAGCCTCCTTCTCCAAACCATGCACCGGGAAATCAAGGGATAATGGCACAGGAAAGGGCACGAGTGGGACATTAACCTATAAACTAACAGATGGACTGACATTCAGTGAGCTCACCGACACAAGTGTCCATCTCCCTTCTCCTGCCTTTGGCCGTATTTCATTTTCTCTAAATGTCCGGCAGGAAAGTGGGAGGCTCCCATAAATCCATAGGCAGGAGAGCAGTCGCTTGCATAGCTGATTGTGGAGGAAATGTTTAAATTAATTACAGGGCCCAGCACAACATGAATATTTCAGAACATTTCAGTTGTATTTCAGAATATTTCAAATATTTCAGAATATTTCAGGATATATTCTGAAATCAAGACAAGGTTAGGAGCAAACCTAATTCTAGGTTCAAACTAAGTTCTTGTTTGCTGAGATGCAGGAAAAAAAATAATATGTCTATATACACCTATCTATTGTATATACACAAAACTTGCACACACACACACACATTTTTTTTTTCTAGTTTTCTTAAGAAAAATTCCTCTGCATAGTTTGATAAAGGCACTTCCTAACTGCAGCAGTCTCATCCCATGCCAGCCTTCTACATGTGATAGATTTAAAAGCAATAAGTGACAAACTCTGTCACAACGTGATTAATACATTTTGAAATTGTTTCGTCTGGGCAGGGTCAGTCCTTCAAGGTGCTGGTGACTGAGCAAGAATACTAAAAGGACTTATGCACGCTCTTAATTATAATTAGATGCTAGCATCTCTTTCAAAATCAGTACCCTGCAGAAAAAAAAATATTAAAATGCATTTACATTTTTGATTTTTTTGAGTGCTTTCTTTGCTAAGGACTGAGATGTAGGGTATATATGAATGTGCTCAAAGTTGAGTGTGTGTGTAAATATTTTGCCAAAGTACTCAGCAGTCTTGAGCTCTCCAGGGCTGGATTCTGATGTGCTCCAGTGTGTGATTCCTTCTGCTTTAAAGGGGACTCCTTGAGGAGTTAGGTACCACTCTGAGTAAGGATGTTAGAAACTGGCCCATAATGTTGATAAATCACTTCTAACAGCTGTTTACCATTAAACTGTATCTAACACACTGCAAAAACTGGGAATACACTGGCCCACAAAATATGTGAGAGTGATATTCATGTAATGCCAGATTGTGCACACATGTTAGTGAGCATTTACCCACTGGGAAGTCTCCCTGAACTTACTCAGATGAGTAAGGGCTTGCAAGACAGAAGGGTTGCACAATTAAGCCCTCAATAATTTGATTTATAAGTGAGCCACCCTGAGAATGTTCCAAGGGGGTCTCCAAAAATATCATTTATTTTCTTCCTCAGATTATAATTAAAAACATGCTCTCAGAACTATTTAAAAAATTAAAAAAAAGAGATCTGTGGAAGCCTAGCACAAAAAGTAACGATGCTTAAAGGGCAGAGGAAGGCAGGGTGTGAAATAAAGGAAACACAGTTTTAGGTAAAACTGCTTGGCAAGAAAGATGAACGGTGTCGTTTACAATCCTGTTGTCTCTCCCTCTCTCAGGTAGGGTTGTAACTTTGCCGATGGATTTGAGCTGTTGGTATCACAGATATTCTAGAGGGTATCACAATGTCCTCAGCAGAATCACCCCCTCCTCTGCTCACACTGCCCATCCTGCTGCAGCCCAGGGCAGTTTGCTTTCTGGGCTCACAACTTTTTAAATAGAATATTGAATGACGATTTTGTTCACAAGATATATGTAAAAAGATAATTTAGACTGTTTAATCTCATATACTCATTGCAAAAGCAATTCAGTCTGACAGTGCCATAGCTTTTAGCCTACACATTTCTAACAGAGGTAGGTAACAGACCTTGCAGATGAATTAAAATATCTGAGTGAAGAAGTATTTACAGACTGGTAACATAAACACCTCTTCAAGCACACACACATACATGAGATGTAGATTAATAATTAATCCATAACTTGGTATGGTCAGGCAGGAAGCTTCAGACACAGGTACAACATTCCCTCAGGACAGGTTTCATGTGAACAACAGCAGATGTTTCAAATAGAATTTTCTTTTTTTCTTTTTTTTTCTTTTTTTTTCCATAAATATCTGGAAGCAAACCTTTATGAAAACTTAACATTTCAGGCCATTGTCTGCTGCTGTTGAGCACAGAAATTTTAGTTTGTGCAACAGCTACTCGTATATAAAGAAGTAAAGCACTCATATATAAAGAAGTAAAGAGGCTTTCAAAATATATATTGGAGGAGTGCATTTATGTGAGAGAATATATGCATGGCTGGGGTTTGAGGTGGAATAATAAACCATATGGCCCCCGATGGAGTGCAGAGTTGTAATCCAGGTGTTGTGCTAACTGTTTTAATTGTGCAGTGTGGTTCCTGTGCCCGGGGCTCAAATTGGGAAGGGAATTGGAACGAAAACAGTGATCCTCTTGTTGAAAAATGTAATTCGTTTCATAAATATAGCAGTGGACAAAGGGGAGAGGGGGGAAGAGGTCCCTTTTTTAGATGTTTACCAGTGCAGCTTTGCAGGTGCTCACATATGCTGAGTATTTCTTGTTGCTGCTGAATGCAGCCATTCAAATGCACCCTTCTCAAAATTCCATCCTTTAAAAGGAGAAACACACATTTCCTTTCTGGCATTCTTGGCCAGGAAAAGCTGCTCTTCCCCTTTTTTCCACAGATAAGTAATGTGCAAGGTGATAAGCGGAATGGTCAGCTCCCACTGAAAAAGCAAAGGGCGTTGCTTTTTCCAAACCAACCTGCGGTCTGGGTCAATGACAGAATGAAGAGGCAAAATCAATGCAAATGTGCCAGGTTTCCCTCTCTCCAACTTCCTGGGTTGTTCCATGCCTAGAACCCTATTTCCCACCAAAATTTATATTTTTTTTAGCTCAGTTTTCAGACTGGCAGGCTGAAGGTTCTGCCATCAGCAAAGTTTTCCTGCTGTTTAAAGCCTTCCCTGAATTTTGCGATGCTCCTTTCCAGAGTATTCTTTGTCCCTCTCTCATCACTTAGCCAAGGCAGATGCAGAAAGTTTCTCTTCTTTCTCACAGCATCACCTGCTCTTGTCATTTCACCTGTTTGCATTTTACACAGACTTCAGGATCATAGCAACCGAATTTTGCTTTGCTCTGTTCTTGCATCCATCTCTTTTCATTTATTCTAAATTCCATTGTCAGAAGGGGAAGAGGTTTTCAGCAAAGCTTCCTCACAAAAGATTGCAGACTCAGATTGATGCTAATGTGTAGCTAATTCGTTTCAGTCCTGTCAACTTGTTTGAACTGCAGAATGTCTTAAAAAAAAAAAAAAAAAAAAAAAGTTGAATATCTAGATACTACTTCCAGCACTCGAAACTATTTCAGCTATTCAGTTCAAACTGCTTTGTTAATTTACCTCTGAGGGGGGGATGTTCTGGTTTTATTTGTGCTGATTCACCAAATTACAGAAATCTCATTTACTTCAAGTGCTTAGGCAGGACAGCTAAACATGTCAGACTATGAGGCCTGATAATCAGTAAGTCATTTTCTCACTTGCTTTAGGATGTGTCCCAGGGGAAGTGCTAAACCAGGCATTTGTTAGGGAATTAGCAAAGTGGGCTCCACTTCAGGTGTTTCTGTAGTGGATCAACAGTGAGTGCTGATCTATCAGATTATAAATTGTCTTTACATAAAAGAAAATTTGTATCTGGAAAAGCTGGTGAGGTAGACCTGAAAAAAAAAAAAAGTTAAAGAAAATGTTCCATATGGCTCTTGGAAAACACCCACAATTTTATACTGCTGAAACAAAATTACTGCAGAATATTTGCAATGCCCACGTATAGAAATAAAACTGTGTAGAATGAAGGAAAAACTTGGAGAGCAAATAGCCAGCAGCATTTAGAAGAAAAATTGCAGC
>VZSR01003798.1:3040462-3073008 GCA_013398615.1 Brachypodius melanocephalos | reverse complement strand
TTTTTTTTTTTTTTTCCAGTTTATGGGCCTCCTTTGTCATCTAACACGTGCTGTCAGCAGAGCTTTCCAGACAGGAACTTTTCTTATGTAACATAGGTTTGTTTAAAACAATAAACCGGGACTAGGATATCCAGGGAACCACAGCGTATTGCATTTGAGGAAACCCTTTTAAAGAAATCGTCTTTGCCTTTCATGTGCCTTCCATAATGTCTTTTGCTCTGTTAATTACCAGTGCAATTGCTGTCTTGTAGCTCATCTTCCTTTAGACGAGCCTGCAGTGAAGCTGTAAAGTGTAATACAGATTTTAGACAGCATCTCTCACCCCAATAATCATAAAGCAGCGTATCAATAAGAGCTGACTTCCAAATGGGGAAAGACATTGCATGCTTATTTAGGGAAGCATCCAAATTTCACAAATCTCTGTAAGAAATTGCTCTCAAAAGCAGGTTTTGAAGAAGAGTGAGGCTTGGAGGGGAATGACAAGATGTGAGCAGAGGAGAGGGATCATCAACCCCCAACAACCTTGAAACTGCTGCTTAGTCCTCTCTGAACATCCAGGCAGAGTCTTACTTCTACTGTCAGACAAGTGGTTTTTAACTCTTCATCCCGCATGGACAAAGTGATATGTGCATGATTAATATTGTAATGAAGCACTGGTGGGGACAGAGTCTGCTTGCAAACCTGCAAGGTGTGCAGACACTCTGCAGTTCACTGATTATAATCACCCCTCAAACTTTAGTTCTGGGGTTTTCCCCCTGCAGAATAACCCATCATATCTCTGGGTCTGAAAGCTGAGGAATTGGGGGCTGGGACTAGATCCATGGTTGTTTTAAAGCAAGCAGCATTATTTTCCTCAGAGTGGAAGACATTTATCCCAAAAGTATTTGGAATGTGGTGCTGCTTGGGACACCGTGGGACACGTGCAAGCAATCCCACTCGTACTACCAAAGCAGTGCAGAGAACAGCCAGAATGAACAGGAAAGTAGCAGTGCCAAGAGCTTGTTTGGAGAGCATTAGCAGCTTGTGAATAAATTGCAGCATCGTTTGGTTGCTCACAGTAAATATGGTAACAGCAGTGATGCTCCTGGTGGTTGTATCACACCACCCCACCAGCAGTGCCGTGCTGTTGGAGTGATGTGTGTCAGCAAGCAGTCTGCAAGGGGAGGCTCTGTCAAACACCAAGGAATTTGCATCCACACTATCCTGGCTTTGAGGGGCTGCTTTTGGCTTGGCTCTTTCTCGTCCTGTTAGCAGCTGGAGTGCAGTAGGTGCACTCATGGCACATCTCCTCTGCTTTGGATGCACCCTGGAGGAATGGATGAAGCTGAAGCAGCCCAGACCACTCTGCACTTCCAGCCAAGGCACAGTAGGGAGGATTAATCAGAAGCACGCTCCTGAAACCAACTGAAATGCTAATGTAGGTGCACTTGGCATCAGTCAAAGGTCTTCTAGCGCTGTGACTGGAGCAGCACAGTGCGTGCAGTCACTGGGATGCCTGTTCCCTCAGTGGCTCTGGAACTGGCTGTGGAATTGACATCCAACATGTGATATTGGGGCAGGATCTTGGGTGATCTGTTCTTGTAAGATTAAGAAGCATAAGAGAGTGGCTAGGGAAAAGCCCTCCAAAGGGGTTTGACCTTTCTGAAAGTGAAGGCTGAGCTGTAAGTTCAGCCATTATAAAGAGGTTGCAGGGAAGCCAGAGGGAGACCATAATTACCCCAGCAACAGCAAAAACTCAGATTAGGGCTAACACCTTACTAGACATAAAATAATCCAAACACGAGGCAGAATAGCATAGGCATCTTCTGGTCTATTCCTCCCCAGACAAACTCTTTCCTTCCTTGCACAGCAGTCAGTGTGTCTGTGGTTATGAGACGATGGTTATGAAGTTTTCCCTGTCCTCCCACTCGCACGCTGGATTTTACAGTGGCAAGATGAGCCACGTTGTTTAGCACAGCTTCCCTGCAGGTGACAAAGTTCAGAGCCAAGATTGGTATTGGAGAGATGAAAGGAAACAGCCCACATGTGCCTGCTTGGCCCACGCTTAGCCCTGCAGAGCAGGAGGGTGCACCTCAGCTGCCTACACACAAGGGCAGGTCCAGTTGTCACCCACAGCCTTGACTTCACTGCTGCATTCCACACGGTGTAAAAATACCCCAGGTTCTTAGATTACACGGCGCTATTTATAATCTTTGTGTGATGCCAGACATGTGCATATATCAGTGTGACACTTTCAGAAAGCAATGCTGCTATTTTAGCAGCTCTCTAATGAACAGCGTGGGCAAAGCCACCTAGACAAGCTGATTGAGAAAAGCGTTGGGGAGGGAGGGCTGTGGTGGTCTGCTGGGTGTTGTTTGTTGCTTTTTTTCCCTTAAGTATTAGGCGCTTTTTTTTTTTTTTCCTCTTTTTTTTTTTCTTTTTTCACACTTTGTTGCCATTAAGAATAATCTTAAATGGCCTCTTTCTTCCCTGGCAGTCCTCCCTCCCAGCCAGCACCCCTCCCCCAGATGTCTTGATTAGTGGCTGTGTGTATGCTGGTCAGATTCTGGGATTAATGATGGCTAATTTGTCTGAGGTTGGTACAGCCTAGCCAGCAGGCTCTCTACCACCAGCTTTTGCTGCCATATGGGTAGAAGCAGCTGTTTCAATTACTTTCTGTGCCCAGATGTGTCAGACGAGACACCAGTGCTCTGCGGGGTTCGTTCAGCCGCTCGGCAGCTAATTACTTCAATCGCGTGTCGGAGCATGATGCTGTACACTGCAAAAGGGGGGCTGAGCACAGCCGAGTGCCAGCTGTCACTGCAGCTCACACCCAGCCCAGCCTGACGGTCTGGGGCTGCACTGCAGCCTCAACTTTCTGGGAATCTCAACACACGCAGGGGATGTGGTTAATGATGGCATCCGTGGCTGCTTGTGCCCCTGTGTGTGTGTGTGTGCTTTTGTTGGAGGGAAATGTGTGCTGAATGATGAAAAGTGTGGAATTTGTTCTTTGTAACGGCCCTATGTGCACACACAAAATGCCCTCCCAGCTCTGTGCCCTTTAGAGTTTCAGACACTTGCACCAGATGATCATTTCCCCAGGCTGTGCATATAAAACCTGTTCTGTTGGGGTTTTTTTTCCCCCCTTCCTTCTCACTGGCGCCAGTGTAAATTTTGAGTCATTTTGTTTTAGTTAATGCAGTTCCACTGACACGAGGTGAATGTGACAAGGGGGTCAGGTCCATGCAATATCTGTCAATCAGTGTGACAGTCATTCTGGATCCTAGCTGCCAGACTCAACAGCTTTGCCTCCCTCCTCTAGTCGAAGTTTCAGCATCATTTCAGCGTCACTCCCTGCTTCATCTGGTGCTCATTGTCCCAGGTGGCAGAACCACGTGTGAGTTTGGGCTGCATCCTTGCCTGCTGAAGACTCCTTTGCACTTGAGAATCTGATGGGCCCATACTCAAGAGGAAAGCCATTGACTTTTACACCAGCTCTAGGATATTGATAAACCAGTAGACCTGGGTTACTAGAATGTCTCTGTGGTCCTTGCAATTCCTAAGAATATTTTTGTTATCCTGAAGTTTAAATTCTTTCCAAACGTGTTCAATCTGGTGAGATAAACTAGGCCAGAAAAAGCAGTGCCCAGGACTTTTGGCCATGTCAGCTTCCCAGACATGCCTGCCAGGATCCAGCAAATATTAGCAGTGGCACAGTGGAAGTGAGACTTCAGAGACTTCAGTTCAGCAGAGAAATCAGATGACATCCTAGAATCCTTAGCAGAGTGAATTAAGCCAAGAAGTGGGATTAGACACAGAGGGGCTCAGGAAAAGCAAACAAAAATTAAACATCCCATTGCACTACGCATATTTCTACTTCTTTTAGCATGGTATCATTTTTTCCTCAATGCACTTAAGAGCAACCCTGCATATATTCTATTAGTTTAATATTTTCATTTTTCACAGTATAATTCCCTAAATACACAATCCCTGAGTGTAAATTAAAATCAAACCTGTGTCATCTAGCAGGTGGGAGCCTTATAGAAAGGTTAATGGTGCGATGATTGATGTCAGAAAAGTGTTGTGGTCAGCTGTGAAGTGACCAATGAATCCAATGGATATTCAAATTAATGGAGCTGGTTGAAAGTCAGGGAGGGGGGGACAGGGTGGAAGAAAGAGTGGGGAAAGAATCTGTTATAAATACACTTCTTACACCAATTACTACAAGCCAGTCTGAAAACAAGTGCAAAGCAAAGCATTTAATGCAATGCCATTGGCATTTTGGGCAAATACTCTGTAATTTGGGGTAGTTACTAACATTATCATCATCATCATAATACACGTATTTAGGAAAAATAAACATTTGTTTTGTGTTAATTCTATGGTAATCAGGGTGATTGTACTGTACTTAGCTACTGTTTGTTACCATGGTTATTTCTAGTGGTTCTTGGTTATTAATGTCCTGGAAGATTCAACAGAGTCTTCAGCGCTGTTTCAGCCTGCTCTCCTCCTGCAAGCAAAAGTGAGATATCTGGGGGTTGGGGTTGGGGTTTGGGGTTGTTTTTTTGTGTTTTTTTTTATATTCTAATGATCTACCACAGAGTTCTACAAGCAAAAATAGATTTGATGCTTGTCAGACGAACACCAGACACCGGCTCTTTGCTTTGCACCAGTCTAGCGGTGTAAAGGGCCTGGAACTGAGTGTCATCTATCCTCGCTACTAAGCTTTATTTATATTGCCAGATGGGTGCAGAGAAGGCTTCATGTGAAGAGAATCAGCCTTCCCCATGTGTTTTCTGTGGTCTATAATCTCATAAAGATGGACGGTGTAGCAACATTCTCACAAGTGAAGTAACGGGTTTCGCGAAGAACAGCATAGAAACACATTTTTTTAATGTATTCTAGGAGCTATTTTTAGTCCTCCCAATGAATTTTTAAAATCACAGTAGTGTATTGGCACATACCTACTTCCATTTAGCGTGATGGACATATTTGTTTGGGAATTAAGGCTCAGATTTAACAAGTGGCTGCTGCTGATCTGTGATAACCAACCATGTACGTGTGTGCTTTTCACGAGGGTGACCGGGGCTAAGTCAGCACATGACCGTGACAGCCCGCAACTTAATAGGCTGTAACCTTTTCCTGAGTCCATGCTTTACCTTCTAATCCTATTTTCCTGCTCACTTTCTTAAACTTCCTATTTTGTTCCATAGGGAATGCGTTGAGAGAGTGTGAATAACAATTGAACACCACTTTAGCAGGCACTGCAAGCAATAGCTTGTGTAGAAATAGTTTGTTTGAACTGCTTATCATGGCTCTGAAGGCAAGCCCAGATGAGAAAGATACAGTTGCATGCTAAAATGTGTGGCTCCAACAACCTCACTTTCCTATTTTTTTTTTTTAGGTGTCTAAAACACAGTAAAGTTCATAGTTAAGGTACCTTGGGTACTATTTTTACAGTGTGACACATTGGTATATTTTGGGAATGTAATATGCTATATGAAAGACTGATAAGGCTCCAAACACCTCCAGACAGGAAAGAAAAAAAAAAAAGGAAAAATTTTGTGGCAAAACACCTTTGTAGAGATTTATTTCTGATGCAAGGCATGGGATATATAGTTGCTCTTCAGCTAAATGCATCCCTTCTCCACTGATTTCACTTAATGTTATCCACTGGAAAAATCAGGTTAAATTGTATTCAGTAAGACTGCTAATTGTATCTGGGCATATTTGATAGGTAGGCTGAGACCAGAATTAGATCCAGTTTGGTTGTGAATTGGGGGGTGGCTTGCCCATTTGATGCTTTAATATGGTTTTCCAAGTGTTAAATTGTGGCCAAGATTGTAGAGATTGTCTCCAGGTCCAGGCAGTTATGAAGGTCCCAGTTCATTAGTCCCAGTTCATTAGTTTGTTAGTCCCAGTTCTTCATTAGTTGGCTGTCAATCTACTGAAGGTGGAAAGTTACGATAATGGAAATAAAATCAAGTGTAAGTCCAGAAGGGAGTCAAACCTGTAGTTGGAAAGGCAGAAACTTCAGCTACAGGAAAGAATTGTCAAAGTCTCTTCACAGATGGAGCCTCAGTGGTGCAGCAGAGCTTTCAGCTCCCATGGACTTCCTCTTGACTGAGTCAGACCTCCACAAATGAATTGTCATTTCCTGAAAGAAATGAAAGTCAGAAGTACAAATGAATTGCATAAATGTGACAACATTGAAGCCTAATAAGCAGACAAAAGAATGGAAAGATTCCCAGAAACATTCCCTGGGGAGAAGTCAAGAATTATCTAACGTGGATAAATAGGTTAAAAGGATATCCACATCTTGGGTTTTGATAAATTTAGGATTGACAGGTTGAATGAGGAAGAGGTAGCCCTAAGCAGAAGCTTGTGTTTAGGGCGAGATGTCAACTGAGGGAAAAACAGGCTCAAAGCTGAGGCGTATGATTTAATCAAGGAATCTGACAGACTCACTAAAAACTCCTTAGATAAGACACTGGAAATAAAAGAGACAGTGTCAATACGTACATTTGATTCCCGTACTCGTTCCAGGAAGCAAAGTTTTACAGTGGAAAATGGAAGTTGAGACCACATTCTAAAGTTCTTTGTATCTGCATTATGGGGCAGCCTAGAGGATCAAAATATGGAGATGTATTTTGATATTGAGAGAAGAATTATGACCAGGAAGAGCTTCACAGAGTTATCATAAAACCCAAACAGAGAGATGGGTCTTCTCTCTACGGACTTTGTAGCACAGATGAGGTTGCATGGGTTTGGGTATGGATTGCTAATGCAAGTTGAGCTATAAAATGAAGCAGGTGATGATGTCAAACCATGACAGAAACCAGATAGGCCCAGTTGGATCTGGGCATGATTTGTTCTGTGTCCATTGAAGCCTCACAGCTAGATTTATGGAGGCTAAATGGCATGGGAAAGCTTGCACAATGAGTCAATGGTAAATTCAGGATTTGAATATTTCACGGCTTCATTCCGTGTCCCTATGGCTCATAACATATTTCCTTGTATTCTACTGTAAGAAATGGCTTTTGATACAGGTCTCCATGAATATAGGCACGGTATTCAGGGATTAAAGTGTTAATCTGGAGGTTTCTTTTGGTTTATAGTTCTACAGAAAGTATGGGGAGTAAAAAATTACTGTCCCCCACAACATTAAATCATGAATTAATGACCTTTAGAGTTGAGTGTGTAACATCATAATATAATGTGCTTTTGGAAAAAACAAGTCATTCATTTTGTGCAGGGGGGAGGAGTTGCCAAGTCCTCAGAAACTGGCTGTATGGCACATGAAAGTTGAAGGGAAACTCAGGTAGAAATGCAGCCCTGGAATCCTCTTAAAAGAACAGGCTCAATGAGTGGTTTACTGCAGCCTCTCCGAGCAGGGAGAGAGGGGAACACCAGCATTCTTAAATTACTCATAAAAATAACATTAGTTTTTCTTCTCTGTTTTTACGATTGAGGAGGGAGATTCACTGGTATCTAAGAACTTCCAGAGCTGGCAGATAACTCACAGAGCTCTTTGAATACACTGCTACTCCAAGAACAAGACAGGAACCATCAAGATAATTGTCTGATACAAATCTTTTGTTAGAGTAATAGATTCTGTACCGTCACGATTCCTGAATTATAGCCACATGTACCAGTGAATGATGAAACATGTAAATGGTAATTCATCATTAACTCTGTGTATGAGAAACTAAATTATTCTTTTCAGTGCTGTTCTTGTATCTGAGACATGATACATTACGCTATGCTGTAATTTATAGACACAGTGGAACCAGCCAAAAAGTTGTGTTCTCTTCCAACACTTATAGTTTAATATTTAGGCTTCTCCTCCCTTATTCATTCAATTTTTATTTAATTGTAATTTATTTCCTCGGGGAAAATTAGGCAGAGTGGCTGTGTTCCAGAAAAATGGGGTGCAGCTTAATATGGTAATTTTTGGATTTGTCTAAAAGTTTTGGTGCCAATAGCCTGTGTAATTTTGAGGAAATCACTCAGTCTTTCCATGTATGCTTTGAGAGGGAGCAATGATATACAAATGTGTCACAGGGGAGCCACTTGAGGTGTGTTTAAGGATAATTTAAGGAGTTTTCTACCTCCTTCAGTTCCTAATCAGCTTTATCAAACTTCAGAAAACCTGGGGGAGAAAAAGGGAGATAAGTCTGCTCAGGAATTAAATATCACTATCTGGGTAAAAAAAAAAAAAAATGAAAACAACCAACATTTTTTATTTTTAAAATAACATCACAATTTCTAACTTTGAAAACCTTAATTTGGCTCTCACTGTCCCATTACATCAATTCATTCGTTAATTGAATTCCTTTAATTGGAATGTGGCCTTTCAATGTGTTGAAACGTGGTGCTGGTGGGGCACCACTGCTGAGGCAACAGAGATAAAGATCAGGATTGGCTGCTGTTTTGGGTGCCCCAAATCCTGCAAGCAAGAAGAGCAAGAAAGGCCTGGGAAAGGTATCCAGATTAATGGAATACCGCTTCAGGAGTGGCTGTGTGGTTTGACTCTGTTTATTGGCATTATTCAGGCTGGCCTGTTCTCTGCAAGCCACAGCACACACCAGGGTGAGCAAATGGATGGCAAAGACTTTCTGCATCTCTATCCAAGTGATAAGAGCAGATGAAATTAAAATCAGAAACAGACTCTGTGTTGCAGTTTAAAGGGCAAAGGAGGGGCAGGGTTAGCATTAATGCTCAAGAAACAAGTCTTTTTATTTGGCTTTTTCTGGAAAAAAAAGTTTTCTGGTTTCAGAAGAGTTTTCCCCAGCTCGATGTCCATTTCCAATGTTTTTTTTTTTTTTTTCCTCTTGCTACATCTGCAAAACATAGAAGTGCTGTAGTGTTTTATCTCCCAGGGAAGATATCCTTTCTTGTAGATGTAACCCTACCCCTAAATGACTTCAGAGTTCAGATTCCTGGAGGTGTAGTGGATATATGGCAATCCAGGCCGTAATTTACAATAAACCATCTTCTGGCACCATTTCCATGACCTAATGCTGGAGGTATGTTGTTGGGGAGCCTGCCCTACACTGCCATGGTGAGAGAGCCTTACTGTGTCATGGTAAATATTTTATTATTTATCCTGTTGTGGTTATTTCAGATGCTGCCACAGGCATTTTCTCAATTTGTGTTTCTGCCTGGACACGTTTTCTGATATCCCTCCTGGAGCAGGCAGATGTTCCTAATGGACGAAAAATTCAGTGTTTTCAGCATACACCAGCTTGTTTTATTATCCTTACATACTGAAGAAGCTTTTCATCTCTTGAGAATGCAGCTCAAATCCTGAGCCCAAAGTATTAAGGAAAGTGAGCAGAACTAGAGAGGAAAAAAAAGCATTCATATTTTTATGTATGAAAAAAAAAAAAAAAGATTGGTCAAGAAAGTTTTCTGCATTTTGCTTGGGGCTTTTGGTTGTTGTTATTGGGGGTTTTTTTTTCTGTATTTTGGGGTGAGTCAGTAGCTTATTTTCACCCCAAAATGAGTAATTTTGAAAACACAGCTGTTTCATCATGAAATTAGTCAGTAAACTGTATTTCAGTGTCCTGTAAAATTAGCAAATACTTTCAAATCAAGGGAAGTAAAGCTGTGCAAAATGACAATATTTGCAATGCACAACCCTGCAAACCTTCTCATTGAAGAGCATTCTGGGGACATTTATGACCCTTGGTCTTTTTCCTCTGGGTTCTCCTGTATTTTTTGGGCAGGGTACATAACCATCCTATGATTCACCTTCTACATTTATTAAGAGTTTAATGATACAAGAGTAAGTGGTTTGCTTCAGTGGTACAAATTGTAAGATTTAATCCAGGGCTGTCTTGGAAGTCTTCAGAAGACTGGGAGTGCTTTTCATTGCTATAAAACATTGCAATGTAATGACCTTTAAATCATCTGCTTTGAAAATCAATTAACCAAAAAATATACCAGTAAGAATTATCCTCCCTGGGTTACTCACAGGCACCTTTTGCCAGAGACTTGGAATTGCAAGAACAATGTCAAGGAAGGACTCTGTAGGGGTGAAACTTTTGAATTTTTTCCGTGCATTGTGCTAATACATACCTACAGTGCAGCAGATATTTATGTGTGGGAGAATATACCTCAAAAAATGTATTTTACACATGGCATTTTAATACAAATGCTTAAAGAGTGTGTAACTTGGACAGACCTCCCTCAGGAGATCTCTTTTGGCAAAGTGAAAAAGCCCTGTTCCAGCATTAGAAAATCCCCACAGATAAATTTGAAATATATGTCCCTTTCAGTGTTTTGACAGACTACAACCGAATTACTGGGAATGAAAGAAATCCTGGGGGTAGAAACTGGAGGGGAGGGGACTGCTTCCACTTGAGGGATGTTTTCTGTACAGCCCTGGGGCTGATGATACCTGGCTTCATTTTGGTGCTCATCATCCCTAATCCTTAGCACAAATGAATAACTGCACTTCTAAACAATCAAAGGTTAAAGACAACTCAGCCATTCATGTGATCTCATTATACTATGCTGATTGCAGTGCATCAGAGTTATTTATAACCTCAGTTCATAAAGTTGGATTTCCAGTAAATGAGCCCCTTTTCAAAGGTTAAATATTTATGTCCTTTTTTTTTTTCTCCTGTGTGAAACAGTCTGTAGTTAGGAATGTGCACTAATGAACCTCCACAGCCATCTTCAAGAAGGTAAATAAAAATTTTTTGGTATTCTGGCTCCCAAAGCTACTCCTTGCTTAAACTGCTTCCTACTGCTCCTGTGTGAATTTTCAAAACAGATCAATGCCATGGCAAAGACTTTAAACCATTAGATTTATAAAGTCAGACTTAGCTTTGACTGAGTGTGCAAAATTGTAATAATAAATATAGTAATAGCCTCTATCTGCTTCTCTTCTACTGAGCTCAAAGGCCCAGTACAGTTACTCTTAAAGGAAAGTAATATAATTAATTCTTTCAGCCCTTTACAGCTCATAGCTTAGGAGCAAGTGTTTGGCACTCTCAGAAAGGGCAGGTGGGAGATCAGGTGTCATTATTCCTTTATCCACCAATTAACACCAATTTTGACCCAGCACCCTTTGCTTCATTGATTACTGGACTTGCAGTGCTTGCCCAGCATGGTTGGAACACAATTCTGTGAGGTTACCAACAGCGCTTTCTGTTTAAAATAAATCCGTACATAGTGAGCTAAGTTCATCATCTTAAAAAAAATACAAACAATTAAAGGCCTTTGTGCAAGACAAGTACCCTGGTGCTCCTGTCCTGTGGGAAGATACAGAGGGGGAAAAATGGATGGATTTCTCTTATGCTTATTGTGCTGATTTTTGATTCAAATGCGTATTAAGTAACACCTACAAAAACTCGACATGAAAAATTCCTGTAGTAAAGTAGAACAGCATCATTATTCAAAAGGCATTTGAGGCATCGAGGCATCCTGCAGTTACATGGCACAGATGTATTTATACTGTAGTTTACTTGTTCTGGTTTCTTCGTGAATTTTTCAAGCAGTAGATGCTCACATGGTTAGGATCTCTGTCATATTTATGCTTGAAAGGCAAGTCTTGGTATTCATTATATGTCACTTGGAGGGTCTCTGAAAGCACAGAGCATTCAAATCCCACAGTACAGGTTCCCCTAAACCAATCCAGCTGTTTTCCAAAATACTTTCTCCGGGTTAGTCTCCAAGATCAGGGGTTTTTCAGTACCTATCACTTCTGTACTTTTCCAGCTGTTCTGTAATCTCTGCATCCTGAATCCAAGGAGGAAAAACATGGTGAAGCTTTCAGAGTCACTGAGATTTTTTACCTGTATCCAGTAGCTTGCCCTTATGTAAATCTGTCCAGAGTAAAGACTGTTTCAGCTGGGATGGTACATTTATGTGTTGCATGGGTAGACAAAAATCCCAATTATGGATGTAAAATTAGTTTGTTAGGGCATGGATATAACCAATTCTTGCTGTCAGAAATCCCTGGCCTGGACAGGGTTTGAGGTGTTTCTGTGTGGATGTGCTGCCAGTGGAAGTGAGAACCCCAGTGAAGCTTCTTCCCAGTATTTCTTTCAAGCTGCCTTTCTCCCCCACAAACCCCCTTTAGATCTTCACTTGACCACTTCAAGTAGATCACATTCAACCTTCTGGGAGTAGCACAGCCCATGGAGATGTGAAATAAGTGTAACATTTTGCATCTTTTTTGCTGAGGCTCCTTATTGCATGGGTTAAATGCTGTAACCTTGATTTGTCTCTAGAAAAGAGCCAGAGA
Source organism: Brachypodius melanocephalos (assembly GCA_013398615.1). Taxonomy (NCBI): domain Eukaryota; kingdom Metazoa; phylum Chordata; class Aves; order Passeriformes; family Pycnonotidae; genus Brachypodius; species Brachypodius melanocephalos. The sequence continues at coordinate 3,060,770 of VZSR01003798.1, read as the reverse complement.
TATCCAAGATGGGGTTTTTTTGTTATATTCAATAATATACGAATATATTAACTGAGCAGTGCTAGAAGGATGGGATGTCCCAGACTGCAGAGAAAGGAGAAAATACAAACAATAATACCCATTGTCAGTCCTGGAAACAATATCCATGCCTAATCCTGCTGGAGAGTCTCTGGGTAACAGCTTTGCTGTCATACCAGCCTTGAATTCCCTCTTTTCTCTCTGCAGAATCAGAGATGGGTGAGCCAGGAGAGGTGATTCCAATTATCCACCTAGCATGAGGTGGCAATTCCAGCGAATTGTGAAATCCACTCTACCAAGGCCATAGCATATTTATAGGAAGACATCCAATCTCAATGTCAATTGCAGGGGACAAAAATAATTCCTGGGTTTCTGTGTGGGCAGGGGATAAGAGTGGCATCAGTCACAGAGTTGGTGTGGGACTGACCCATAGTCTTTCCAATGCCTTCTTCGGAAAAAATAGTAATCCACACTGAAATATATTTTGAGAGACTGTTTTATTTACTTCTTTTCCTCAAGTCTGAAAATTATGGATGAATAATGATCCCCCCCAATTGCCTTTCACAATTATGACACAGCCAAAGAAGTTAATAAGTCACCTCTGTAGCCCCCCCTTCTCTTCCCTGTACAGACATTTTTTACCACATGGGTGAACACAAAGAAATAATCAGATAAGAGATTTTTCTTCTAAATTAGGCCTCTTGTTTGTAAACTGAAAGAGTGCTAATGCAGTTCAAACTCAGCTGTGTACCACATACGCACACTCGGCCCAGGAGTATTATAAAGAGTGGGAGAATAGGAGGTTTTGTTCTATTCTTCGGCCTCTTTCTATATGAGAGGGCCATTCATTCAATCCCTATGCTTCTCTCTCTCTCTCTCTCTATTTCTCTCCATAATGCCAGCATTAGCTGCAAGCTGCTAGCTGTAAAAGTGCTTTGATGTTGACCTCTCACTGCCATTGACAGACCCTCATTGGTGGGTGAGTAGCAGAGCAATAAGGGCATGTGTGGGAGAAAAGAGGATGAAAGCCTGGACAGCTAGGAAGGGATAATATGAACAGATTCCTGCCTGTTCACTTAGTTTCTTTTTTTTTTAGCTGGGTCTTCTGATTACAGAGGTTACGAACCAGTAAAACTTCAGAAATGACCACTGAAAGCCTGCTGTACATGAAGAATCAGATAATTGTTCCAGCTCTTGCCTTGTAAAATTAAATCAAGCCATGAACTAGGCAGGAGCACGTAGGGGAGTTGAAAACATTTTCCTGTTTAAGGCAATGAAATAGTGGGGTTTTGTCTGATAAATACAGTAATATTACAAGGGTGAGGAGCATGTGAGTGGCAGGGGGGCAGGAGACACAGAAGAGAGCTGCCTGCTGACGATGTTGATTATTTTGTTTCTGTCTCATGCCAAAACCTGAAGCATGAGTCTTGGGCTTTAAAAGGCTCAAAACAGAAAGGTGCAGGAGGAGGTCAGGAGGACTCAGAGGGGTTTGTGTCCTGGGAAGCACGAGTGTGCACACACGGGGATGCGTGCACTGAAATCCTGCCTCCTGCTCCCCACAGGGCGCTGCCTGGCACTGGAAATGCTCCCAAATTCAGACAGCAGGGCCCCAAAAGCAGCTTTGCACCCTCCAGAGAGAGCTGGGAGGTTGAGAGGACAGGGACAGCCCTGTGGGCCACCTGGGCCCCCAGCCAGCTGTTTGTGAGATCCCATCCAGTGAGCTGGGAAAGGAGGGGAAGCCTGGCTTCTGCCTGTCCCCTATTGAGGCAGGATGTCTCCAGCCACTTCACCTCTGCTCTCCCCCTTCACCTCTCTGAAAGCTCGGCTTGTCATACTAATAATTAAGCCCTAAGGCTCTAAGCTGAGATGGCCAAAAGGCTCTGCGAGGCCAACGGAGGGAACAGGAGGGAGGGAAAGTTCACACAAATTTGTATTGGAAACCTTGTTTTCAGTTGCCATCTGAAGGACCAGCTATCACAATAAAGCTGCTCGCCTGAAGGTTCCCAGCATCTGATCTCCTGTTTCTTTGGGGCAGGCAGAAATCTGCTCTGCCTCCCCTTCTCTCCCTGTTGGCAGCATCAGGCCATCAGAGTTGTTTAATTGAGTCAGGTGAGCTGTAGATCATTGGTTCAACCTGGCCCATGCCTACTTGTGGTGTAACCCCTGCCTGGAACAAAACACATCAGCTGGAAAATTGGGGGATTGAGTGAAACAGGTGCCCATGCAACAAACTGCAATGCAATAGCACGTCAGCAGTGTCAGCATTCAAATCACACCCTGCTCCAAGCACTTGAATAAGAAAGAAGCCATCACTGCTATGATCTCGATTTGATTTCTTCTTTAAAAATTAAAAAGGTATTCAGCACACACTTTTGGAGCAGAGGCTCTTCACACATTAATCCGTTAGAAAAAAAAAAAGAAATCTTTCACTGAATGATTAAAAATATTCACATTTTGGAGGGGACAAACTTCTGCAGCGCTTTTTGCCTTGCTGTCTGCATTTGCTATCAGGGAACTAATTCTGCAGTCAATTTCACAGATGGTTTCCTGTCATTACTATACAATTCTATTTATTTGATAATAATTTTATAGAACTTTTCCAGGGGGATTTGGAATTACATGTTCGGCTTGTAGCAGTTTTTAAAAGGTGTGTGAATACTGTGTTCAGTCAAAACTTCCTTGCCTAAACTTTTTAAATAGAAAATGGATTTTCAATTCAAGCAAAAAATTTTGCCAGAAGTGTCTTGGTTCGATGCATTTTTTCCAATGCATTTTTTCTCCATGTAAACAGAAGTGTATACAATCCTCTCTGTTCTGTCACTTTGCCTTTGCTCTTTTCAACCCATCAGAAAGAAAGGCTATTTTCCCCTTTCCAACTAGAAATGAAACAGGACTTCCCTGGTTTCTAAAAAGGTACCCTTTTTTTAAACTTGAAAGCAGAATGTAGCAAATATTTTAAGTTTCGTGCTTCCTTTTGCTTTTTGGGGATAGTCATGATGAAGTTACAGACTATATCACACAGTGCAGAAAGCTGGGGTTTGTGCAAACTGAAATTTCACCCAAAAGAGAGTCTGTCTATCCAGTTTCCATTATTTTTGCAGGAAAGACCTCTTCTTACATCACCTGTTCCTTGATGAATATTTTACTTGGAACAGTTCTTTTTAAATACAGTCCAGTCTCTGATAGGGCACTGTGTTGTTGCTAAGCTACCTGAGATTTCAAGTCCCTGCTGTTTGGTGGGACTCCACTGAGCACAGCATCACTGGGGTGAGCAGGGGGTTTCTGTTTGGTCACTAAGGAAAATGGGGTCTTCATGGGGGACAAGATCTGTCCCACAAGTCCAAAGAGAGGACATTTGAATCTGGATTAATCTCCCTGAGAGCTACATTACAGAAGCCTCTGGAGCTTCTGCGCTGTGAGCTTGGCCCATGATTGTAAAAAAACAAAAAAAAAATATATATATATATATATATATATAAAAGGTGCCTTCTCTAGCGTTTTCAATTAACAAAGCCTACAGGGAACTGGATAGGCAGTTGGAATCTCCATTCCAAAGGATTAAAAATACATCTTTGCCAGAGGTACAGCAGCTGTTTTGGTAGGTACTTTGTATTCTGCCTGTCTCTGGTCTGCTGGAATCCTTACTGTTCCCTGATGTGTCATTTCACTCCAGTGAAAATCACAAGCGATAACTCAGGAGGCAGTAAAATTACAGGGGTCACAGAATACCCCCAGTATGCTTGAAATCAGGTCACCAACCTCACTCAGCTAGCCCTCTTGCTGATAACTCCCCTTTTCCCATTTCTCCTCTCCCCTGTTCACTCTGCATCTCAATTATTAAAAAATAAAAAAAAAAAATAGAGAGAGAGAAAGAAAAGAGCCAACTCCCCAGAGCCTAGAAAAACAAGCACACTTGGGCAGCGCTGGAGTGAGGGAGGATATGTGTGCTACCCTTTGATCTGGGCATGGGTTTGGCACAGCTGGTGATGTCCTGCATGCTGGTCATGCTCTGCAGTGTCCCAGCACTGCAGGGAAAGGAGCCCAGCCTGAGAGCAAGGCCAGCTGCAGAAGGAAACTCAAGAAATAAAAGTGATGGGCGGCAGGAGTGAGCGTGTCCTGGATGCCCCAAGGGTTTGATGAAGCATGGCAACATTGATAGTTTGCAGTTTTATAGCATAGGCTGAGCTTGAAAAACAAGGGAATGAAGGAGAGAAAAGGGATATGGATGCAGAAGGATGGAAGTTTTCAAGTCCCATTCTCCTCATGGTGTTCACAGATGAGCCATAAGTGGTGCAAAGAACTGGATCAGACTTTGAAATCCAGGTTTTCTTCCAAGGTCAGAACAGTCAAGAATCAATTAAATTTACAGGAACTCAGAATATTGCAGAGGTTTTTCCTTGACAATTGTGTTTGTTCCTTGAATTTTCTCCCACTCTCCATAGGAAAGTAAGGGCTCCAAACTGAAGGGTACTGGGAGAACACTCAAAGCATTCATTGGATATTTCCAGCATACCTGTTACTTCACTGATTTCTTCTTCAGTTAATGCTCTCTTTATGTGCCCTTTCTGATACCCAGTCTCTGGTTTGGGCTTGTACAGCTCTAATTTTTGATGATTCCTTTTCTATAACCATTCTCTGGAAAATGCTGAGCTGGACTACTTTGCTTTTGATATATAGAAGCACAGGTACGAGATACTGACTGCAACAGGTATTTCTGCTCTGGGGGCCTCTTCTTCCTTTCTCAGAAGTCAGTCCTCACCATTCCTCACTGAGACGAGCTTTGTGGCTTTGCAAGAGTCCAGTTTCACTGAAAGATCTTTTTGTGTGGTTTGATTATTTCAAAGCAAGGGGAGAAAAAAAAAAAAAAAATACAGCAATGGCTTCTTTTTCTGAAAGCCTGCAAGAAAAGTTGGAGAGCTGTGAGCCTTTCTGTTCCTCCTCACTCCAAGCATCCTTCTTCCTGCTAGTTCTTTGCAGAAGGAGCTCAGAGATCACCGTGCTTTGCTCGTCAGCCAGAGGCAGCTTTCCTTCCTTGCAGTGGAGGGAAGAGCTGCCACAAATCAGTCAGGCACTGAATTTCAGTTGCCTGCTCGGTTGGATGGGGGCAAGGAACTGAGGAAACCACCTACAGATGAGGCAGTTGTGTGAGTCATGAGAGGAGAGGAACATTCAGCTCTTCTCGGGAGGTTTTTACCAGTCGTAGAGAGGGAGCTGAGCACTCAGGAGCACTTTTAGAAGCTTGCAAGTAAAGCTCCCAGAAAATACCGAGCTGTGTCAATGCAGGGGCAGCCACGAGGAGGCCAAGACCCAGTGTTTCCTTCTGAGGGGTTCTTATCTTGCCCAGGGAGCAGAGCTCCTCAGGGCAGATTTGTTCCCCTCGACTTTCAATATTCCAGTTTTCCTCTGTTTGCGCCAGAGAAATAAGGCTTGGGTTTCATTTCATAAAAAATAATAAAAGCCAGAAAAGGTTGAACTGAGACTTGGCCTCTTTGCTTTCTAAAAGACAGCAACAGGCCTTTTCAAAGCACCAGTTCCAGGCTTTATTACCCCGCCACAAGGCCCGCAGGAGGGAAGAGTGTTCCGCCCAGCTCACAGCGCCGACAGAGAAAGATGGGCTTTTAAATTATCTACCTTTGCTTTGCAACATGAACGTTTCAGGGCAATTATCCTGAGATAATGCCTACAAATTGCCGAAGACTTTGGGTTTATAATTGCTGGTGTTCATTTAAGGTTCCCAGCAGACTAGGCCGGGGAAATCGCTGCCAGTCAAGCCAAGGTTGATGGTATACGGTAACTGAGTTTCCCTCGGAAGAAAGACAAGCAAATCAGTTTTCTTTAAGAGCAATAACTCTAACTAATTGTTTGGTTTCATTGTGCTTCCATAGCAGGGGCTGAAGTGCTTGGCAAGGCAGAGCAGTGACACTTCCCATCCGAGGCACGCCCCTGTAAACGAGGAAAATGGAATTCCGCTGCATGAGGTTATTCCACGCAGCAGGGAAGAGCAGCTCTCTCCTGCACATCCCCACATCCCCTCGTTTACACACCAGTGGCCGTCCCAGTTGCCTCAGAAAGTGAATCAGGAATTTGCAGTGAGATAATGTTATCGTGTCAATGCAGGGAGAAATAACTGCAGCCGCCTGCCACGTTCGTAATTAAAAATCGCTTCTTAATGCAATATTTAGGTGAGGTTTCAAATCAGCAGGAGCATTCATAATGAATAACACCGTTTCAAAGTAGGGATGTGCTCATATATTCCCGTCACATACGTTTTATACACACACCTATTACCTATTTATATACTTACACTCCTACTTGTATTTATATACTTATATTCCTATTTATAAATGTCTCTGTATGTTGTGTGGAGCCTGCCTCCCCACCAGTTTTGCTGTGAAGCTCTGATATCATTCCCATCACAGGCATCCTCCAGGCATTAGACAAATTCATTTCATCATTATTACTTGCTAAGCACAAGCAGCATTGGCCAGTTTAGGTGTCTACACTCCAGCAGTGTAAAATCTCCCCTTCTGTCCCTCCAACTGTTGCTATTAGAGCAGCTGAATAACTGATTTTTCTCATCCAGTAACTAAGATTAAAGAAAAAAAAATTATGAAATAGGCTTGGCTGACATTTCTGACATTTGGGATTAAAAAAAAAAAAGATATCTTGCGCAAGGAAAAAATCCTCCCTCCCAAAGTGCATTGGGTTATCAAAAATATTTTGCTTGACCTATATAAAAAAATCTCTGGGTTGTTTTCATGTTTATTTTTTCATGTGTTCCAACAATATTTGGACTGAAAATATTGTCTGGAGAGAGATAGCAATGTATATGGTTTAAAAAATGTTGAAAGTGTGTGTGTATGTAGACTTTTCTGAATATTTTTGCATTTTTTTGCCTTATTTATTAGAATTTACAGATAATAGTGGTCAGTTTGACGCTGGGTTTTTCAGTAAAGAAACTAATTTTCTGAAAAATTCCATCTAGGATTAGGAAGCAAGGAAGATGCCCTGCCACAGCACTGAAAATGTCATTAGTATCCTGCTTATTCCAATTTTAGGGGCTTTATTGTAATGTTCAGTGGGGGAAGTTTTTGGAACTTGTGCCTTTATGAAGTTGAGGGATCATATGCTGTAGTTGGATACAATATTTAAAACTATTGGATCAATATTCATCCTCCCAGCCTCCAAAAATAAATATCTGCTTTCTGCTGAAGTGCTCCTTCACATCCTTTCAGCCTTTCTTGCAAATTGTGGCATATATATATATATATATATATATATATATATATATATATATATTTTATATATATATATGGAGATTTGAGCCCCAGATACTGCAAGATTGTTTTGCCACTTTATTAATATTTCCTTTCACATGAAAATGAGTCTGTAAAAACCAGAATTGTTTACACTGCGCTGTGTGAGCACCAATAGTTGATACCTGTCATAGACAACCAAAAGGAGGGCTTTGCATAAATCATTGATATCAAGACGTATTTCCAGAGAAAACAAAAGAATGTGTGTTATGCTGGCAAGTGGGCCCTTAGAATGAGGAAAAAATCAACTTTTTATCCACAATTCTTCTCAAATTAAAAAAAAAAGAAGCAGGTTCTTTCCCCCAAAATGAAGCAGGTTCTTTCCCCCCAAATGACACACACACAGACTAAATTTTTCATAATTTTTTAAGATACTTACTTGACTAATTGTTCTCTCCAAAAGATGTTGTGTTGTAAAGTCTCTCATTTACCGGTGTTATCCACTTGAAGGGCAAAGAGATGCCCCTTCCCATCCTCCTGGGCATGAAAGGAAAAATGCAAAAGATGGCTTGTAAACCATCTAAGAATGTGTGTCTGGAGTATCAAATCCATTTTGCTGCCCCATGGCCACCATGCTGTTACGTTGTAGAATTCATAATCTGATCAGATTATATTCTAAAACTATCTCAGTGCTCTGGGCAGGGATTTTGTCCTTCTACTACACCCACTGGAAAGTAACCTCAGAGCTTTTTACTCCAATGGTTAGAAACATCTTTTAATCCCCAAATTATCTGAATTTAAAACCAGTTTATAACCAGTTCTTCCTGGGTCACCTTTGCACACATATATTCTTTTCCAGCTGGTTTGGTCACCACCATCCCTGAATTGGATCTGTGTCCCTTTAAGCCACCATTGAGGTAGGCTGAGCAAGCAGAGGCTTTTAGTTTCCTCTCAGAAGCCCTCCAGTTCCCTGATCATTGTAATAGTCCTCTTTGCACCCTCTGCTCCAATTTGCATGCATCCTCCTTGGGCATGGGTAACTAGAATTGACGCTGTATTTCAGATAATGTCTCACCAGTGCTTTGTGCAGCAGCATTAATATTTTCCTCTCGTTATTAGCACTATTACAGGTGATGAATCCCAGGATTGCATCTTTCTTTTCAGTTGCATTATATTATGGCACATATTTATCCTGTAATCAACTAGGAAACCCAGGTCTTTCTCTTCCTTTGTCATTCCCAACAGCTTCCAGCAGAAATTCTCATTATTAGTCCTTTAGTGCATGACCTTGCATTTTGTACTGTTCAATTTCATCCCATTTCTATTACTTCTGTCCCCAAGGTCATCCAATTCTTCCTGCACGATATTGCGATTTTCGTTTGTGTTGATGGTGCCTCCCAACTTTGTACAATCTGCAAATTTCATTTGAACACTCTTACCTTTTTTGTGCCAAGTTTATTAATGAAGCGTTAAATGAGATCAGTCCAAGGACTGATCTTTGAAGAACTGCCCTAATATTTTCCCTCCAGCCCCCTATTTCCCCCCTGCAGCACATCATATCCTCCCTTCCCCGGTCACCAACCCAGACCTCAGAGCTCTGACTGAGTCTCTATTTTCCCTCAGTGAACTGAGTAGTTCCCAAGTGGCACCTGCTGAAACAGTTTAATGAAGAATGGATACCTTTTCAGAATTTTAATTTTAATTTTTTTTTTTTATCAGGGTAGCTGGGCACAGTGTAGCCCCAGGAAACCCATGCAGCGAATGTCTGCCCTTTACTCCTTTTGGTTCCTTCCACAAATTTGTTCTAAAATCTAGTAAGCTATTAAGGTCTGACTGACAGGTCTTTCCCAAACCCCCTTTATCTACTCTAAGAAGAAGAAAATGGTACTACAAGGTGCAAGAGGTGGGTACAAAGGGTGTGGGTGCTGCTGTTCCCTCTCCATGTTATAGTGCAGCACTTCGCTGCTCTATCAACAGCTGGCAGTGGCTACTAGATGTGCAATTTCATGTGTTCATCCTCAGTTAGGGATCATGTTGCCATTCTTCAGAGATAATAAAAGGAAGGTGTTCATTTAGGCTTGTGAAACTTTCTGCACTCTCAACCCATCCTATCCCCCACAGAAATTTTCATTCCTTCTTCCCTTGTTCTCTTTCCATTCGCTTACATCATGTTCTGATCAGTTATTTTCCTTTCCAAAACCCAACACATTTCTCTGAAGTTCCCATTTCTCTCATCTCTCTTCCACAGCATGCTTATAAACTACAAATTCCTGCTTGAATCCCAGAGTTTTGTGGCACAATCAAAAATCTGGCTGCTCCAGGACTGCCAGTGTGGAAGGAAACATCACACACACATTGCATTAGGTTTTGCAGCAAGAAACCCAAGTGACCAGACTTCCAGAAGGCTCACATGACATTTGATGACCCTAAATGTGCTCTCATGATTCTCTGAATTCCTGTTCCTCCCTCCTTTCTGGCTCACAGCTGCATGGAGAGGTTTTAAGAGCTCTCTTGTCACGTCCATGCAGATTTGTCTCTCTCTGGAGGAAGGTCATGCCATGGGAGTCAAACCTCCGATTTCTCACAAAAGCAGAGGCTACAAAAGGTGCCCCCTCAGTATTCAGGAAGAGCACTGAAACAGTGTTTGCTCATTTCCAAAAGTGGAGGCCAACAGCACACCAAAAATTAGAGATCCTCCCTCGTGAGAGAACATGGCAGGAACTTCTGAACCCAGAAACAACCCTCCTTCCTTCCACCCTGGTTTCTAACAGTGCCCTTTACCTGGATAGATTTCAAGCTGTGTCAAATTTCCCTCTGTATTTCACCTGGAGCTTTTCTAGGCTGTGTGGAAGGGGTGCGTGGAGTTCAGCACGCCGTGGCGCAGGTGAAGCAGCACAGTGAGCAGCATTCCCAGAACCTGCACTTGATAAGCAGCAGATGAGCCCCTTGCTGGCCTGGCAGGATGGTTTAACAGGGTAGGTTGCGTTAAAGTTTAATTTCACCTCTGGGAAGTGAAATTTGTTTGATGGCAGCAGGCTCTGGTCTTCTGCGGTGTTGTGCACCAAACATCTGAGGTGCACCTTGGAAATTAGTTTCTCATCATTCTCATCTCAAAACCTGTGGAACTACTGTGCAGGCAGAGAAGAGAGCCCAGTGCTTTCTTTTATGAGCTGGAATCTCCTGCTCCTTATAGCATATGCTGTTTGTTAATTATTCCCTTTCTCTCGCGCCGTCTCTTTCCTACCCTTGTTCATCCCCTGTGTTTTACTCCTCTGATGGTTTGATCTCTCGTACTGCATCTCCTCAGCCCCAGTGTGCTTTTTTGCATGTTGATTTTGATTTTCTTTTGCTGTGTGGGATTATACATTTATAACACCCCTTTACAGAGCCTGCAAAGGAGTCTGTTTTGATAGCTGGAATAAGGAAAGCATCATCTCTAAATCATGGTTCCCTTATGTTGATAATTGAGCAAGCAGGAAGAAAAGTTTTAAAGCCTTGCCCTTCAACTCTTTTTTTCTTTTTTCTTTTTTTTTTTTTTTTTTTTTTGTGGCCTGAGTTGTTTTGTTCAGTATCAGAAACACTTCACTTGTCTCCTTTGCTGGTGCCATTTCTGCTGGCCTGTGGCACCACAAGGTGTGGTGACATAGCAGCCCTGGAACTTTTGGCTTTTTTCTATTTCCTCATGAAGGCACATTTTGAAATGACACCTTGGCCAGCAGAGCCCACACACCAGAGCACTCTTGCTGAATTCCCTGGTGCAGTTGTGCGAATGGGCTCTGGGGAGCTCCCTCCAAAGCAGCCTGAGGTCTCATTCCAAGGCAAAAATCAAATCTGATTTGCTTTACTGTTGTATTATGCTGCAATGAATTCTGGGCTTCTTCTTTTTAAATTACCAGCACACCAGAAAGGATGGAGAGGGGCAAATTAATGAAAGAAAGAAGACAGAACAATGTCTAAGGTACCAGTCAGTGGTGAAAAGAAGGGGTCTGCCATCAAAACCTTCCCTGGTGAAAAGACCCAGCAGGATACAGTGACTAAATGTGTTTGCCACGGCACTGAGGGTTAAAGAAAAGTTACTTTCATTCACCAGGAGTGGAAAAAGATAGCTGAAAAAGCTCTTCTCCTTTTTGTCCCCTTAGTTCTTGTCAACAAAGTGAAGTTCTGAATGGCACAGGGGAAAATCATCTTCCTGCATTTCCAGGCAGTGCAGCCAGTCCTGTTCTTGGACATGAGGGAATGATCACCCCCCTAAAGAGTGATTACAGCCCAAGCAATAAAATGGTAACACTGTCAATCCAGAGCTGTATTTTGATATTGTTTTCCTGCATTTCATTTCCTGTGTGAAGCCCAAGGAGAATTTTTTTTTTTCTTTTTGAGCATCTAGGGGGTTCAAAGACTGAAATACTCAAGGTGCTTGAGGAAAGTAGGAAAGGAGAGCAATCTCCTGTTGACATAAGGAGGCTGTGCTTCCTTTCTTTGTGCAGATCCAAGGTGATTTCTGGGCCTAAGTCCCATTCCCTTTCCATGGCAGGCAGTAAGAATCATTCTTCTATTCTCTAAAATAATGGGGCAGGGGTCTCTAGCTGGCTCCAATTCTGGAAAGATCCTTGTAGTCACACAGTTAATGGTTATTTGGAATTATGTAGCAAAATACAGTCTCAAAGAATGAACTGTTCAGAGAACTGGAATGGTCCAGCAGCACCCCATTCTTGTCCAAAAACCTTTATAAATGTTCCAGGGGCTCTCAGACCACAAACAACTGAATCTTGGTCCTTGGTCATGCTGAGACCTCTTATTTCTTGCATTCCTGTGGAACATGCGGACCATCTCACAGGCTGGGGAATTTTGCTGTAGTGCCTGGGGTGTTTTACCACTGCCAGAACCATCAGGCTGTTGGGGTGATCTGTATTTGAAGCCCTCTGCTCCCCAAAACCTCTCTTTTTGTATGCTTTGCATTGTAATGCTGCATGTGACACTCTGCATTGCACTTACCCGTGTCTTATACCAGAGAGCCCCTTCTCATCTTCTTTCATGGATGGGAGCAGAGTGGTTGAAATCAAAGCATTTGACTTTGCACCTCTCTTGAGCTGGCCTTCAGGCAAGTTCTTTCTGATCAAAGACAGAAGCATACCAGGGTCCAGGTATTAAGGCTGAATAATTGGTTCAGACTAAAATAAGAACTGTCCCAAGCCTCCACAGAACAAGTTTTTATCAACTTTAAAAAAATGTACGGGTAACTTTTTGGCCCTTGATATACTGCTGCATTTTCTAAAGGGGGTGCCACTGCAGAGGCTGCTAATGCAATATGAGACTATGAAATACCAGTCGAATTTGGAAGTCAAAGATGATCAGATTACTTAAGTAACAGGTAGAATTAGGGGTACTGAAAGAGAATGGCTTTTCATACGGAAGAAGATGGGATGCTGTCAGTGCAGCACAATATAACTGAGGTGATTTTGAAAGCTCCTGATTTCTTCTGCTGTGCAGGATCCCCCTTGTCTCTGAAGAAATGTGTATTTCCACATACAGCACAGCACATATAGCTGCGGCTTTTCTGAAGATATCACAGACCCTTCAGACTGGGGGGAGAAAAACAAACCAACAACCAGGCAATCACAAGCAATTTACCAGACGGAGCAGGATGCCTGTAGCATCCCAAGCAGCCTGAGCCTGTCTGCCTGTGTTTAGGATAAATACTGAAACTGCACCTCCGTGAACTCCTCTGCCTCTGCCCATCAGTAATGTGTATATAAAAAGTCTCTGCCTGGGGATCAGCTAACGGGATTATTCACAGACACAAAATGAGGCTGGCCCGATCCTGACATCCTTTGCAGCCCTCCCTGCAGCCTGCTGAGACGGGCAAAAGCAGGCTCAGGCTCCAGGTCCTCATAATTTCGGCAGCCTTTTGGGAATCTGCAAGGGGGGTGGCGGTGGAAATAGGCTCCCATTTTTTTTTTGTTGTTCGTCATTTTTAACAGAGCAACTTTCAGTCCGAAAGGAAGCCCTGGTGAAGTGGTGAGGCTTTTGTCTCCCGCTATAATGCCACCGGGCTTTGGATTGACCTGTGTGATACAGTGACACTGTGTGGTTTGAATTTTTACATACAGCTGCATAAAGCAATTCTCATGTAAATTTTGGAGGTAAATAAGCCTGCTGTTGGTCTGCTGCGTGGACACATATGCTCAAACCATTAGGCTTGAAAGGAGATTAGAATTAACCCACCCGTCTCTCACCGCCTCGCTCTTCCCCTCCCCACCACGCAGCTCTTACGAGAGCCTAAACACCTTGCTATTTTAACGAATGGCAGCAGAGTTAAGGCTGACAGAAGAAGAAAATTGTTGTATGCCCTCCCTCCCCCTTTCCCTGCAGCCGCAGAGCCTCTGCTGGAAGCCGAGAGGATTTCGAGGAGGCCACGAGCTGATTCCCCTGGCACAGGCGGGCACGCCAGAGTCGATGCCCTTCCCTGGCTCCTCCAACCTCTGAATTGCACAGGGCTGAGCTGAACCCTTCAGCTCCCACTGCGGCAGCGGGAAGCCTTAGAGCCTGCCATAGCAGGCCTCGTGTGTGTTTTCTTTCTCCCCGGATAACTCCATTACCTCCCACTGGGTAGGGGAAGCTTTCAGAGCAGCTGAAAAGTCCTTTCCAGGCACCTGGCGCTGGGGTGTTCCCAAGTGCTTCTACAGGGCTTGAACGGGCAGGGTCTCACCCAGCAGCAGGCAGTGGCCACTGGCCACCATCCTGCCTGGAGCTGGCATCTAAATGGCTTCACCTTCCAGCTGAGGAAGGGTTTTACTGTGAGTCCTTCGAAGGGAAGAGCGGGACCAAGCGTGTGCACACACCCACACACACACGTGCACAGAACTGCCGAGGGCGCGAGCGGGCTGAGGGGAGCCTGGCCCGGGGTTGTTTGTTTATGCGAACTTTAAATAATTCATTTTTGTCCCTATTGAGCTCATCACAGCGTGACCAAAATAAACGTGTCTCCTTGGCCTATTGTTTGGAGCCGAGGATCGTCGAGCGGGAGGGAAATATTACAGTGACTGAGGGAGATACACGCAGGAGTGTGACCTTTAACTGCGGTACCTATAACCAGTCTCATCAAATTAAAGCACTGTATATTTTCCCTAATAATCTCTGATTAGGCTCGGGGTATGAGCGGACACGAACGCCCGCCATTGCTATGCAGCGGGAGGCCCGCTAAGCACCCGCCGAGCGCTTGGGAATAAGTGAGCAAAATGCTTTAATTTGATAGGGTTAGAATCCTGCAGGCTCCGGGGTGAGAAGTCACCAACAGCTCCGCTCGCACTGAATATGCAGAAATAAAAAAGTAAATTGCTTACATCTGCTGCAGGCAGGAGGGAAAATGATCTGATTGGACAGGCCGAGGGCTCTCCATCTCTTTTGGGTTAGAGAGAGGGGTTTGGAGCATCAAAAGCTCGTAATTGGAGTAATTCTGAATTAATGGACATGCACACGCACAGGCGCGTGCACCATTTTGAAGCAGCTGGTCACAGGATGCACATGCTCAGGAATGTTTGGAGATGGCGAAAATGCTGTTAAAAACGTTGTCCCTTATTCCTAACATTATTGACATTCGGATTTCATGACCTGTAAGAAGTGCAATAAGTACAAAAAGCCCTGCCCATCTGCCCGATAGAACTGCCTGCCTCAGCCTAGATCTGTTTATTCACAATACAATTATTCTATCTCTCTGTCTCCCTATCTCTGTTGTCTATCTGCTCTTTCATGTCTGAGGGTCTTCGCTGTATGCAGAATCCTGGGCTTTAGCCTTGTCATCTGATACTGTATTTAATCTATGTATTTGATCAATAAGAATCAAAGACAAGGCTCAAGGTCTTTTTGGCACCGGGCATTCAGCTTTGTGCAGGGTGTCAGAGGTTGTCTACAGTGTCACCTTGATGGTGTCACACTAATTTGTCCCCTACTTTGCTTGCCTCTCTGATCACGGTCTGCACTGCTTTGTGGGTTTGGGGTTTTTTTTCCTCTCTCTATCTCTCTTTTTAATGCTTGTTTTTATTAGTGTGGGAGGTGGGGGAGCTGAGAGGTGGGAGGCTGAAGACATTAGCTTAGGGATTTAAGGAGTGCACTTCCTGACCCTCCTCCTCCCCTCTCTGCCCTCCCCCTGCGAGTCACTTACGCTCCAGAGTGAGGGTGTTACCTCCACCTGACAGGCACCATGTCCCAAGGGGAGAGATGTTACTAAATCCAAAATGACCAAGGGAAGAAATCCTGCAAGGCAAACTTTCAGGAGCAATTTCTCAGCTTGCTGCTGACAGGGAAAGGCAGGCACACCAAGGCAGAGTCCAGGCTTCAGCCCACTTCTGGGTAAATCCACACAGTAGGTACATCTCCAAATTTCACTGGTATTTTTCTTGGAGACAGGGTTCTTTGGATCTCACGCTGATGCACAAACTTGAACAATTTGTTCTTTTATGGCTGCCTAAGGCTGTACTGCATCATTTCAATGGCCTTTTGTCTTGTGACAAGTATTGCAATGCCTATAATGTACTAAACATTCTAAAAATCCATGTAATTAATGCTCCAACATATCTAATATAGAACTATTATCTTGAGGACAGATAAATGCAGTTTATTATTTTTTTTCCCCTTTGCCTACACCTCTTCGTTCTCTTTTCTGTGCTGTTATTTAACACGGAAATAATAGCACAGTAAATGTATTATTTAAGTCTCTCATTTAGAATTTTGTGTGTGTGTGTGTGTGTGTGTGTGAAGGCACTGCACAGAATGAGGCTGTGTTTAGACCCAGATCCTTAGCTGTAGACTGCAGGCTCCACCATGATTTCCTGAGGTGCCTTGGAAAGTCAGCCAAGATTTTCACAAACAGGTGACCGACACTTAGCATCCATTTCTGAGTTTTGTTTTCAGAGGCACCAACCACACACAGTGGCTGCAGGAATCCATGGGGACTGGAATGTTTCAGTATCTTGCTCCTGCAGCCACTGCACTTGGCTTTTCTGCTCTTAAGAATTAATATTTCAATATTATTTAGTGAATCAGTGGAAACATTAGGACTTAAGAACAGCAGAAGGGCCGCCCAGCCGGGAATCCTGGCCCTAAATAACAGCTGAGGTGGATGTTTGAGAACAAAGTAACTGAGAGAGAGAGAGAATAATAATATGAAGAATTCTAGTCGTGCTTTTTAAAAACCACAGGCTCTGGGAAGAGGACGGGCTCAGTGCAGAGTTGGCTGTTACGATTAAGATGCATGTTGTGATTAAGATGTATTTTGGAGTTTGAGATTGTCTAGAGGAAGGGACACCCTGGCTGGATCCCACACAGCCTTTGGACAACGCTGCTTTTTTATGTCAGAGCTGGCTGTCAGCCACCAGAGGATGAGAACAGGGTGAATTTTACAGGTTTTTCCTGCGGGAGGTTCTCGGTGGAAGCGGGTTATTCCCTGGGTAAGGTGCCACCTCCCTCAAACCGCTCGGCTCCGCTCCCCGCCGAAGGGAAGCCTCTTTTGTCTGCCAGCCATGCCTGCCACAGTCTATTGGAAGGTATTTGTCAACAATTATATGTCTATTAAGGACAAGTCAATCAGGCCATGTGCAAATAGCCAGACCTCTGGGGTCTGCCTATTGATAGGGGCCTGTCAATAGCCAATCCAGGCTTTTTTTAACCAAACAAGAAATTAAGCACTCACCAAAATCATTGCTCCTCTGAGTCCCTCCAGCCCATTTTTATTCTCAGAGTGTTGATCCCTCTTTTTTTTTTTTTTTTTTTTTTTTTTTTCCCCTTGGGCTAATATTTATTTGGAATAAACAAAAGAGACTAGGAGGCACTTGTTAAAGCACTGCTTTAACTGTAAGAGGAACAGCTTCTCGTTGTAATTAAGGATATTACCAAATGGTTGTGCTTGTAGGTGGCTGCAGTTAATCCCAATGACAGAGAAACTATGAGAGAATTAATAACAGAAACTTTAAATTAGCCCAACTGTAATTAATATCTACGGTATATAAATATCCACTCTTTCACCAGCACAAATTTCAGTCATATTTACCTTTATTAGGCTGAGGAAGACAGTAATACTGTGCAATATTTTCATGCATATTCAATTTGTAAACTCAACAGTTGATTTTGTAATTTATATTGCAAATTACTCTGCTGTTTCCCACACGTGAGCAGGAGAGAGAGCAGGAGAGAGAGAGAGCAGACAGTGTGTGGGAAGCTTTAAACAAAAGCCTCTAGCAAAAGCCATGACATCAAAAAGATGCTCCACAGGGCCATCTCCTTTGAACCGGCAGAACTCCGCTATCACAGAATTCACTGGGGTTACACAACAAACGGCAGCGTTAAATAACTCTGCACAGAGACCTGAAATGACCAAAAATATTGAAAGCAGATGTAAGTATGCAAAGCAGAAATGATACCCGATCTGTTCTCTTTAGGTACATCACAGCTGGCTTTGTTAGTAGTTACCCAAACAAACATTCTGTCCGTCAGGGCTTTATTTCTTTCCATTTCCACCTTTCAGACAGGACAAATTCTGAGAGGAGAGCATTTTTTCCCCTGGTATTCAAGCACCAAATTAATAATTAGTAACCTAGTTTATTAAAAGTCAGCATTTACCCAGCAACATCCTTCAAACACCTATTTTTGAACAAAGGTGATGTATTTCTGCCCTGAAAGAATGGTAGAATGCAAAGATAAATTGTTTGCAGAATTTAGTGGTTCTTCCACTAGAAGATTGCTAGGTATGGAGATAGATTTTTTTTTTTTTTTCGGTCACAAACTTTTTTATACTTTTAATTGAATCTATACCAGGGGAGAGCTTTCAACCGGACTTTTATTGCTGGTTTTATCACAGTCTTATTTTAGGTATTCATTTCATGCAAAAAAAAAAAAAAAAAAATTAAAAATTACCTTTTCAGTTTCCTATTTCAAACTCAAAAAATACTTTTCAAAAAAATAATCCTGATCGCAGCTCCTTTTTTAATTCTCCACCCTCCTCCCAGACATGGTCCCTTTAGAAAACAGCTTTGGTTCTTCTTTAATCTGATTTTAGCAGGTGCAGCAGGTGGATAAAAGCTTTTCAGCAGATGCTTTGGGAAAGTGACCATTAAAGGCAGGCGATTTATTTCACTGTAAATACGAGCTATTTTTCTGCTAGGGAGACCTAAAAAAGAAATTCTAACATGTCAGTACAAAGGTTTAGCTCCCATGCTTCCAGCTTCTCTGAGCTGTGTCAGCTTTCACATGTAAAATCAGCTTTCAAGAGATCATTTATGTAATAATTTAACTTCATAGGAGAGGAACCTGTAACATTAAAAAGCTCTATGTAAACAATCTCATTTATTAACATGGTCACAGCACTGTGACACCTCTCAAATAAGTACTAGTTAAAGGTATTTTTTCTAAAAGCTTTTAATTCAACTTCATTTTTACCTCCCTGAACTCAGAGGGGCAATGACTTCATAGATAACTGCAGCAGTTCCTAAATTCACAAATTTTAAGACCATAAGAGACCAAGTTATCTGACACTCTCCACAACAGAGACCAAAAATCCTACCAGACCTTTCTGCCAGCTCCCACTGAAAGCAAAGCACATCAGTTTAGAAATTATATTTTTTTAAAAAATATATATGCCCATTCCATCAGCATTTGATTTTTTCTAGTTGATGAACTTCCTTAAAACATCCAGAGGGAAGCTGTTGAAGGGCTTTTCCTTTTCAAATTTTATTGAGGAAGGGAAAGGGCAAATTTTATATTCAAAGGTCTTAAAGTGCCTGCTAAATGTCTGCCTTTAAATTCCCTAAAATTTAGGGAATTTAGCGAGAAGAGAGATGGTTCTTCTGCTCTGCTTCATATTTGCACAGAGCAAAGAGCACGACTCTCCAAACAGTGTGAGATGGGTGGCAATTCCTCACTCAAAGCGGTGAGCAAAGGACAGAGTATTTCCCATTTACTTTTGGGGGTTCATTTTTTTTGCTTTTGGTCACCTTCAGCCAGTTTACTCCCTCCAAAATAATTTTCCTACTGTACCTTCTAAAATTGCAGTTTGAGCTTTTTTTTTTTTTTTTTTTACTCTTCTTGAATGAGTTATGCTCTTAATATTCGATAAGAAAAAATAACGCAGGGAAAAGCTCTGTAACTTGGTGGGCAGGGATCTAACTCAAGGCTGGATGGAGGGAGCTCATTACTGACACAGAGACTCCAGTGTCCCTGTGCTGCTCCAAGCACTTGCAAAATTTTCAGGATTACCTGAGGAAAGAGTTTAAGCATCTGACGAGGAACAGCATAGGTTGTAATAACAAAGATTCGACCACTGTGTGCGTATTTTCCACCTCTTTTACGTGAAAAAGAATGCAATTTTAATAGGCAGGAAGAGATTATTTGGGGATGATTTCTTAAAAGAAAATGGCAAAGAAAAATAAATGGTGTATGCAAAATACACGCAGCACAGGCAGTCCAGGCTGGGTAGTTTAACAATGCTTTATTTTTTTTTTTTTTTTTTTTATTTTTTTTCCTGCGAAGCTGGTATTTGAACAAGGTGGTTTTTATTTAAAGTACCTGCTTGAAACAGAACAGGGGGGGACAAATCAACAAACAAAGGACAACCCTGCTGCAAGGCACAGAATTCCCTGTGTTCCTCAGGGATGCGAGGCAGCGAGAAGCGAAGGGGCTGCGTGTGCACCTCCAGCGATTCCCTCTGCCCGCCTGGAGACACAGAATCGGGCCAGAGAGGGGTCCCAGCAGGGGAACAAGTTCTTGCTGTGATGTTAAACTCTCCACGGGCAGCTCTGCTTGGATGGGCTGGAGAGATTCTCCTCCACTCAAAGAGCTGCTCCCCTCTGCCCTGAAACTGCGGCGCCCCCGGTTCCGTGTCCCGCGTGTCCAGCTCTGCTTGGCGAGGACACCCCGCACAAAAATCACCACCCACGAGGTTTGTCCTGCTCCGAAACCCGGTTCAGGGAGCTCAGGTTTGCTGCAGATGCAAAACCTTAACATATGTGTGAGAAACTGGACGAAAAGTCACCGTTTATAAAGAAAAA
>VZSR01003798.1:2839068-3040452 GCA_013398615.1 Brachypodius melanocephalos | reverse complement strand
AACAACAGAGAAATACAACAGCTGCATTTTACAACAGAGGACATCCACAAAACAACCACAGTTAGAGCTTTTTCTAAGAGTCAGAGATGGTGCTTTAGTGTGCCCTTACTCAAAACATGTAGAGGCAAACATGGAAAATGTGATATATTTGCATACAGTGCAGCGCTGGTACACAGAGAGCGAGCTCCGTGTGCTGGAATACAGCTCAGAGCCTGCTAAGGAATTTTTTCTCATTTTACAAATTGTTAGGACTCAGGGGTTTGCTAAAAATATTCTTTTGAAGCTTGTCTAGTCCTTGGCAAGTGTTCCAATTTATCCTCCCTTTAATGGTGCGAAACTGGGTTTTGTTAGGGCTGGGTACATGATCTCTGCTGCCTGGTGCTCAAAGGAAGCAGGGAAAAGCCTCTGATGAAGATACGTAAGAAGGGAAGAAAGAGGCAGCTTCTGATCTGGTTATTTCGTGATCAAAATTGCTTGAAATGAACTTTGATCCAGCCGCTATTCTGAAGAATTATAGCTAACAAATAAACAAACCCAGGAAAAAAAAAAATCCTTAGGGCTTTTATTCCCTCCTCGGTTTCCACGGGTATCTTGTCGTCAGCCACAGGCTGATTTCAGGGAAAACTTCCCCAGATCTGGCCCAGGCCTGTCCCTTGTAGGTTCCTGGCAGGAGGGACCAAGCCCGACTGGTACCACACAGAGCACCTGGAGCGTAACAAGGGCTAAGTAATAATAATAACTGCCCACTAACCACATCAATGTTTTAAGTATCTCGCATAAGTGGATAACTTGATTTGTAAATAAACTACATTTCAGGAATATTTCATAAACATCCTGTGCTAAGTTGGTGCCTGGGGTAATATAGATTTTCATCCATATTCATCTCCGCTCAGGAATTCCCCGGAGCTGCTGGAGGGGAGTTGCAGCAGCTCAGGCTTTCAGGGTAATTTCTTCTTTTAAAAAAAAAAAAAAAAAAAAAAAAGATTCCGTTGCTAAGCCGTGCTCCGAAGGCGGTGGGAGCCGCGGGACGGCGGCCGTGACCCGGCGCAGCGGGGCCGGGCGGGAGCGGGCCCCGAACCCGCGGCCCCGGGAGCGCGGGGGGCAGCGGGGCCGCGCTCTCTGCGCGGTGCGCCAGCGCCATCTACCGGCCGCGTGGGGGCGGCGCGCGCCTGTCGCGACTGTCGCCGATGTCGCCCGCCCGGCGCGAGGTTCCCCGCTGGTTTTCTCGCCGCCCCGAGCGCGTTTGTCCGCTCCTGGCTCCTGCTGGTCCTTAGGGCTGATCTCAGCCCCGTAACGCGAGGCCAGACCGGTTGAAAACGCGCCTTTATTCGCCCTGCGGATCGTGGGAATCGGCTCGGGAGCGAGGGGATCCCCGGTCCTGCGGGGTGGGAGCTGCACCCGGCGCTGCCCAAGAGCCCGGGGGACAGCGCTGGCTGCCAGCGGGGAGATGAGGTGTAGATCTGAACGTGGATTTTGTAACCGTGGCCAGGAAGCCTTTATTATGTCAATGGATTTGCTGCTGGACCAGTGTAACTCGTTTGATTTCGGGTCTGCTGTGGCCTGGGGTGATGGCGCAATTACAAATTTGAGTGATTTTTTTTTTTTTTTTTCTCCCCACGTAGCAATGCTTTGACTGTTGGGTTTGTTTCAGAGCATCCAGTTGTCCAGGGTCACCAGTGTGACACTCAGCAATCACCGTGCCACGAGGCTGTGCCGAGTAGCTGCCCTGTCGTCCCCAGCTGTTCGTGATGGCAACAGCTGGAAATCTCCAGGCAATCCCTCACACGTGGAGGGATCGTGAAATCAATTAATCACCCAAAGCAGGCAGAGCCCCTGGCCCGGTGAGCACGAACCACCTGGCTGGCTCTCTGCGTGCTTTCGCTTTGTAGCTGCAGGGAGCCAGCTCTGAAGCGTCTCTGCCTGGAAACTCCTGGCTAAAGCAGCGATCCACGGCCTCGCTTCTGATTCAATGTGACACCGAGGCTGGGAAACAACATTATCCCGGTGTTTTCCTGCAGCAGTGAAACCGCGATGGGCTGCGGTCGGTGTTTAAGGTACCCCTGCTGAAAGCGTGGCGTGGCTCACTCAAAGAGGCCCTCCTGCAATGAATGATGTTAAGGTATTTTTCTCCTGGGTATGACTGGTCTGTATTCCTGTTTTCAGATGTAACAAAAGCTGCTCTGGGTTGCTGGAGCTTTGAGTGTTGTGATTTGCACTTTAGGAGTTCACATTAGGGGAGAAAATGTTCCAGAGATTTGGTTATTACTTGGTTACCCTGCTTCTCTGGACTTTCACATTTCTTTCTGTATAGATTTTTCCAGTATTTCTGCTTTCTATCCTTAATAGAGAGAGAGCTATTTAAAATATTTTCAGATTCTAAAGGGAATGTCTGGTACTAAGTGCTTGTAAAATAAGAGCAAATTATCTTCAGGGGATAGAAAATACAACCCAATGGACATATTTTGCTTTTTTTCACGGAAAAGTACTTTTTAATATATTAATTACATTTGGCATGGATAGGACATGGACTTTTGGAAGGAAAGAACTGCAGTGTTTGGGGTTTTAAACTGAAAGGGTTGAGGGACTGGGGCTGGCAGATTTCTGCCATGGTGCTGCAGTTCCCTAGCTAAAATTTGATAGGGAATTCTCTGCCCTATTTCTGTTGGAAATAAAGCAGTTCTGGGGCTGGCAGCCCAGGGGCCATGTGGGCACTGGAGACTGTCAGGGGATTCTGGATAGAAAATGGAACCCCTGTAAGCTCGTTGGTCTTCCTTGCACTGAGACCTGCAGACCTTGGGCTGTGGCTTTCTCTTCCTCTGGGAGCAGGAATCATCTGGAGTTATTCCTGTTGGAGTAACTCGAGCTGGCCAGAGGTGAGGCTTTCCTGAGCCCCAGAGTCTCTCCAGAGAGGAGCTGAAAGCTCTGTGTTGTTTGGCAGTGGCTCTCAGAGGGTCTGGCTGGGCTCCACATCTGCCTGGTTGTCAACCTGCCTCACCCCACAGAGGCAGAATTTTTTTTTTTTTTTTTTTTTAATTAACGCTTTGGTTTGGGGTTTATCCTAAAGGTGAGAAAAAGATCACCTCTCATAGTGGCTCTTTCAGTCTTGATTGCAGGACTAAATTTTTCCTGGAACTCTGCTCTGTCCAATGCTCAGGTGAGATGCAGAGATCTCTAAAAGAGAAAGCAGAGCTGAGTGAGGATTGAAGTCCTTCCAGTTCCATCAGAGTTTTGTCTGGCTAAGGGCGTAGGCATTTGGCTACAAATTAATTCAGTTTAGTTTTCACCCAGAGAATGCTGCAAACTCCCCAGAAAGATAGATTTAATTTTTTTCCCTCGCTAACACAATCACAAAATAATACAAACTTCTCCCCACAAAGTGTTGATTGTTCTATAATGGAATCGTAAGTAATTTTGTAGTCGCTTTGGGGAAAAAGCAAAAACTGTTCTTAGCACCTGCTGTATGATATCACAAAGCTACAGCTCATAATGATTCTAATATGTGAAGGCAGTTGCATAATATCATCATATTACAGTTTGTATAAGGAAAAAAAAAAATCATGGACAAGAGATTGCCAGTAGAAACTCTTCCCGAATGCTATTTTTTTCCTCATTGCTGTTCCTCTGTCTCAAAATATCTTTGCATTTTCCTTGTCAGAGTCTGTAGGTTTCACTGGTGGAAATAACAGCCAGCAAATAATGAAGAGGGAAGGGGGAAAAAAAATCACCATGTTTAAAAAAAAAAAAAAAAAGGCATTTTTCTATAGAAGCTAATGTTCCATAAAGAGATGCAAAAGGAAGAGAAAAAGATACTAGATAGCACAGCTGCATTGAATTGCAAGACAGCTGGAATTTTTCAATGTAACCAGATTTTAGATGAGTTTTCTTTTCATTTCTCTATAATAAGATCTTTGTAAACCACAGTCCTAAACAAAATCTTGGTGGCGGTGGTGATGAAAATAGGGAAGAGCAGTGCTGCTTGTGTTCTGTGTGTGTGACAGTCAAAATATGAGGCCAGATCCTTCGGAGCTATAAACCTGTGTCAGCAGAGCCACGCAGCTTCCATTGGCTGCAGAGCTGCCTTGCTGCAGGCCCTGGGGCTGAGGATTGCAGCATCCAAAGGGATATTGCCTAGTGGCCAGGATGCCCTCAGTGCCCTCAGCTGAACGGATGAGAACGAAAGAAATTTCAGGCAGAGCCTCTAATAAGACTTAGAGCTGATTCAGAGTTTGCCCTGCAAAATCCTGGGCAGCACAAACCAAAGCAGCTGCTCCAGCCTTGGAAGAAATCCAAGATGCCTCTGCCTCACGTCCAGACTCTCAGTCTGACCTCTCTGAGCGATAAATAGTGAGTTCACATTTCACCCTGATCCTTCCTGAACCTGCCCCCTTGCAGAGGGCTCGGTGTAGGAGAGGTCAGGGCCCCCGTGGGCATGCAAAGGTGTGATAAAAGGAGAGAAGTTCTTGTGCTCTCTTTCTCCCTCGCTCCCTCCCTCATTACATTCGCTGGGGTCAGCGTAGTCTGACTCCTCAGCAGACAGAAGAGCAAGAGGCATTTCCAAGCAATAGTTCCTGTTCTGCCACCTGCCTGCCATGTGCTCTTTAGCAGCTTACCTCATCTCTGCTGGTCTGCTGGGCTGTAAAACACGGGGCAAACGCAGCCTTACGGGAGAATAATACAGATTCTCAACCGTGTTGAGAAGCCAGAGTGTTCAAATGTTTTGGATACTTTAATACTCACAACTTGCCAGAAATAAAACCCCAGGAGGGTTTTCAGTGCACCTCAGCAGGGTAGAAAGCACTACTTGGCTGTCTGCAGTTGGAAAGTAGTCTCTTGACATTCCGTGCTACATCCTAACAACATCTTCCTTTGAACTGGAAATCAGTGCTGTTTTCATTTTTCTGTTGTGGTTGCTTTAAGTTCCTGAACTGGATCAGAACCAATGCTTTTTTTCTTTGTGGCAGCAGGGGGGTGATTTAGTTAATGCTGGGCTCGGATGCCAAATCATGAGTTCCAACTTATTCCTATCAGTGGTCATCCATCAGCAAACTTGGGGGAGTGAGGCAGAAATATAAGCACGCTGACAATTTGCCAGAATGATTTAAGACCTGGCATTTAAGAGTTCCTGTTGTAGTTGTTCTTTCGACATGTCTCCTAATTTGCTCCCATCTTGAAGACACTCACTGCTTTAAGACTTAAACAATCTTCATCTGGGAAAGGAACTCAGCAGCAGGAATAGGGGGGCCTTATCCAAGGGTAAGGTTGCACAAGGGCAGACAAACCTCCTGACTTCTGCGTCATCAGCAAACATAGATGTGCCTGTAGGAATGCTGCTCTATTGGCTTTGCCTCTCACAGGGGAGGAGAAGGCAAAAAGCAATATGCATTATTGATCAGAATGTGCAGGTGAATGAAGATGGACAAGGATAGGTCACAACTTTATTAACTCCATGTAGGCAGCAGTTGCACAGATCCAGGGCTGAGTTATGCTGTCAGGATATCCTGCATCACAAAGAATATCTGTGATCCACAGATCCACCCACTCCTCCGAATCCTGCACCATCAGTTGCAGATGTGGTACCAAGACTTCCTTGTGCCATAGGCACACATTCCAGCAGCAGTATCCAAGGCTGCCTGTGTTGTGGGAGATAATCTCTCCCCCCTGAGCCATAAAACAAGAGCCATCACTGAGCTGCAATGCTGGGACAGGAGATGTACACTTGTCCCTCATGAACAGAGGGGTGGATCAGCTTCCAGCTCTCCCTTACCCTTCCCACACACAGAAAAGCAGCAGAGCCTGCTGTAACTTGCACTGTCCCATCACTATCTTTGCCTGCTGGCTTTACTCATACCCTAAACCTCCTCTCTGTGTTCTCCTGTGACAGTCACTCACCATAGTAACCAGAAAGTCAAGAAACACAAAAGCTGCAGAAAAAGCTGAGCGCAACCAAGGTGGAGCAAGAGCTGTTTAGGCAGAGTGGACTATGCTGCAGTGAAGTCTCAAAAACCCTCTCAGTACAGCTCTGGATTGGCAGAATAACCAAGGCTCTGAATCCTCCTGATGGGATTTAATTGCCTCTGAATGGATTGCAGCTTTCTGGGATTCATTTGCTCCTCACTATGAATCACTGGAACATTTTCATGGTCACAAATGTTCACAGCAAAACTGTTCAGGGAAGTATGTGATGGGCAGAAATCCAAGTGGGTTGTTTTGGTTTTTGTTCTGGTTAGATCCACTGATCACAGGTTGCAAAAGGTTTTCTTCTCTGTTGCAAGATGTTTCCCTCTCTCACATTAGTCTGACTTTAAGACATTGTGTGTCAGAAATTACATTATTCTGTGCTGTTCTCAAAGGTTTTATGTTCAGATTGGTACCACCAGCAACAACCTTGGAGATTTGCACAGAAAACCAAACATGGATACATGGTTAGAGTACAATAGTACTTAAAATAGTTAAGTTTACATCTTAAACTAAAATTTAAATATATTTACATGTATGTGTTCTCATCTTTGGGCATGACCAGCATCTTTTGGACCTCATGTACATGAAGACTGGTCTGTTTTCCAGAGTTATTTGTTCCAGTATATCATTTTTGTGGAGTATCTCATGGTCAGGTGGACAATGGGAGTCAATTTTTTCAGTGAGAATGCATATGAGATGGCATCTGCTTTTCCATGAATTTACTCCTGCATTTGCTCAGATTTTTGTAGAGCTGGTTTTTTGAGTGTTCCCACTGTTAACTATGTTCAACACAGTAGATGTAGAAAGCAAATAAAAAAGGAATGGGAATGTTCTCAAGGAAACTGTTAGGCTGTGTCTGCTCAGCTCTTCTCAGCACTCAGGATCTGAAAATTGCTGCTAAATTTTGAGTAGATTTGATATGGGATCATTGCTACCAAATAAATTTGGAGTGCAACATCCCAAAAATACATAAATTGAAGTACTAGATTTAGAGCCTGTGTTTTCTCCTTCCAGCTAACACAACTTGCCTGGATGTAGGAAAAATGCATTGTCTGTTTGGATGTAAAGTAGAGGAGAATATGTGGAGAAGGACCACAGCCTGGCCATGCCTGATGTGGCCCAGTGCTCTGGCTCCAAAGAGCTTTGATAATGACTTTGCAAAAAAAAGAGAGATCTGTGCTTTGGTGAAGCTTTTTCTTCCCAAGCCAGCCAGCAGTAATAACCTTGTCCTAGAAAACGTGAGGACGTGCCACTGTTGTAAAGATCCACTCTTCCTTTTTGATGCATTTTTAAGTGAGGGAAGTGCTACTCAAATGCCCTTGAAAATCTTTAAGAACAGCTCTTGGAACATTTTTTTTTTTCTTACTTCATTCTTTCTTTCATTCCGTATCCATCCGTATGATTCCATCTGTTGGTCCAAAAGGCTCAATATGACAATGACAACAGACCAAGTTTCTTTCAAAATATCTCCTTTAATTTAAGCCTTTTTTTTTTTTTTTTTTTTTTCCTAGGGAAGTATCAAACCCAAGAAATCTATTTTCCAAGCCCATTTGAAAGGGTAATAGAACTAATGGGGAAAGGGTTTGTATTTATTTCTAAAACAACCCTCAGAGTATCACATGTTGTCAAAGCTAAGTGAAACATTGCAAGTGTCAAGTTTATGTCTGTACCCTGCCATGATGGCTGAGCAGGTTTCAAGGTCTCAGCCTGCCAAAGGCTGACACACACACACTTAACTTTCTGCTCTGGAATCTTTCCCTGACTTTACTGCGGGCATCTCTGCGGGATCAAGGCTGGGATTTGTGCAGATACATCAGCTGTCTCTCGTGCATCTCTCTTATGTCAGCCAATTCTGCTTCTGTTGTGGTGATTCTTATTAATTGGTTACTAGGGGAGCACAGTAAGATTCTATCCATAAGGAATATAGGAAAGAATGGGAGATGGAGGTGATGGAAGAGGAAGATAAGAGAAAGGACAGGTTTCATCCTGAGGTGGAGATTGAATCCATTTGCCTTAGAGTCAGTGACAGGACAGTTCCACCAACACTCTCTTCTCTGACTCACTTCTCACCATGTGCCAACAGATTCCTACTACACATCACTTCTCTTCCTTTAACTGTCTCCTGATAGTCATGTTATTTCTCCCAAAAACACACACAAACAAATACAAAGCACATCGCAAAGCAAAAGCTCTTTCCGTGCAATAGGATGTATCAGTGTCAGCCCCAGAGCAGAAATTTACAGCCAGTTAGAGGTGCTATCAGCATGCCAGGACTA
The DNA here is from genome assembly GCA_013398615.1 of Brachypodius melanocephalos. NCBI lineage: Eukaryota > Metazoa > Chordata > Aves > Passeriformes > Pycnonotidae > Brachypodius > Brachypodius melanocephalos. The sequence continues at coordinate 3,032,218 of VZSR01003798.1, read as the reverse complement.
AAAAGGGACCAAATGAGCCACGGTGTGAGGGAGAAGATGTCAGCCCAGACACAGCATACCGTATTCCTGGGATAAAGAAACAATGCAGAAACCAGCAGTGGGTAACAGATGAGGTATTAGGACTAGCGGGGAGAAGACAAGAGCTTAAATCAAAAAGACATCCTGATGAGACTGGATGTAAGCTGAGCACACAGGCCTTCAACGAGGGATATGAGAGGTGGTTAGACAAAACACTGCAGGAATTCATCCATAGTGAGCAGTGCAGGAGTTGGAGCAACAGGACGGGAGAGGTGGATGCAAAGGGACTTTTCGGCGCTGTCAAGGAAATTGGCCAAGCTCTCCCTCCCAGAGGCAGTGTCATCAGGGCAGCATATGGCAAAAGGAGAAAAAAAAAAAAAAAAAACCAAAAAAGAAGGAAAGTAATGGAAAAAAGAGACAGGAATATTTTAAGAATCTTATCTTTTGCTAAGTTGCAGAAGGAGGCTGTGGACAATCTGGGATTTCAAGCCTAATCTTTGGAGCTGGTGCAGGCCATAAGCTCATCTCCCACATTTGTATTTTTGCAATTTCTTCCAATGGTGTAATGTGAAAAGATTTGTATATTTAAAATGTTTAATATATTTATCCTATTAACATGATGCAAAATAGTCAATAATTTACATATATTTACATCTAATGTTCATTTATAGGCAGACAAATATAAATTTACCAGTGCGTGTGCATATGGCTGTAACATATGATTAATACACTGTCAGCACAATCTAACAGCTCAGAACCATCAGTTGTGCAAATAGTCCTTTCTAGCCATGTTTCCTACTGCTATTTAACCTTTCTCCTTCCTTTCCTCCCCCCTTTCTCAGTCTGTCTCACCCACCCTCGCTTCAGTAGCCTGCTTTAAAATAGCAGGCAAGGTCTGTGCAGTGGTGACTCTTTTATACATGTTTCACAATGCCTAAAGCATTAAGGGATCTCTTCTTGGAGGCTTTTGGGTATGAGAAGAGTGGAAATTAACAAAAAATATTAATTTCTCCCAGAAATCTTAGTACACAACTAAAACCTCCAGAGTAAATGCTCTTGATTCACTGTCCAGCCTTAGGTAATAAAGAGCTTAATGCCCCATTCGTGGCACACCAAAACTCATTTTTGGTGCTCTGTCATGTGCATTAGGGCTCTGTCACATCTTCCTCCTGTCTGCCATGTCCTGATCACACAGCCCCTGCAATGGCCAGAGCAGGTTGTGCCATCATACATGGCTCGAGCCTGGCCACAGAGGAACAGCAACTATCTCAAACTACTTCCCAGATCTTTTAGGTGGAAAGAAACTAAGCTGTCCAAGCCCAGCCCCAGCTATCCTTCACAGGGGTTCTGTTTTCAATAATCTTTCCCAAGCATGGAAGATTTGTTTGTTCTTAGAGCAGGGATGTCCAGCACACACATGAGTAATGGCTGTATCATCACAGCGCTGAGTTGCATTTCATGATACAATATATTTTGCATGCTTTATGGCCCAATCCTGAAATTTTTATTTGATGTGGGTGATTCTTCATCCTCAAAACAGTCCTGTTGACTTCACAGGACTCTTTGGACTCCCCATGAAAGTGAAGTTTATGGTCTTACTCATGTTTCTCCTTTATGTCCCAGAGCACCAGGCTGACCTTCCAGGAGGTTCTGTGCTGTTGGGAGCAGAGCAGTTGTTTCCCCTCTGCTTTTCTCTCAGGGTACCTGCTTCTCTCCCAGCAGCTCTCTGAAGCACACGAGGCAACACTTCTGGAATGCACTAAACACTTCCAGACTGCCTGGGTCAGGGACAGACACCTGTCTTATTTCACACGTCCTGCTTCCTGAAACCCCTGCTTGGATTTACACCCTGGGAAATTGCTGAATTTGTGGAGGCTTAATTTCCCTGCCTTTTGGAGCCCTATCCCTGTGGTTTTTCCAGTGCATGAGAACTGAAGTAGTGTTTCTGTCAGCCACTGTGTTGTTGGTGGCCAGGTAACAAACCCACCACCAGCAAATGCCCAGAGCGTGCCTTGGTTCATTCCTGTTTCGGAATTTCTTTCACGTCACTGTGCTGAGAGCCATTGACCTCTGTAGATCTGGCCCCTCTGTCTAAGGAATTAAAAATATTAAACTGAGAATTTGTAAGAAACCTTCAGAGGGTTGCCAGCTTTCCATCCTCTCACTTTGCTTCATGTCTCCATTTCTTGGCACCCTCACTATGGCTTTGTCTTTTCAATCCATAGATAGTTTTGTTTCAGTGAAGTGTCAAATGATTGGACTCCTTTCCTCCTTTCCTCCAAAAACAATCCTGACCTGTCATTAAAAAAAAAAAAAAAAATCCTGAACAGTTCGAGTTTTCAGCAGAAAAATATTTGATGAAAATAAGGTGGGATTTTTTTTTTTTTTTCTGTGAAACACACTGCTCACTAAACTTCCCTTTATTTGAAAAATCAGGTTTCCATCAAAAATGTTTCCATCAGAGAGTTTTTCTCCCGGGCTTTTATTCAGCATGCAGCCCTGCTAGCAGTTACTGAGGTGCAACATCTGTTGACTTCAGTCAAAGTTGCACCCCAGTAATTGAAAGCAGAATTGGGTCTGTTCTTTGTAAGGTGTGTTGAATGGACAAAATGGTGCATTGACTGAAGTGTTAGTCTTAGCAGTAAGTGATCCTCTAATTTAATCCTCCGCTCTATTCACATCTCAGATAGAAAATGTTTAATAAACTGCAGCTCAGTGGTAAGAGTGAGTTACCCATCAGCACATTTCTCAGCCAAAATTGTAGAGTAAACTCCTCTCAATAGTAGGTTTATGTTACCATTTACATTACTGGGTAAAACCTAAACTGGAGTTTTTATGTATTATGTGTTACTTATATAATGCACTATATAAGGAGGTTTATTTTCTCAGCTTCCTCAGATTTCACGTTGGATGTTACTTGATTGTACATATTAGTGGTAAATTCTGAGTGCAATTCTTTTCTTTTTTATACTTTGTGTATCCATGCAGAGTATTGCATGGATTTTACATCCGGTCTGTAGTTTCCTGGGATATGAAAAAGAATCTCCCCAACCTATAATTTTGGGGGGGAAGGAGGAGAGCTCTGGCACGGCTTCATTTAGATCCCAGATAAATTTTATCATTCCCTGACCCAAACTTGCCTTTTATATATATTGTACCACACAGAACAAGCCATACTTTTACATTTGTATGTTGTTCCACCCCAGAGTGGGGGAAATACAATTATTATATAAATGAGGACTTTTAAAAATATATGTGTATATACTGTTTAATTATATATTGAAACTTGGATTACTCTTTTATTTTTGTGCTAATGACTTTGTCTTTTCTCGTGGTTCTTTTAGTCTTAAATAGTTTTGTGCTTGGTACAGCAGTTTGCTCATCAAGAGAGTTGCAGCTCCTACTCTAACTTTTGCTGCTAAGAAACTCCATATTTAAAATCTTCATCTTACTTAAAAGGTAAGTTTTGTAAATTTATTTCCTCTGAGAAATACTCAGAAACAAAGTTGGTAAAATCACCAAGTTTGCAGCCAGCACCTGATATACCAAGTGTTTGCAAGTGAAGAAAACCCACTGAATACTGCAGGATAATTCATTAAAGTTTGAATGAAATGGAAAAATACATTTACATACTCATTTCTTAGAGATTAAATATTCTTTGTTCTTGTTTTTTGAAAAATCTGGCATGAATAGAAAAGTTCTCTAATATTTGCAAATTTATTGAATGCTTCTGTTTAAATGTAACTATTTTGGTTGGAAGTTACAAAGATCTCATGCCTGTTAGAAACATTTAAACAAAAGCAAAGTTGTGGTCTCATTACACGCCAAAAATATTTACGTATACTCTTTAAACCAAATTAGTGGTGGTGTTGGGAAGAATTAAGTTTTATAAGCATCTGAAACATGAAGCCTTTGTGTTTGTACTTAGATTTTTGCCAACAGCAGCTTTGTACTAGTCCAATGAGCTCACTTGCCATTAATGACATTTGAAATGAAGCAAACAAAATGTTTATTATTTATTATTAATTCACTGTAAATTTTAATCACCATCTGTATTAGTGTAGATGTTCACAGGTGTTTTAAAAGACTTGACTTGTTTTATATCAGTGATTAAAAATACTCCTGTCATTAGAAGGATCTCTGTTTTAAATTTTTCCATGTAGATAATGAGTTATTCCTATGAGCAGCTGATTTCCAAAATCTCTATAGCACAATTCTTCTGGACCCCAGTGTCTTAGCCCAAGAATTATTTGATCTCTTAAAATCTTGCATCACTAGGCAAACACACAAGTCTAATAAGCAGAATTCACGTTGTGGTGTTAAATGCAGGTAAAAAACAATATAGGTGGTACAATAGTATGGAACAATTCCCTGAATCATTTAAAGCTGATTAAATTGTGTTGATCAATCATGCTAAATAACTGAGGAGGAACAACACTGAGCATTGTGAGGAATGAGGATGAGGCATGATTTTTCAGCAAGAAAAGCTTTCCTGGCTTAGCATGAAAATATAATGTGTTAACAGAGTCTTAAAATCAATATACCATGAATTAGCAGTCAGCAGAGAACAGCCAGATGACAGGGGGAATATGATTCATTTCTTAGAATGACTAAGATCTCAGGCAGCTCGTTGAGTGGAATATTTGGAGATTGTGAATAGAGTTAAAAGAAATTCCTCTAATTTGATCTGGAAGTGTGTTTATGACAGACATAAAGCACTTGAATTCTACTGAGGATTTCCTCTTGTGCTGCAGTCGTCCTGACTCTGCTCTTTACAGCTGTTCTTTAAGTGCTGACTGCTGAGCCAGACAAGCCAGTCCTCTTACACCTTAATGCATGGAAATGAAGTTTCCAGTTCTAGATGAGTAATTAGATAATCCTGCACTGACGGTGTAATGATAATGAAGTGAAGAGGAAAGGATCCCTCAATAATCAGATCCTTTTCAGGCATTCAAAAGAAAATGCGTTTTGATGTTTATCAAAAGACACTCAGCTGCCTTATTCCACCTCTTTCCTTTCCTTCATTTCAGCTTAAAAATTACAGTTTTTTCATTAGACAAACAACATCCATAGGTGCTCTGGATGCAAACGAATGTGGATTGCCTTAATATGGGAAGTGACAGCCCCTGGCATTTGTCTGAATATTAATGCTGAATCAGATGGAGAAATCATTATGGCTGATGGTTTTGGTTATTAAGTTTAAAATGTCAGAAGCCTGAGTTTAAGTTTTCGTGACAGCAACAAATGTTTTGTAATTTTTTTAATGCTTAAGTTTCAATTTAAATTCAAATTTCCGCTTCTTTTTTTGTCTTATCTTTTGGGCTTTCAGTATCCAGGAACTTTTATTTTTGGTGGGTTGGGAGAAATCTGAAATCTAGTTTGAATTGGGAGAAAACTCCTGCTATCTGTAGTTGCAGCACCTTTGGGGTTTGTGCTATTGCCCTCTCTCTTTGTCTCGTGGGATCGTATAGGACAGCATTTTCAGAGAGGCTCATGGCCAGTTTTTTGAGTATTCCCAGCCTGGGCCAGATTTCCAGAACTGCATCCTGCTGCTCCCACTATTGTGTTTGCAGACAGACGTTCAACAAAGCCCTCAAGCTGTTGAGTTCTTTTGAAAACCTGGCCACATATTTCTGTGTTGGCTTTGGATATAAAGACTGGGCACTGATGCTCTGTAGTTGAGCTCTTCTGCTGTTTCTGACCTCTGAGGACATGTCTGGATGTTCTGGTGGTGGTTCTTGAGGACTGTAAGCTAGCAGAGGGGTCTGAAAGTCTCATCTGGTGTGGAAACAGGCCTTGGAAGATGCTGAAAGACTGGTCCTCCTCAGAGAAAGGTGCGTTTGTGTCTTCCATGAAGTTCTGGCCACACAGCCAGGCCAAACGTAGGCTCTGTTAAACTCTGGATCCAAAGAGCCTCTCCCTTTTTTCCAAGGCACATATTTCTCTTCTTTATCAAGATGCCACCTCTTAGTGACCTCCTGGGTCTGCAAGTTCTATAGAAAACCTCACTGAGCCCTTCAACAAAACAGGTGAATGTCAGATTTAAAGAAAGGAATGAAGTCAGGCTCAGAAGGAAACATTCCTGATGGAGCAGAGGAGGATGAACAACTCCTTTTGCAGAGTCTTGGGGGATGCTCATTCTCAGCAAGGGAAGGGAGAATCACTCTGCTGAGAATGGGAGGGCAATTCTGCTTTCTGCCAGAGATTAATAGCTCAGTAACCTCGGTGGGAAGCCTGACAGGTACAACCACAACAGCAGGAAACTCCAGCACAGACACTGTGCTTTTGAGCATTAGTCTCTCATCCCTCAGCCTTCCCATGCCCAGCCTCCTGCCTTACAAACCGGAGCTGCTGTGCTGGGAGTGAGATCCAGCACTGGATCCAGCCCCAGCCACTCCCACACCAACGCTTCTCCAGCCCCACAGCTTTTGTTGGGAGTGGTAGCAGGTCCTCAGACTGTAAATCCTCCAGGGCAGAATGCCAGCTATGCTTTTGGGTAACAGACTCAGAAGCACCAAAGGGACTCGGAAGCTGAAGTCCCCAGCAATTCTGACTGCTGTGCAGTCTCGAAATTGATTTGACTTTCAGAGAGACTGGGGCTATTCAGATGTTTATTCCCTTCTGAAAACATTCCCACTGATGTTTAACAAATATAGTATATTCCCTCTTTGGGGTGGTAGAGTGAGTTAACAGCCCAGTTCCCTTGAGCAAGGCAGAGGAGAACTGAAGACTCATCCCTTGCCCACATCTTTTATTTTGGCAGAAAATGTGAAACTTCCTTGTTCAGATGCCTGTTCCCTATTTTAATTTGATTGGGGAAGAGAGGAGAATGGCTTTTTCTTTCCCACTTATTGTGGTAGAAAGTGGGAGATGGAGACCAGCTTTCTTGGACTCTTATATTCAAAATAACTATAAATAATTAGTTACAGGGACTTAACTTCCCCCTCCTTTTAAGGCCTAATTTAAGGTCTTTATCAAAATGATTTAAAATGCCTTTCTCAGTGGGAAACTATATTTCAGAGCTTTTATTTATTAGACTTCTCAAAAAGTGTGTTTTTAATGCACATCCTGACTTTCTGCCAAAACTCTCCACTGTAACATTGGGATTGGAACAACCCTTTGTATAGGGAATTATATTTATTGGATTTCTACATATTGATACAGAGCAATTCATCTAAATAAATCATACACAGAATTGGCACATAAATCTCCCACTCTTCACTATTCACAGTACTATATTACTGTCCTGACAACCTTCCCTCAAATACAGAAAAACTTTCCTCTTGGTGTACTTTTTTCTAGTCCTCTTAAAGTGCCAGTGATTTTCTGGGGCTTCATATCCCGGTTGTTGTTGCTGTGAGCTGTGGAGTTTGGGCTGTGGACTTTGTTTTATGATGTAGGGACAGGACAACATCACTGCATTTTAAAGGAGGGTGAAGCCTCAAAGATATGTGAGGATCATAATGTAGTAAGCAAAAGCAGATTTCATGGTAGATGGTTGAATATCTCAATATTTTAGCATTATGAGCCTGTTATGGCACTGAGAGGAGATTTCTTTCTATTGATTTAAAAAGTACAATGTCTCTTGTGCTGGATGGCTGCTTTGAGGAGTGCAGTTTGCTTCAGCAGTTTCAGGACTCCCAGACTAAATGTGTGTGTTTGTAGGTTGGACTCCTCCATTCTGGGACACCCTCTTCCCCTCCCAAATTGTTTCCTGCTTTTTGAGCAGAAGTTGTATATGAGACAGTCTGGGCCTAATTATTTTAAGCAAATACAAAACCATAAGCCAGGTCATGGATGGGTACAATTCAGTGTAACCCTCTGGCAGTGGAAGCTGTACCTGGCTGTGTTTTGAATCCCTGCCATTACAAATCCCAGGGATGTGACAGCCTTCTTAAAAACCTCAGGTTCAGTCATTCCCAGCAAAGGGTTAAGAGCTGTGGCTTTCCAAAGGGATTTTGTAGTGCTGGGCCCATCACTCCAGAAGGCTCTGGTCTTTCTGAAGAAAGGGCTCTGACATCCAGGCAGTGCTCTTGAAAGTTCAGAGTTTGGAAAGTCGGAACTCTGTAAGAAATCATTACAATAAAAGGCAGAACAGATTCTAGCAAGCCTTGAATCACCCAGCGTGGTGCCACTTAGAGGCAGAAGACCTTAAAACAACCAGCGAGATGCCTGCAGAAGAAGCCTCTGTGCCAGCTCTGGCACTCTGTGCCTGTCATTCCACTCTGTGCCTGTCATTCCACGCCTTTCATCCGAGGTAAGTTCGGCGGAGGGGCTGGGGACAGGCTGGGTCAGCTCAGCCTGGGCACTGCTGATGTGTGAGGGTCACAGCCATCGTTCCATTCAGTAGAAGAAAACAGAAGGAATACAATTACAAGCTAAGATAATTTTCCTGATTGGAAAACAAATATCTTATTTGAGGATGCTTCATGTAGAAACAGGGAAACGGGCACAAAGGCACCTTCAGGAGACCATCAGTGGCACTGCTGTCAGCATTCACCTCTGGCTGGTGTCCAGCTGTGGCCATCTCCAGGACCTGTCATTGCAAGCATGTCTGGAGAAGTAAATAGAGATAACTTCCTCTCTCAAAAATAATTCTTTTTGAGAATAATAATACTCAAAAAGATACTCCTGCCCAGCATCACAGTGTCTCATGTCGTATCAGCACTTCATGAGTAACTCTGTCAGACCTTCCTCTGGCCCACTCTGTTTGTAAAAGGGGGATAGGATTAGAGATTGCAGCCAGAGACAGGGTTAGATTGGATACTAGGAAGAAATCCTTCCTTGTGGGGGTGGTCAGGCCCTGGCACAGGGTGCCCAGAGAAGCTGTGGCTGCCTCACCCCTGGAAGTGTGCAAGGCCAGGTTGGACAGGGCTTGGAGCAACATGGAATAGGGGAAGGTGTCCCTGCCCATGGCAGAGGTCTGGAAATACGTGATCTTTAAGGTTTCTTCCAACCCAAACCATTCTGATTTGTTGACCATTGGTAATTTTAATGAATGATGGTTCTGTCACTTTCTATATTACATCCAAGCATATTGTTTACAACCTACCTTAAAAGAAATCATAAAATGGCAGGTTTTTTTTAAAAAAAATGCATGCAGACTTGCCTCGGAAGAACAAATTTGTTTGGATGGTAAACAAAAATTCTGGGTTTATTTCCTTTTTTTTTTTTTACTTGAAATCTGTGTGCACGTCATAAAATATTCCTGTATACTTTCAAGAATAATTGAAGCATATGTACCCAAAATGTAATACTTTTCATAATGGCTTCAGATTAAATTATCCATTATATGGGACTAACATATAAAAGCTTTCCTCTACATCAAGTGGTAGATCAAAGGGAGGCACAATGGCTTGTCCACATGCGCAAGCCACACCTCTCAAATTCTGAGAACAAGGATATGCCGTCTGCATTTTAACTACATCTCCATGACATGAAACAGTATTCCTGCATCTCCTACTGTGGGAGAGGCAGGTAGTCCTGGCTACAAAGATTTCCTTTTACATTTCTCCCTTTTTCTTTTTTTTTTTTTTTTTTTTTTTCAGTTCCATAACACAGATGAGATTTCAGTGACTAGTCCTGGGAGAGTCTAATTTGGAAACTAAACTTGGCTCAGTTCCTCTCAGGGCGCTGTGGGAACCTCTTGGGAGGAAGTGCAGCTCTCAGTCCTTGGGTGGTAAATCCGTGAGCCCAAACCTCAGTCCTGCATCCTGGGGGGTGGGTGCTGGTGGAGATGTATTCCTGCAGAAATCCCAGCAGCTTCAGTGGGCACAGCATGAGGATTGATGTGTTCCTGTTCCATGGGGCTTCCTGCTTTCTGTTAATGGTTGGAGCACAGCACTGTGCCTCAGACCCTTCTCCTCTTTACTGCCTTGCTCGTTGAACTCAGATGTATTTAAAACTTTCTGTGCCTCATTTTTTTTATCTGCACAATTAATCTAGTAATATTTCCACCCTTGTAGGGATTCTTAATTACTTTCTCTACCTAAAACCCTTTCCTTCAAGTGGATGATGTGAGGGAGACAAATTCTGAGTGTTACTGCTGGTGAGCATTAATGGATCACTCTCAGATAGGGATCCAACTGTCCCAGCTTTTGGCGTGTTTTGCTGTGAGTTTTTCTCACTATCTCGTCATGAGTAATAAGAAATGCAAACTTACTGGCTTAGTGGCATGATTAAAGATGTTTGTGTTTGGAATTTGACTGCAGTAAGAGACTGAAGATGTATAGTTTCATTTAAGTGCATGTCTAGATCTGGTCTCCCAGCCCAGTAGATTGGATGTTAGTCCAATTATTCCCATTAGCATCTGGTTTCTGAGCACTGATGTACTACCATGATCAGGGAATTAAATTCCTTAAAATAACCTCCCCAGGCTGAAATGTAGAGGTACCTTTTATTGTTGTCGTGGCTGCTCAAAATGTGAAGTGCACTGGGGAAGTGCTGAGTTGAGGCACCAGAAGAAGAGGCTGTGATCATGGAAAGGCTGAAACTTCTCCTCTGATCATTTCTGACAGCTCAGAGTGGTTCTTCCACAATTGGAACCACTTGTGCTGCTTATTAATATAATGAAACTTATCCTCCAGCAAAAACAGGACCAACGACTGACACGGGAGTGGAGGGAGAGGCTGAAACCTGAGCTGCTTAGGGGTCTCTTAAAGATGATGGAAGACTAATAAAATCCAGCCTGCTTCCAACCTCCATTACAACTCCCACTCCCAGCCTGTCTTCATGAGCTAAAGTGGAATAATGGCTCCTTCCAGGGCCAAGACATCCATCCCTCAGTACAGCTGAACGGCCTCTAATGGTGCTTGGCACCAGAGCCTGTTTTGGTACCTCCCCTAACCTAGGAAATTCTTTACTTTGATTCCATTGGGTGCTGTATGGAGCCTCTAAAATGTTGCTTATTTCTTCAGGAGTAGACTTCTTTGGTCATGTGTCTAAAGGGGTTTTTTTAATAATTATTTTTCAGTTTAAAAAATGTTTCCACAGTGCTTCAGAAAAGCTCAGTGTTTGGTACATCTTCATCGTGGGGATAACCGTAAGAATTGAAAAATGTTTTCCATTGGCAGTGGATTAGAGAAACAGTCATAACTCTGCATTAAGTAGGATTTCTCAACACCAGGAGGATGATCATGAGATGTAGAGTGAAAAAAAATGCAATAATGATTAAAAAAAAAAAATCCAAACCTGCCTAAACCTGAGTTTTCTAGCTTTTCAAGAAGTAGGTAGGAAAGCAGCTAAACAGAACTGTAAGGGTAAGCAGGGCAAAATGTCAGAGTTGATTTAACTCATTACATTTAAGTGGAAAATAAGGGATGAAAGTTTAGTTTAAGAAAAATTAAGGAAATACCCAAGAATGAGTTTACAAAGTGCAATATTTTCTCTCAAAGCCGTAGGGTTAGCAGGTTGGTATCCAGCATCTGTGACTGATTAGGGGCATTTGAGATGGCAGGTGGCTTTAGGAAATGGAAACCTTACAGGGCTTTACAAATAGTTTCTGTAGTTAGGCAAAGTTATTTGATTTATTCTCGCTGGTTCTCACTGAATAGCCTGGTTTAAAATCTATCAACTTGTCTTAATCCATGTTAATATTTTCTTATAGACACAGTGTTGTGAAAATTCTCCAATCGGATTCTGTAGAGTTGCCCTGGAGAATAATAGAGTTACTCAGTTTACACCACCGAGGGCTGTGTTAAGGTGAAGAACATAAATCATGGCATTTAAAAATGCCAGCCAAATCTTTTAGACAGTAATGAGATCAAGAACCAGATCTGATCATATTTGCTCCTGACAATTTTAAAGAGGCCTGTAATTCCACGTGCTTCCCCTCTGTGTGGTCATGTTGAAATGGCCTGTCTGTATCAAGAAGCCAAAGCCCCAAAAAAATTCCTCAGCGGGGTGAGGGGTGGAATGGGCTCGATCTGCTGATCAATTCACACTGTTGGAAAAGGTAACCCTGCATCTCTTCTTTGCTCTGGTCCCCAGGCCATGAGCTCCAGTGAGGCTGTGCAAGAGGCAGGGCCACAGGAGAGCCTATGATTCTCCTCTTTGGGCTTGGATGGAAACCAAAACTCATCTCTGGGAAGAAACATTTGGAAGACACACCGAAGACAGGAAAGTAAAGCCCGTGTCTGGAGCTACTCCACAAGTCAAACCAACACACAAAACCTGGCTCCTTTAAAAAGGTAACAATAGGTAAAATAGAATTTGCAGCTGCAGGAAGTGCAGCCGTAACGTGATTCAGGGCAAGTGGAGTTAAAACTCTCAATTAGCTTTCCCAAATAACAATAACTCAAAGAGAAAATACTGCAGAAGCCCCAGCACAGGTTTGTTATTACTAGAGAAGAAAAATCAGCATTTGGCCAAACCTTTCCATTATCTGGTATTGTAAAACCAGTCCTGCAGTGCTGTTTGGGATGTTCTAACCTCGGCACTGGTCCAGATCCATTTCCAGCTGTGGGCTGTGTGTCTGTCTCTGTTTGTGTGTTCTTCTGTAGATTTATTTTAAATCACCCTCCTTGAAGCTTCCCAGCATCCTGATTTATAGGATTTTACTAAGCTTCACATAGCCTTTTCTTTTCTTGACTAAGTATGTTTTACTACTACTTATTTTTTTTCCAAAAGAAATGGATTTTATTGGACAAGGGTTCAAACATAGCTGCATAATGTTTGTTTTACGGATTTCGTATTAAACCACTTTAACACATTTGCAGACCTGAGGAACTCGGCAAATACTGTGAAGGAAATGCCCTGAGCTTCATCTTGCTGCTTTGAACTGAGCACAGTGAACTTTGCCTGGTTACTGAGCTGACACGTGAACAATCCATTTGCAATTCAGAGAGAGGGAGAGAGAGAGAGCAAGGGGGCCTGATCCTGCTTTTACCAAAGCCAAAGGAAATCCTACTGCTGACTGCAGCAAAACCAGCAGCAAAATCATAATGACTATTTAAGATGATATTTCACAAGTACAGTAATGTGACAATCATGATAAAGTGGTGGTTTTTCCAGAGGCACCATCTGAATTAATAGGGTCTTTCCAACTAGCTCTCCATGAAATGAGTTGCAAGAGGTAAAATAAATTTAAAAAAATTTATTTTAAAAAGTCTCTAGGCTACTTTGCCGTTCTCAGGATTTTTATTCATTTAACAAACAGCTGTTATATTTTGAAGTCCTTTCTCTTTTTTTTTTTTCATCATTATCATCTCCTTCTTTATTGTAGCATGAGTAATCTAATTTTTCTGCATAGCATGTTGCAGTTTGATAGACAGGTCTCTGAGGGAAGCCTTATGTGTCAGCATCAGTGAAAATGACTTCTGAGGTTGGCTCACACCCCCACGCGAGCGTGGAATCCAAATCACCCCAGAGTTACGCATCCGCCTGCCCCACGCCTCGCTGCTGGATAATGTATTCATTTGCCTCTGGCGAAAAAAAAAAGTGAGATCTTCCACTGCATACTGATGTCATGTGGAAGGAACCATAATTGGGGCTGGTCACATGTGGCAGGCACCGTGAGCCGCTGCTTTTTGCCGTCAGTGTGGGTAAAGTTCAGGTACCTGTAGACGTCGTGTGCTCCGAGGACACACTGGGCTTGAAGACCCAGCAATTCAGGCATGTGTTTCCCAGAAAAAAAAAAAAAAAAAAGAAAAAAAAAAAGAGAGAGAGAGAGAGAGAGAGAGAGAAGGAAATGCAAATAGGCTGCAGGCACCCAGGTCTGTCTTTTTTTCCAGAATCCCTTCATAGTGGCAGGAGATTTTTATTTGGCTCCATCGCTACTTCAGTTTATCAGTAATAATTAATGAATTGTGCTATTCCATTTCCCACTTTAATCAAGGACAGATATTTCCAATTCAGAGTTGCAGCAAGAAAACATCCACAAATGGGCTGCCTTTTCTTTTTCCTTTTCACAGGCAGATGCAGACAGGTTAAAAAAAGAATTTTTGCTTCAGATGTATATAAAGCTTTACAGCTTCACTTCAAAAGGACTCTTCAGGACTGAGCTTCCCAAGTTACATGCCTCATTCCCTCCTTCCACCAGTGCACCCTGAATAATTTGGGTCCTGACTATCAGAAATCATCATGTGAAGCTCCCTGAATGGACAGGAAGATTTCCAATGATTCATCTGTTTTCAATTATGCCCCTAGGAGCACTCCTGCCCTTTCTTCCTGCTTGTAATAGCTGGAGAAGTTATTAGATCTGCTGGGGCTCTGGATGGTCTGCCACTGATTTTTGGGGACTTGGATCAATGCTCTTTGACTCAGTTTCCCTGACTGTAAATGAGACCTTTAATATGGGCAAGGAGTCTCCAGGGTATGGAAGATGCTGAGCACCTGAGATGAAAGCTGCTGCTGCCTGGTAACCCCAAACCTGCTGGCAGTGATGGCAGAGCTGAACCTGCAGATATGAAATACAGCTGTCATTTCTGATTTCGGTGTCATCTCACCTCCAGGTAAGGAAACAGAGCTCATTTTGGGACAAGCCCACCATATTCAGTCTTCTTAACCTTCAGTCTGGATAACTGCAAAGATGAACAGAAGAATTTTATGCATAACATTTTAACTTGGCTAGATGTGCTTCCCAGTAGCATGTAAATAAACTGCCTGATTCAGAGCACTCTGTTCCTGACATATAACCCACTGCTCATTTAGCAGATTTAATTTTGCAGGCTTTGTGCATTTTTTATGTGACAATGATGATGTGAGGAGGCATGTCTTTATCACAGAAAGCCAACAGTACAGACTCTTTTTTACAAAAGTCCCTTCTTGCTGCTCCTTGAGAGCAGGAGCCTGAGATAATTCTAGCACAGGGTGAGCCATCTGTGACATGGGGCAGTTTTACTTGCAAACTTTATAACTCTTAATCACTGCTGTATTTCCTGGCACTGTCAAGTAATAATGTCAGTGGATATCAAATCTTAAGTACATAGGACTCAATTATGATCTTGCAGAACACAGAGGCTGCTCAAATCCAGTCCAGACTGTGAACTCACAATCTGCTGTTTACTTAAAGTATATAGAAAGCACTTGACCTCTTCTCAGTGCCATCCATGTGGAAACACTCGACAATAGAGGCCTTCCTTGGTTTTCTTAGGAATCATGTTTCGACATTTTTATCTCCTCTAATTAAGGTCAACGGTCACACACTCCCACTTCTCTCCTCACCCCACTCTTCCAAAATTGCAGGCACTTACCCAGCTCCAGTTACCCTGGATGAAACAAACTGGGCCCAATTTGTGCATGAACAGTTCCGGGGAAAATGAAGCGAGTCCTGGAGATTTGAGGCTCTGCTGAACCGAGCGCTGTGTCTGAGCTCTCGTGTTCACCACCACCAGCAGCAGAGTCTGATAGTCAGAAGCAAACAGTAGGCAGGGGGTAGGATTGCTGCAAATGTAATTCCACTATGAGAACATTTCCTAACCCGCAGCACATGTTCCCACCCAGTGGGGAAGGTGTGAGCGAGTTCTGAAGGAGGACAGCGAGAGCGGATCTCATCTCCCTTTGCAACACTGAAAGTGCTAATTGCAGGCGGGGAGGAAGGGTGTAGCTGGTAGACGTCTGGGAGAAAGCCTGGGGAACACAGCACAAGGACTGGTGTTGTCGTTGTCGAAGAAACCCAGGAGTGCTTCACATCCCAGCATCCCCGGGAAGATTCACTCGGACACCGCTGTGCTTTGTCTCCAGCCCCGGCTGCCTCTTCTTGAAAACCCTCTTCGTGCTCAGCGGGGCACTTCCCAGGAATGCGAATGCTCCAGCCAAGGCCATTGTGTCAGGATGCAAAGGATACCTCCTCGCCCACCCACAAGGCTGAAAGAGCACATCCCACTGAATCAGGGGCTTGTGGGGACTGGATTTATCATTAGAAAACCCCCGGTAGCTTTTCGGAGCAGTATAGATCCTGCTTAGCAATTACCCTTTCTCTACTAAAAAGATTATTTCTTTTCATTCTTATTGTCGAGTAGGTGGCAGCTATGAATGGTTAACAATGGAAGGCAGAAGTTGGTGAAATAAAGCTCCATGCTTTCAAAAGTCGTTTTAAGTATGTAAAAACAAAATAGAGCCAGGCAGCTGCAGACCTTGGTATTATTTGGGCTTGTGCCTCATGCAATGCACTCTTTCCATTTAAACTGACTTGCTCTCATTTCTCACCACAGAGCAGAGTATCACTTCCAGAAAAGAAAAGAGCTAATGCTGTCCTTTTCCTTTTATATTAAAAAAAAAAAAAAAAGAAAAAAAAAAAAAACCAGAGCAAAACTAACAGAGTTGTGCCCTAACTGAAATTGTCTTGACCCTTTGCAAAGCCAGATCCTCAGAGCCTCTGTCAGCGCACGCTTCCAGCATAACTCCTTTGCTCATGCTGAGCTCAGCCGTGGGTGCAGGATCAGGGCACCTGTTCTCTGTAGAGAATAACTACCCAAAAACATGATTTTTTTTCTCCCTTCTATACTGGTTTTTTTTTTAAGCTGAAAAATGTGTGTTTGGTTCTAAGGACAGAGCAGGGCAGGCTGTGGTGTTGAGCAGAGCTGTAAGTTCCTCACCTCAGGGGTGTGGGGACTGCTTCCGTAGTTTCCAGGCACCACAGAGATGTGTCAGAGCGATCTGACATCCTGGAGATGGATTTTTAATGTAAAAGTAGAAACTTATTAGCTCCCAAAACGTTCTCTTGGCAGAAGCAGGGCAGCAAGTGCTGCTACAGGGAAGGCAGGTGCTGGGCCAGCATGGCCCTGCAAAAGGTTTTGCATTGTCACATATTGGAGAATAGAGTAATAAAACCCAAGGATTTTTATTCCTAAAAGAGCTCAGTCACTCATGCCACAGGGAAGATTATGTTTAATTAAATATTGAACCCCTTTATATATCTATCTGTACCAGGCTCTGAATCACACTCCCTCTCCTTGCAGCCAGAGGACATTCCCACATCTTCAAAGATTTTACAAATGAGGCTAGATGAGAGTTTTGTTTCCCCTGGAACTGAAATTGAGCTACTTTGGAGATGGAAACCAGCAACTCTTGAAAATCCCTCTTTCAGCAGAGCAGGCCAGGAAGAGAACAAATATACAGTATCCTAGAAATGAGCTACAGGATGACTTTTTAATAGCAGAAAAATGATATTAGGTACCTGTGGTTTGTTGCCATGTTGGGGGGCAGATTACACCTCTTCCACTGAGTTCTGTAATGGGCCCTTGCAGTTCAGTTGCTCCTTGTTTCATTCCTGCAACACTTTCCTGGATCCTTTTTGGGGAAACTTTCATATTGCTGCTAAAATTTAGTCACTGGGGACTGCTTAGACATCCTCAGAGCCCCCCTTGGATTTAAACTCCATCTTTTTTGCAAGTGTGCTGTGAGTTTTCTTCATTGCTGGGGTATGTGTTATCTTGCTCAATTGCATTTAATTCGGTCTCAATTTGCATATTCGCGTCCTGGGCTGAATCCGTCAAGATTTTCCCATGGCACATTTTGCCTGTTCTGCTGTTCCCACGGCACATGTTCCTTCTGCTGTGGCAAGATCTACTCTGTGGATACATCTTTTCTTTGGAGAAAAGTGAGGCCTGTTTTTCCGAAGTTCAGGTTCTCGCCGTTAGGATTTTCCGTGCCTTCCCAGATCTGCAGTGATGTTGGTTCACACACTGATCTTTCTCAGTTCAGCAGGGATGAAACTCAAAATCCTTTCTCACTTCAGTCTCTCAGCTGGCTTGAGCAAAAGGCTGTGGTTTGTGCCGTGTCATCTGGTTTGCTGTTGGGTGTTTGGAGCTTGCTCGAAGCCATTTCTGCAATCAAAGGACTAAATTTTAAATCCCGGCCAAAGACTGGGCACGTGTATACAGCATTAGGAGGCCTTTTCAAAGAGCACCTTTGGGTGAGTCACTTGACCTGGCTGTGCCTCAGTTCTCCCTGTATAACATAGGAAAATAATATTAATGCAAGTCTAACTTTCATCAGATACTGCGAGGCTCAGTGCACAACCAGAGGTGATGTTCTTGGATATTACAGTAATAGGGGTCACAGGAGCTAGATGGAAAAGTAAAGCAGAAGCTAGTTAAGACTTTCTCAGCTGCAAAGGATTAGCGTTCATTTTAAAATCTCTGGCTCCTGGCAAATTGGGAGACTTACTAACCTGTAGCTTAGGAAAAAAAAAAGAAAAAAAAAAAAAAAGCCAAAGCAGCTGAAACAAGGGTGTTAGCAAGTCTGGCAGCACAGCAGCACAGTGCACCTTATCTCTGTCCTGGTGGAAAATCAAAGGCACATTTCCAGCTGTGCCCGTGAGCACTGTTTGGTCACTGAACAAAGCAACTGGCACCTCGTATCCAGCCTACAGAATGATCACAGCCTGCTTCAGGTGCACAAACAAGTGCAGAAATGAGCTCCGTGCACAGAATTCATTGTTATTCAATCAAGCCTTTAATTGTAAATGTTTTAAGCAAGGAATTCTCTGTTTTATGAAAGTGTGCTCAGCATTACTCCGCCACAGACATCTGTCATTCAGCAGGCGCCACCCAATAAAAGTGCTTAAAATGTTCTGTTCCTCAATTAAAATATAAACCAGAGCTGTTTAAGGGCTTTTACGAGGTGATTTCTATTTACCTGACAGATTTCCACACTGGAGGAGCACAAAGCAGGATTTCAGTTTCTGATCAGAGTGATAGCTCTGCAAAATAATTGTTTCAGTTGTTTTAATTTATGTCTTTTGGGGGTTTGGGGGGGGGCAGGTTGTGGTTTGGTTTGGTTTTGTTTTTTAATTCCAGGAATAATAAAAATCCATGAAGAAGAAAGGAATTCCTATGCCAGATAAAATCTAGGAAGAACGTGGAAGGGTCATTGCTGATCAAACGTGCTGGAGGAACTAGAATCCAGGATGAACTCTTGGAGCCTGCGCCAGCACCTGCTAACTTCTTCTTCCAAATTTCATCTAACAAAAGCCAGGGAAAAGGGTTCTCTTCTCTGGTCTGAAACAGCCTCTTATGAAGAGAAACAAGACTATGGCTAGACAAAATCTCCCATTTTCCCCAAATAAACACTGCATGAATGCTCTCATGGTTATTCCACTGCAGATGGATATTTCATCTCCCATCCTGCCTCTCTATGCCTCTCAACAAAGATCTTCCTTTTTACCTCTCTACTACTCAACCAGGAATGGATGTTACATGGAAAACAAGCATTTTCACAAAAAAAAACCCCTGCTTTTCATTCCATAACCTCAGAAACTCACCTTCAGTGGCTTGAGAGATGCAGAAAAGGCTCTGCTGTGTGTCATGCTTTGTACAATGTGCTGATCCATGGTCTCCTCTGCTCCACCTCTGGCAGGTCATCACTTCAGGGCACCTGGGCAGCATCAGGATGGAGGAGGCTGGCAGTGTCAGGAGAAGACTGTACTCTTGCAAGACAAAGCTTTCAGCACCAAGCCTTAAACCTTCTGGTTTTGCCAGGTAATAATATTTTTTGGACCAGTGTTCTCTGTCCTGCATGGCATTTCAGCCATTGTGACATCCACCACACCATGGTCACAGCCAATTTCTGACAACGTGGGCAAGCCAAGGATGGAGCCTGTGGGAGGGAAGCTGAGTGGGTTTTCCCCAACTTCTCTAGCTGGGTGCCACCCTGCTCCCCTCTGCAGCTGCTTTTGGGTGCCTGAAGGTCCACAGAGCCTCACAGCAAGACAAACTGAGATTCCACATGGCACCAACACAGCCCAGACAATCCAGGGTTCTCCCAGGAGTTTCAGGCATCCGGTGTTCATCCTGCCATGCCTCACTGAAGGGACAAAGCTGCCTGTGCCAGAGGTACCAATAATTGCTGATTCTCAGCCTCAGGTTGGTGAGTCTCTGCTGAGCTGCCTCAATTAGATTCTTCCAGGGGAGATGGTAATTCCCTTTTAAAATTAAGGAAAGGAAAAGCAAACATCAACTGAACTCAATAACAGGTAAACAAGCGGCTCCTGGATTTTGCACCACAGGTATTCAGAGGAGGATTTCTGCCTTGAACCACACTGCTTGGAAAATGCTGGGAAATCTGATGTTAGTTCTTAACTCAGTCTGGTGTGTGTTTTTTTCCTCTCCAGCAGTAGCATGAGTTAAGGACAAGGCGTTAGCCCTCACTGTGATCCTCGCAGTGTCAGTTCAAGTCAGATTCTTCCCCTTATTTATATGTTCCCTTTTGTAAGTGTATCGATTATACAAGTGAGTTCTCAAGTGCTTGGGCACTCAATACAGCCACACAATGGAGGAAAGCATCCAGGTTAGCATGGAATTACACATGTGCTGAGCATGCCAGGGGACAGGAGTAAATAGTGACTGTACAATTCAAAGCCACCTCTTTAGACCTTTCTAAAGGTTTGCTGCACAGTGACTAAAAATAAAACCTGCATTTCAATTTCCAAGGTGTAGCAACCAAAGTTCATTAGTTATTCTTAGCCATGGCAGAATTGCCATCTTCAGGCCATTTCTGAACATACGAGATTATTCCATGATAATCCAAAATCCAGCACAAGCTCCTCCTTCCCCTCTATTTGTTTTACCCTCTGCATTATGAATGCTGTGGGTAAGGGCTGCCTGTTTCACAGGGGGTTGGTATCACAGAAAGCTAGTTGTTGATCTCTGGATGCCTGCAGGCCAGCAATCTGTGCTACAAGTTACCCCTCTAAAAAAAAAACAACCAAAAAAAAAAAAAAAACACCCACAAGTGGATAAAAGTGATACAAGCATCTGTAACAAGCTAATTGGACCCTTGTGGGCAACACAGCAGATACAAAATTAAAACAAACAAAACCTCTCATTGTACAACTGTACTTCCAGGACCACTATCACAAAGGGACCCATCTAGTTTTTTATTTTAGTTTTGTTTTGTTCAAAAGGACATAATTACGGCCAGAGCTGGAGTATCACAAATCTGTTTTCATCTATAAAGAAAGGATATTTTGCCTCTGAACCTGAGAAATTGTTAGAAGTTGGTAATTAGTATGACTTGTTAATAGAGTTTGGCTGTGATTAAGCTGTGATTGAGTGTGAGTTTGGTTCTTGTCAATGTGAATGCCTGTAAGGTTGAGAGATGTTTAATGAGACACCTGTTGTCAGCAGCACCCGGTGGGCTTTGTTGCGCCTGATTGGAATTTGTACCACGGAACAGGAGCAGCAGCACTGAAACACAGCAGCAGCAGCAGCAGCAGCAGGCACAGCTGGAGCATCACTGGCAACAGCAAAGGGTCCAAAGGAAATGGAGGCTGGGACCCCCTGCACTGGAAAGCTCCAGGGATGCTCCGTGTCCCACAGGTCACAGTGCTTGGGGTGATCCATCATCCAGGTGACCTGGGCAGTGCAAGAGGCACTGACATCTTTATCCAGGCACCAGGGAACGATGGCCTGTGCTGCTGTGTGATGGTGGGTCTCTGGGACATGGCAAGAGGGGGGTGTAAGCTGAGCAGGCTTAAACCTCTCTACCTCCCAAAATGAACAGCCCTTGGGTAGCTGGCAATGGTGTGGCTCTGTAAAGTTTGACATTGATGGAGAAAGGTTCTGCCCAGCCCAGCCCTCGATCATCCGCCCCTCTAAGCAACTCAGTACCTCTTGGCCTTTGCACAGAGAAAGTTTCATTCATTGATGATATTTTTGTCTCAAAAATCAGTATCATTTTCCACATGACTCCATATCACCACTCCCCACACCAAAACCTGGGCCTGGTGACAAATTTACATACTTGGGACTATATACATAAAACATTATTTCCCCGTGGATGTCTATTAAACATTTTCAAGTCGCTGTTACTCAAAACCTACCTGAGTTTTACATACCAAAAAGCCAAAGAAGCTGGAAGCAATCACGCTGGCCACTGTCGCAGCCTTTTAATGTGAAATGCCTGAGCCGGGAACAAGAGCAGGAGCATTTCGGCTGCTGGAATGTGCCTCGGGAAGGAGGCGTCGGCTCTGTGATGGATCGGAGCAGCCACTGGATGGCATTGCTCTACACGAATGGACCTGCGAGCACAAGCGCTCAGCACGGGCGGCTGTGCCAAGGAGATTAATCCAGCCCCGAGAGGCTCAGGCCACCGTGACCTTACCAATTCTTTAAATAACATCCAGAGTCCTCTCGGCTGCCTGGCTGGCAGCTCTGGGCACAGAGTTTGTTCAGAGCGAACAAAGCCGACATCCCGAAGCAAACCTATTTCTAGGCTGAGTGCGTTTGTCTTTCATTTTACGTGAGATCAAATATTCAGCCAGTTTTTGATGGGTTTCCTCCTCTTGAGATGGGAAAAAAGAATTGTTTGTAATTTCTGGCCGTATCAAACCGTCGCAGGGCAGGCTCACCCGGCCAGCGAGCGATGGCCTGACTGCAGCCCTGGTGCTGTGGCCAGACAGCTCCGCTCCCCAGGGCTCACAGCGTGGCAGGCAGCTAAGGCTGTTGAGCTGAGCAAGTTATTCGTGTGTAGTGAAAGGAAAAACCAAAGAGAAAGGAAAAGCAATTGTTGTCTGGCATGTTCTGCTTTGCTCTGGGCTCCAGAGCACCATCCCAGGTTATTATCCCACAAGTGGTGCCGCTCCAGCGACAGCAGCCTCTCAGCACCTGTTAATACAACTTTACTTACTGATAAGGCATCAGCTGCTGGCTAAATAACCTGATGGTCATATTTTCCCTGGGGTTCTGTGCTTCATTACTGCAACTCTGTGTTGGCTTTGTTCTTTCAGTGACTACAGGTGGCCAAGCCAACCTGAGAATGTCATTGGCCAAGTTCATGCCCCAAAGAAACCTGCTGATGGCTTTGGAGGCGCAGCAGGATATTTGGAACTGCAGCCCCAGAGAAGGTGTATCTGAAAGGGGATACACTATTTGTGAGGGTCAGTTGGCAGCCATAGCCAGCAGATGTACCTTCAGTTAGGACAGGACACGCTCAGGTGAGTACTTGTACATGGGCTGGTAGGTACAGCTGTAATGGGCACAGGCTTCCTGTTGGTGCTGCCCCAGTTTTGACCAGTCTAATAAATTTAACGATCATACTCAATTATATAACTCCATTTACACTGGGATTAAAACTAGGCCATCAGTTCAAGTCCTGCAAAAGCCCCTTCACTCCTTGTTCTCAGCTCTGTACTCAAACCCCTGCACCCAGCTGCCTTTTTAATACTGGAGAGGTATGATGAAAAAATTGCAGTATAAAGTAAAGGCTACATTTGTTTTATGACCCCATTTGTCTCCTTTTTCTGGACTTACCTCCCAATCCAAACAAGAGAACTCTATCTACCTTGATGTGCTCAGCAGGACACTGGTAAATGCTTTCTGCTGTCAGAAATGCTGAGGCTTGGTGGGAAATTGAAATTATATTAGCAGGGGGCTGTTCAAGTCCTTCTTCTGGTGGCCATAGCTCTGCTACAGTGATTGCCTGTTTCATGTCTCGTATTTGGAACCCCTGCTTGAGGTCTCTTGTGCCACCCATGGGAAGACCTCTATGAAGTGACACCAGTGAGCTCAGGGGTTTTGATCCCTTTCCATCGACTTTAGAGGAAATGGCAATTTCTTCCCAATTTCAGCACTTCAGGGCTGTGTTTGAACACAGGCAGGATAAATCTGAATATCTTCGTCTATTTAATAGTCAGGAGTGTAAAGGCTAAAAGAAGGATATTTCCTGTTGTTCCTACACTGCATGGCAAGCTGTGTTTGGAAAAAATCTCCTTGGATCCAGCATTTATGGGATGGCAGAAATCCCAACTAGGCTACCCACGGCTGTGCTGGCTGTTTTAAGGGAGATCTGTTTTAAGGCAATCACCTCAGCATGCAGATTTGCCCTGGATCTCTCTAGAGTCAGGGCAACACTCCAGATTTCCAAACAGTCAAGGTGACCTTGGAAACTGCAGGGCAGAGGGAATTCAGGAAAAAAAAAATCTAGACTAATTCCAACCCATTACAAAACTATCAGAAAAACTGATCTGTATCAGCTGAAGTGTCTCGTTCTGTTTGGTGGCACAATGTAACAGGGGATCTGTCACTGTCAGTGCTGCTCTTGTCTCGCTGCAAGCTGTGGTGCCTTTCACAACCACGACATAAAAATTCAAGCCAGCTGTCCCACCTGCCGGAGCAGCTTCTATTCTGGGCTCCCATGTGCCGCAGGTATTGTGCCCATTGATTAGCTGGGGCTCATTGTCCCTTGACATTGTTAGGGAATATTCTGCTGGTTATAATCGCTAGAACTGATACAGGCAGGACATTCCAAGCCAGGAGGGGCTGTGCCAGCTCCATTTCCAGATTAGACTGTGGTGGGATTGGTACAAAATGAAAAGAAACTCAAAAAAAAAAGAAAAAAAAAAAAAAAAAAAAAAAAGAGAAAATTGAGAAGTCACCCAAGTCAGAAAAGACTGGGGGCCTCCGTGACTCTGGCTGTCAATAAGGTGTCAGGTAGGGGAAGATAAACACCCTTTAGCAATGACACAGCTGCTGTATTGAAGGTGATAACATGCAATCAGGGGAGGGAAAAGTCTAGCGCAGAATAATGAACGGAGATCAGCAAAAAGGAAGGGTTTAGCCCAAAAAGCTGAAAAAGCCTCTTGAAAATTATTATTTTAGTGGGTATAAATAAGTATAAAAAGACCTAGAGACTCACTTTAGGTCTGCAAAACGAGCTCAAATATTTACCCCTCTTTCTAAAATCAGTCTTGCTCCTAGGAAGAAGAAAAATAGTGATAATGTAGAGAATAAAGTCTCTTATCTGCCTTGGCAGTGAGCGTGCAGAAAAACACAAAAATCCTTACCCTAAAGACAGCATGTAGCACTGAATCTCTTCCTCTGAAAGCACAGCAAATTGTGATAAGAGTAGGGTTGGGAAGACAATAGATTTAATAGTGGAAAGAACCTAGTATTTTGTCCACTCTTGTCTTCCTTGGAAAGGAATCAGAACAATGAATTTCTCCCTCTACTGCTAATGGCTCAAGGTAGAAATCAGTGTTTTGCTACACCCTCAGTTTTGCTGCTCACCTGAGCTTGTCCACCTCACCAGGAACTCCCAGGTCAGTAGATTTCCCCAGGGGACTAAAACATCAGGATGCTTAATGCAGAGTTAGTGGTGATAGTGCCAGTCAAGGGCACAGTTCCAGCAATTGTGAGGCCATCGGGGCCTCTCTGCTCCCCCTGGAGGAACAGCAATTCCTCAGCCACATGGCCTGTTCCATGATTAGATTTTGGCTGGGCTTGAGGAAGATGGGGAGGTCTAGCTCAGAGATGGAGGAGGAAAAGGGATCACCCCTTTAAAATGCAGCTGGGGTTTAAGCTGCTCATGACCCACACTGTGAAGAAAGCACAGCCTTCAGAGGCATTGTTGGGGGTCTCAGCTAACACACATATGCAGAGAAAATCCAAATCCTGGGGCCCTCACTGAGAGAGGAAACATTTTCGTTGATCTCTACCAAATCCTTCAGAGCCCTGAATTCCTGCTGGGTAGGAACTGAGGATTGCATGTCTATTCCCCACAGGACCCACTGATGCTTTCCCACCTCACTCTCCATTCCCCATCTCATCGATTACACACAACCCACCCGAAAATGCCTCCCCTCAGCCCCCCAGCCCCAAAGGTGGGAGGTCCTGTTCCCTGCTGTTGAACACAGGCCCAGTCCCCCACTTTTGGTCAGACCTGCCCCATGGGAAGCATCCATGTCCCTTCCACCCCAAACTGCCCCACAGCCATCCCACAGAAGCTCCTGCAAGGAATAAAGTGAGACAGGCCATGCCACCAGCTCGCAGGGATGTGACAAGAGCTACATCTGCTCGCTCTCCTCGGTGCTCAGGAGCTGTGACATTGCTGTCGGTACAGCCTGAAACAGAACAGGCAGGAGCTCCAGGGAAGAGGAGAGGGTCTGGATGGAAACAATAACAACCACAGGGACACCACCAGCATCAGCAGGAGCAAAAATGTTGCTTTACCACTCGTGAGTGCGGCAGAGCATATGGCCAGTCTGGGACTGTTGTCAGCAGCCCAGAATGGGGTAGCTCTGTTCTGGCAAACTCCATTTTTTGTCTTTATGACCAAAGAATAGTTGCATGTTGGAAGCTCTGTAGTTGCTAGGGGAAGAGCCATTAATATGCTGGTGACTGAGAAGTCAGCCAAAGGAAATGCTGAGACAAAATTACTTTTTCCCACTTCTGTTTCACCCTGAGTGTGTCATTCAGTGTGTTTTCTCTGCTCAGGGTACCTCACACACACTGTGCTGTGCTAATTTCTTTGTCCTTTCTGATTTTATTTTTCACCTTTCCTTACCATGATTCCAAAGAATAATACTAATCTGACAGACTAGAAAGAATTCTTACTTCATAAATCCCTACTTACTGGCAGAGTAAGACTGCAGACTGTTTCTCTCCCATTAAATAACCTCTTTTCTCTAATAGCCTGAAAATTAAGAATAGAAAATAGAATCATAGTGATGGTGATGGTGCTAAATCAACACATGAGGCTGGGAATACATCCATAGGAGGGTAATTCTACAGAATAATGAATAATTTGGTGATGGAGCTCAAGGGTGCTACCTGGTCCCCAGCACATAAGAAGATCACGTGCTTCTCCCTGCCCAACTCCTGGGGCAACTGTGCATAAGCTCATTCCACAATAGCAATAGTTTTTTCCCCCTGTAGTTTTACTCTGCTGGGGCAAGAAATGCCTTCCCAGGTAAGGCTCTCCCCTCCCACACTTGCAGCCTGCTTCTCCATACAGATCAGTACAGCCCTCAAATCTTGTCTGCACAAGGTGACAAGTCCAGTTCTGGAGACACTTCTTCCAAACCAGAAAAAAGTATTCTTATTCCAAAGTAAATACATCTGTAAATCTCCTGATTTCATTATATTGTTCACAGAGTGATGGAGAGAATACAAGGTGAGCACCCCCTGAGCAGCCTCCCTCTCTCCAGCTCAGTCCCATCATAAATAACAGTGGAACTCAACTATACACAGAAGATGACTCTTTTTTTTTTTTCCCCAAAGCCTTCAGTTTTAAAGCAACTGTTCCCAGTTCTCTCCAGTAATTCCCTAGACACGTCCCCTTTCCCCTACTACACAGGAATATGGCTCCAAACCATTCTTGAATGAAGTCAGCTCTGCTTTGCCTCTTGTTTGCTCTAATCCACACCACTTACAGATATTTTCAAAACTGCGAAACAATACAAAGCCGCACTTTGTGTGATCATGCAATACCCTGCAAACACAACTATTCATTAAAAAAAATAGACTAGGCACTACGACTGCCAGCTCCTGACTCTGCTGTGACACAGACACATTTCTTTTTCCACCAGAGGATTTTTATTTTTTTTGCCATGAGACGCCGAGCAAAAGTCACGAGCAGTTCCTCTGATCAAAAGAAATCTCTGCGAGAGTCTGTGGCAGCTTCACCCCGTCCCTTCATGCCAGCCACTGCTCATTTCACTGAACACTCACTCTGCTCTACAATCAGCTCTTGAGAAAGTCAGAGCAGATTCAGCACTGTACAGTAATACATTAAGTACAAATGTGTTGTTTCTATCAGTGGAAAAGGAATTTTAACTATTCCTGGGCAACAGAAAGGTCATATGCAATGCCAATATCTGTCAATACTTTGCCTATGCCATCGGTATGGATGTACCTGGCCTTGTTCTGGTGCTGATCAGTGGTGTAAATAAAAATGTTATTAATTTATAAAATGCCTTGCCTTTATTTAACAGATCAATTAACACCTTAAAAATGATAATCACTACAATAACCAGTATGTCATAAGCTGTTTGGAAACTTTCTCAGTCTTAAGTTCATTTTCTCTACAGATCTGCTGAATTGATTTAATCCCAGAGTCAGGGTAGGACTTCAGATGCAGAGCTGGGTCCCCTGTATCTGCTCCCTGGTGCTATCGGCACCTCCAAACACACCAAGTGACTTCAGCCTGCTCCACATGCAAATACTGTGCAATAAATAATGAGCCACATAATTATAGTTGGAGTATTGAATCAGCCTGCCAGTCTAGAAGTGTAGGAGGTGAGTTTTGTGAGGACAGAAAGAGCATTTGCTCAATGTACTTGGGATAATTTCAGTCAAACCATGAACAAGAGTGCTTTGGGCAAAAGGATCTACAGAAAAATGTATCTCTGTTCTGCATGAGACTTGGCTTCTTTTTTTCCATTGGCTTCCACACTAATTTGGGGCAAAACCACACTGACCTTTTCCATTAAAGGAAACAAAAGCACATCTCCAAGGCAGTGGGAACCATGAAATCAGGAGCTGGAATATGACATTGTGGCTTCTTTTTAGAAAGTCAATGAGCAGCTAGGAACCTCAAAGACCCAGAAGAGCCAGGAATTGCTGACATCCAGTGTAGGGATGTGGAAGGGAAAAACCCTGATATGGCAATCCATGATGAATGTGCCCTATTGTTGTAAGCACCCAGCTGACCTGCACCAAAGCCAGAAGTCCTGTAACATCAACTGTCCACTTCAGCTTTCCTCTGCAGGGAATAAAGAGGCAGCTTGGGACCCAGTGCTCCCAACTTCTGGCTTCTCAGTGGCTTGGCAGATGCACAGCAATGGAAGCAGGAGCCAAGGACACCAGTGGCTCCCAGAACCTCCCCAGGCAGCTGTGATAAAATCAGTTAATTGGTAGGGAAAAGCAGATTCTCTTGTAACTTGGACAGCATCTGATCCATCAGTTTTCTTTAATGGAAAACTGTCCCTTGAGGGATTTGCATTGGCTCCAGTCACTAGTGACATGAAAACCACAGGGGTAACCATGAGCTTTATATCATGTTTGGGCAAATACTCCATCTCCACGTCTTTCACAAGAGAAGAAATAAATCATTATTCAAATTTCCCACACGGTGAAACTGAGGCACCAGGAGGTGCAATACCCTGACCAGTATTTACGGATTCACTGGTCCAGCTGGGGCTGGTTGTCAGCTCTGCTGACCTCTGCTCTTTCAGCACAGGCTTCCATGTCATCACTGCACACAGGCAGTCACAGTGGCAAAAGACCACGGATTCATCTTTCTCACCTCTTGGATTCGCAGCATCGCTCCTCAAATATGGCTTCATATTGAAATATTCCGAACTTTTCATTTAAATGGAAGGGTGATTTTCAAGGTGAGGGAGGAGTGAGGCTGATTCTTTGTCTGGAAAAGAGTATAATTGTCTCAAGAAAATGGCCCTCATTGATTCAAATGGAATAATCGGGACGCCGTTAATAGCTATTAGCTTGGTGATGAGAAGGCCCTATTTAGTGAGGCTAAAGGATTAAAGAGGAAACTATTTGAATTCTGTCTCTCACAGCACACCCCCTCCAAAACCTCCTCCACAACTCGACCGCTGCCCGGCTGACTTTAAACTGCCAGCGCTGACAAAAAGGGGATGTTGCATCTTTTATAAACAGCCTTTTGTTTGCTGCTCTGACACCTGCGGAAAGCAAAATTGTTATTTTCTTGCTGCTTGTTGCTAGTTTGATGCCCGCTCTGGGGCCCTACATCAGAGACACTGCTCAGAACAGGTTGCAGGGGTCCGTTTCTGTGCTGTCTGCCGATGGTGCTGCCTGAAGGAAAACCATGGAAACGGAGTTTGACAGGCTCGCGGGGACCCGCGGCTGCCAGAGCCGCTGTCTTTGAGCGCCTGATGAAGACATCACAGAGCAAACACAACATTAAAACACTGCCGGCTGCTTTGCATCACTTAGAATGCAAATCTCTTTGTTCTGCCAGGCCTTTGCATTTGGTAGCCAAGGAATCCGTGCCATCATCCAACACGGATTTGACGACCTTTTCTTCCTTCCCTGCACACTGCCCTCCCCCCACAAAAAAATAATGTATCATTTGTTGCGGTAGGGAGGCTCGTGTAGGGATGTACATGTGAAACGGCCACGGCTTTTTGCAGTTCCTGGGATTTCTATGCACAAATTAAATGCCTATATTGCAGAGAAGAGCGAGCTGGGCTGCTTTGTTGCTCCCTGTGCATTATTTGATTTGGATTCACTTACATGGCAACTCGCAGGGGTAAATTTTATGCCATTTTTATGTCACGGATTAAAAGGCAGAAGTGATTCTTTGTTTGAGCAGCATGTCCCTTCCAACCCCTTCAAGCCACACAGATGAAAACAGATGGGGAAAACCTCAAACCCTCCCACCTCCAGAATTCCAGTTTTATAACTTTTAATGTTAAATTCGAGGAGCTGTGTGGTTATTAATTCCCCTTTCTCTTTGCAAGCAGCCTCTATTTTAGCTGCAATTTCTGACTGCCTTGGCCAAGGTCAAAATTTCTACACAATCTTTGCCTTGGTGCTGGGATGTGCCATTCCAGCAGCTCCTGACAAGCTGTGCTGAACATGGAGCAGCTGGGAAGCTTTTTGTGCTGATTGGAGAAACCCTGGTGGACATCTGCAGAAGGACAGAGCTGGTGGGGGACAGCAAACAAACTGATCACCCTCTCAGAAGCAGTAATTTCTCATTTTGTTCTCCCTGTGCTGCCTAACTCACCCATTACTCAGGCTAAGAGGGGGCAATCCTCACCCAACTGGCAGCAATTCCCAACTGGGGGCTGCAGCTCAAGTGTGGGAAATTATTTAAGCACAATATATAAATCCACCTCACACAAGATTCAGTAAAATTTAAACGGGTATTTAGGTTAAGATCACTCTCAAAGGCTTTCCTCAAAATCCAGCTGGAGGCCTTATCTGGGTAGCTTCTCAGGAAGTCTTGGGAAGTCTTGACCCAGAAAGGAGCTCATGACTGGTCCCCGCCCAGGCAGGAGGACTTGGCATCTTCATACCTGGGGTTACTCCAAAATGAAGCTACTGCTTCCTGCCCAGATCTCTTCCTAGTAAAGCTGGTTACCACTGGGAATAATCCATAGAAAGGCCACAGTTTTGGCACCCTCATTTTTAGTGGGATTGTTTCTACAACCGGGAAGAGAGGACAGACACAAGGATAAAGACATTTCCAAGTCATGGCAAAGTCCTTTTTCCTCCCTTGCCACTGCCACAATGGATATTGGTCTATGTCACCTATTGGTCCATCAAAGTTAGGCATCTTTATACAAAGCTGGAGAAGAATGATCTGTCTAGACAAGGTTTTTCTGCTTCCAGTACTGGTCCCAAGCTGCTTTGAGTCTCTTTTCCAGCCCCAGCCTAGGAAGGACCCACTTTATGGCACAGGTCAGCTTGTCTGCAGAAACCATTATTAGTGGGTGACATTAGTGTGCAACTATTGGAAAAATATGGCTTTAAATCTCCAAAGGAGTGTTGAGGAGATGTCACACTGTATTTTGGCAGTCACCAAGGAGATCCAGGTGCTCTCTTTTCTCTCTGCTTCCTATGCTCCTTTGGATTATGCAAGTCTTTCTCCTTTTATACTCTCTTCCACCCTTTTTATTTCTTTTCAGGCTGACTCCTGGAAAGACCTTTCATTTTCTTATGGACTCATCGACTGAGCTTTCCTGACTCAAATCCCTCTGCAGGACTTTGCAGAAATGACATCAAAATATCACCATTTTGAGGCCACATGCTTTCCTGCCCACTGATGTCCTTTGAATTTGAATTGCAGTGTTCAGTTTTGACTGTGAGGCAAAGTTGGAGGTTTCCTGACTAACCCAAAGTCAGAGAAGAAGAATGAAAACCAGAAAGGCACCCCAGAATGTCTGAGCAGAAGACAATCAAATTTCTGTGTCAAAAAGATGGCAAAACTAAGGATGTGGGACTTGCATAAAAATCTTGTAGACAGGGGTGTTTTTTCCTTTTCCTTTCCTTTCTCTCACAGTGGGACAAATTCCACTTTTATTTCAGTTCATCTGTAAAACATGAGGAACCAGCTGAGCGTAGCTTTGGTTCAGAATGAGGGCAGCTGACAAGGGAAAGGTAAAAGGAACTTGTAACTGCTGCAGTTCTCTCCAAGAAATTATTGCAACATGAAAAAGAACCCCTCAAACTAACTTCCAAAAGATAAAGAAAGGCACTAGGACACCATCTAACACTCCCTAACACAGAAGACTCCAAGGTATAATCATTAATGCATTAGTCATTTAAATACAGGCCATCACCTCCTGTTGTCTCAGATTTTCTAGAGCTCATTGTCCTCTGGTGCTTGCTTAGGATGGGCTGCAAACAATGATGAGGCAGATCTAAGAGTCTGGGAGGTGAGTTAATGGTTAGAACTTGGGCAAGAGTGGAAAAGCAGGACATGAAAGGGCAGAAAAAGGTTGAGGCCAACTGCTTTAGCACACACATTAGATATCTGAGGTTTTGGGGCTGAATTTTAAGTTCCATACCTTTTTATACATGCTAGGGACCACTGTGTGTTACTTCAATTCAGGGACGGTGATACCCAAAGAATAAAGGCTGCATTTTGTACCCAAGGTACTTTCCAAATGCTCCTTCATCCTCAAAGACTTCAGAAATTCATCACCAATGCAAGCTGTAAAAACCTGGTTCATCTGCAGCACATATCACCTCCCAAGGAGCACAGAGAGGTGTGATGGCACCAGGCATTTCCCAGGGAACTGTCCCCACTAACGGTGACACTGCTCAAGTGGAGCCTGAGTCCCATCAGTGGGAAAGACCCCTCCCCTCCAGACAGCAGCACTGATCAGAGAGTTTGGGACTCCCACTACGTTACAATTTGCAAGTCCACAGCCATTAGACAGAGAGGGAGATTCAGAAACAGCCTAATTAGTTGCATTTTCTTTTCTAACCCCAGTCAAAACCCAGTCAGACTGTGCTTTAGATTTGACATCCTATTAAATGCAGAACACAGGCCAATAGCTTTCATTTTCCCTTGTGATGCCACAGACTGTTGTTTTTATAGCTTGACAGAGAGACATAATTAGGCCTCAAAAAGGACAAGTCTAGACTATTAGTTCCCCACAGAGGCTCCCTGGAAAATCAGAACCCACAATTATTCTCCAGTTTCCCACTGAGGCAAATTTGTGGATATCTGCTCTCCTGCCTCAGATTTTCTGCTCACAACATTTAAGCCTGGAACTTCACTGTCCTTTCACTTGAAGGGCACAAGGGAAGAGACAGGTAAGGATGGTGCTGTGCTGGATTTTCCAAAGGGAGAAGAACAAGTTAAGGACAATACATGGCATTACTAATGCTGTAGGTGTGAGTGCTTCTCAGTGCTGCAACCAGAATGGCAGAGAAATTTATTGCCATATTTCTCAACTTGCCTTGCTGCCCAACAAAACTGGGCTTCAGAAAAATGCATTTTACAACTTTTTACTTCAATTACATGTCAAATGAACCAGACACAAAGCAGCAACCTGACCTCCTCTCCTGGTGTCACAGCTGCCATCATCAGAGCAAGGATTTTAGCAACACTTCTCACTGAGACCCTTGCTCGTTCTCCTCTCTGCTTTTGAGTTACCTGCAGCTTCACTTTTTTTATTTTTTTTTCTCAACCACCAGGAAGCAGATTCAGTCTCTGGCTACCACATTCTCTCCCTCACAAGCAACTCCTCAGTCATTCGGCAAGTGGTACACACCAGCTCCCCCTTGCTTAATTTCCAGGGGCTTGGATGGTCCTGTTGAGCTGTAACCTTGGACACACAAAGGAGCTCTCAGCCTCAACGTGAGCATGGGACACTGGTCCTTTGTTTTTGCAACAGCATCGTATTTCAGATGCATCTTCATAATCCCCAGTAATCCTCAGTTCCCGGTGTGCCGAGCCAGCAGTCCCTAATTCTGCAGAAACCATCTTACAGCTGTTTTTGTTGTATCATATATTACTGTTTTCAAGCCTTTTCCTCAATCTATCAGCATTGCACTGAATTCTATCTTCCAAAATGTTACTCAACACAATTCCCTGGGAATCTGACTCACAAGGAGAATCAGATCCTGCTCCCTCTTGCTACCTTCTTCCCACTGCAAACTTTGGTGCACAATCTGTTCCTGTCCCAGGGAGGTGCAGTGCAGAATATGCTGCAGACACCTTTATGTTGTGCATTGCAGCATTTTCCTTTCCTCCATGAGCTCTCAAGACTTACTAAAGACTATTTTGCTCCATAGATTCATGGAATCATAGGATCACAGAATGGTTTGGGTTGGAAAGGACCTTAAAGATGACCTTGTTCCAATTGCCCTGCCATGGACACAGTCCACTAAACACATCCACATCCAACCTGGTCTTGAACACTTCTAGGAATGGGACAGCCACAGTTTCTCTGGGAAAACCCTGGATACTTGATACCACAGAAATGAGCAGAAATTCTGGGCAAATTTTATCTTTCTTTCAACAATTTGCCTCTCAACAAATGCAGGAAAATGTTTTCCATTTCCAATAATCCAGGTTTATTCTAACTTTAGCCATGGGTTATCACATCCTTACTAGGCAGCAACAGAAACCTCAGCACTCCAGGGGTGTGAAGTTGCTAAATGTCCCTATTGGTGACACTGGCACCTTTCCTGGGCTGAAAGGGCCACGGAGAGATGTGCAGATGCCAACTGCAGACCAGTGCCCTGTAAGCACTCAATTAGCCCGGCCATGTATGCTCAGCCTCTCGAGCACTCGGTGGAAGTAAAATGCTTACACGATCCCTCTGCCTACAAGGCCTTGAAATCTTTAGGGGGCCTGGCTTTGCTGCCTGGTTTTCCATTGACAGGCTGATAGAGACATCACAAATCTCTCCAAAGGCCAGTCACTAGGCTTCTTTCAACATCAAAGGGTGTCAATGTTCACTCTGCCTCAGAGCCTGAGGCAATATAAATCACACATGGATATGTGAACTGAGCGTTTGAGGTTAAATTCTCTCTGTATACACAAAAATTTCACCTTGGGTAAACTGATACTCTGGTGTTGTCTCCCCATCAACATCAAATATTTTCCATAAATCATAATATCCCAATGGAAAACAAAGTTTTATAGGTGAAAGAAAAAAAAAAGGGAAGGATGAACTAGGGTGTTGTGGGAAGAGATTATTAGCTCATTTTAAACATGCATTGTAATTATCTTGGGGAAAAAAGTCAGTAAACTGATGGGTTTTTGTTGGGCTCTTTCAATTCTCAGTTACACTCATTTTCTCTTGAACTGAACTGAGCCTCCAGTCATAGAGATGTGAACCACCTTCCCTGGATCATCTGCGGGGTATTTTCTCCTAACAGCACTTGCCCAGCTCAGGACTTCCCGGGGCGCACCTGCTCCCCACACCTCTCCTCCCTCTGTCCTCCTGCCATCCCGGAGCTGGGCTGCCCCGGTGCCACCTCCCGTGTCTGGCCATCAGCTGGAAAAGGCGGAACGCGCGGGTGGTGCCTGTCGGGAGAGCCTGATCCACCCTGCCTGCCGCAGCTGTGGCACCTCTGTGGGGAACCTCCGCCACCCGCAACCAGGAGCCGGGACAGCTGGGGCTGTCAGGAAATGACACCGTGCAAAGAGAGCTCCGCTGCCTACCCGGCCTTCGGCGGGCAGGGCGCTGGCAGGAGCTCCGTGGCACCGCCACATCAGCACCTTTGCCGCATCGCTGCCAACTGGCCCTGCCTGCTCCTGATGCTGCTGCCGGAGGAGCCGGGCCAGCGTCTTGCGGAGCGTTCGACAAATCCTCCTGCGGCAGACAGTGCCAAATCCCCGGGGGTTTGCTGCTCCCGGGGAAGGAATGGCTATTGAAGTCAGGCTGTTGGCTGCTCCGTGCCCTCGCTCAGCTATCTGCCTCTCATCTGCACTCCCCGCAGCCGGTTCCAGCCCTGCTAGGGCAGGGCAGCAGCGAAGCAGATGGAGCTCGGCAGCCTCTGCCTCCTCCCGCTCGCCCTCCCCGCCCCGCTGCTGCTCCTCGCACCAGAGAGGGATTTTTCCCTTGGGCAGCCACCCAGACAGCCTCCAAGGCTTTGCGCTAAGCAGAGACGGGAGCTGGGAAACTACCTGCCTTAAACGGTGTGGGTTTAATGAGATTTTTTTTATGACCTCTGCAGTAAATTGCTTGCGCTCGGTATTGTGCTGGAGTAAGTAACACCCGGCAGAAATCGTGGCGAGGCAGTAATTGCGGAGTGGCTGTCTCAGATCTCCGTGCCATCAGGCAGGGATTTTCATTTCATACATTAGTCACAATTTGCATATAATCATAGTCATAGTTGCATATAATCAGTACATCCCTTTGAATGCGAAGGAAAAAGGGGTGAGAGCTGCCCAGCACTGAGGAAATGCACGGAGTCGCCGTGGGTTTTATGGATCTCCCCATCACTCCCAGGCTGCCAGGGGCTGCATTGCTACTCAAGTCACACACCCCTTAGCACAACCTCTGGATTAAGGCAGGGAAAATGTGTTTGCTTGTCCATTTCTGGAAGGTTTTAGTGAGCATTGGGTGGATTATACATCAGATTTTCCATTATTGCCACTGCCCAAGCTGCAAGAACAGCAGATTCCCAACCATCCTAAAATGCATCCTAAAATCCTTTCTTCTGGAAAACCATTTCATAGGAATAATGACTCCTCAAAGGGATGGGGGGACCATGTCCCTGCTCTGTCCAGTGAAGCCCAAGCACATACACCTCAGCACTACATGTACCTCAGGAACAGTAAGTTTTGTTCTTAGCTCCCTTTCTTCTCCCACCAAAACATCCTCCTGCTCCTCAGGACCATATTCGCATTCTGAGGGATGCCAAATGCACTCAGCAGTTTCCCTGTCTTCAGGCCTCTGAGCTTTTGGATGTCATACCCTGAGTTGGTTTTGGTCCCTGATCCGTTCTGCTGCTCCTCACCACTGCAGCCACAGCAGGAGTGAGGATGTGAGCCTGGGCTCTGGGATCTCCTTGGGAGCTCCCCAGGACACCCTGGCAGGAGAGAGACACAGCAGGGGCAGGCACCAATGTGAAAAGGAATCACTTCTGTTGTCTGTCACTAAAACACCCCATGCTTTGCCAGGAGGGGACAGCCTGGTGGCATTATACAGAAAGAAGCTTGAAAATTCAGAGGTGATTGTCAGAAAAATTTCCCCATCACCTTATTGGAGGAGACACTCACCACCTCAACTCTCCAAAGCCAGCAACCACAGCTAGGAAAAAAAAAAAAAAAAACCACATTCTGGAACACAGAATCCTTTTTGGCACAGCACTGTTAGAGGCAGTATTTCAGGCTGTAACTGGGGGAATTGTGGTTCACCAGCAGCCTGAGTATTTACACCTCTGTGGTCTGTGCTCTTGGATGCTCTCTCTGAACCCATCACTCAGGCACCTCCACACCTTAGTCCTACCTTCAGCTTCTCACCCAGCAGAAGTGCAAGATTTTTCCTGGGATTTTAAACAGCCTTAGAAGACCATCATGGGATTTTTAACTCACTTCTGTCCACTATTGTAAAATAATGATGTGGAAATCTTTATGTTTCAAATAGCATTTGTCTCTTTCTGGTTCTTTTTTTAACTGCAGTCTGCTTGGCTGCAGTCAGGGAATGATTATCCTGCAGAAGTTGTACCTTGCCCATTGATTCACTGGGCCCATCTCATGTCTAGCTCAAAATCTGCATAATGAGAAGAAAGCCATTTTCCTTGCAATCCGTTCTCCTTTTCAAAGCTCCTCACGTGCCAGGTTGTTGTTTTTTAATCACACAAAATGGTATATATTAATGAGCTCTGAAGTTACATAAAGATAGATCTAAAGCATAAAAACACTAATATGCCCTGTAGCACTCAGTGCTTTGAACACGGAACGGCATCTGTGTGAGAGTGTGATTGCAGGCAGCTATGGAAACCAGTGCCAAAAAATGAGGAAATGCTGAACAAGTCGTGCAAGATTGGAAAAAAAAACCTGGGAATGAAGATATTCAATTTGCATTAAAAGGCCTAGCTCGCTAGCAGACCAAATTGTGCAACTTTCTGCCTTTAAATGATTATTTTCTGGCATTCTGCTGGCAATATGGAGATTGTCTTTTCCCTGGAAGAAAATTTCCTTCTCTCTCCAGCCCTCAACAGAAACAAAGGGTGAGCCAGTTCCCAGGTCAGTTGTGGCTATTCCAAATAGGACAAGTTTTGCAATTGCAGAAAAGTGCAAGGTCTTCCCTCATCTTCACATTAATCCTGAGCAATTTCCCTCTCATTTCCAGATGGTGCCAATTAAGAGTAAGAACCCCTGCCCTAATGGTTGTTAACAAAACAAGCACAATCTGAAACTTTAATGAGTAAAACTAGAGCCACATCATATGCCTAAGAGAAGCCAAAATGAAAAGAACGACCTCAGTTGGCAAACACTTGGGTGGCTCCATCTAAATTTCTAAAATGCTGGAGGTTTTCTTACCACATTTTAAAATTATAAAATGGTAGATTTTATTTTTTATACACAGGGCTGCCTTCTGCTGCTCAGTTCAGTGGGATTATTTTGAGTCCTAAAGATAATCATTTGGATAAGTGACTGAGGCAGGAACACTGGGCCATGAGTAATTCATATTAGAAGGTCTTTTTCTAATATATTATTAATTTTATTTATCAGGCATTGGTAATTAGGATAGCATTCATGCTTTCAAAAAAAAAATCAGATAGTCCTGGTTAAAAGAGATCACCATTGAGACATGGCTAAAACTACCAGCTAGAAGTGGAAGCTGCCTGAACTATGACTGCAAACCAGATTCACAGGGTTTGAGTGTGAACATCTACCAAAGAGCATTCTCTACCACAGCTGTGTGCAATTTTTCTCAATCAGATTCTTCAAAAAAAAAAAAAAAAAAAACCAAAACAATATGGATGTTTCATCTCTTGGGTACCAAAATTTAACACTTGCCCTCTTTGTATCTGTTACCTTGTTCTGACTCTGCACAAATAAATCCTGAACTCTGGGATTTGTGGACCATGGTCTGAAAAGCTTAACCCTAAGTTATAAACTTCATGGAAGAGTTTCTGACATAATACCAATGTCAAGAAAAGGTCCTTCTGACCACAGTCTATAAATCCAAAAGGACGTGTTGGAAACGCAATTGAGAGGAGTTAAACCAAGTGAATATCAGATAATGCACAGCTCCAACTTCAGGGAAAGGACAGAAATGTGGGGTCACTCTCCGTGGCTCCTGCCCTGTCACAACACCGGAAACAATGCAGAAAGGGTGAAAATGAATAAAGGACATGGGAAAGAAGGACAAGAAAAATGACATGGGGTAGACCAAAGGTCTGTCTGTTCCAGTGATTTCAGATGTCTGCCAGCAAGACAGGTACCATAGGACAGTATTTTATGGCACACTTTCCCAATGGCTCCCAGAACAGGGAGGCAAGGAGATCATCAAGTGTAACATCCACCAATTTCCAGCTCAAATCTCCTCCTTAAGCCTCCTCTTCTCCCCACCCCGAAACCACCAAGCTTATAATATGGTTTGTGAAGCAAAGCAGGCGTGTTCCCAGACTATCCTTCAGAGAAGAGCAGCCATCTGCTGTGGCACCAGAAGATCCAGGGCAAAACCTTAAACTCGCCATTCCCCCCCAAGAGACATTAACTCCTCAGAAAATCCTCACTGCCAAGGAGTCTTCTGAGAAATTCATAAAAGTCATGTCAGTTCTGACAGTGAGGTGACTCCCTCAAGCTTGGACTAAACTTCTGCACCAGTGTAAAGCCAGCTACTGTATGTGGTGGAACACAGGGATGGGGGTTCCTACAGCAAATCTAAGGAGGTAGATGGGAAAGATCCTTTGGTTTAGGAGGAAACCTTTGTCCAGACACAAGAAGTCAGTTTAAAAAGCAGATTAATACCATACAGCGGGATTTCTGAGCCAGCAAGCCGAGCTGTGCTTTATATTGCAATCAAAAAAATTAGAGGCAGCAAAAGGTTACATCATCCAGGTATTAATCCAGAGATACATGTACTAAAAATGTGGCACACGGTTAAATGCTTTGCTAGGTCAGAGACCTAATTTGCTCCCTGTCAGTAGGGCTGTTCTCTATCAGTTGAGCTCTACGGAT
Source organism: Brachypodius melanocephalos (assembly GCA_013398615.1). Taxonomy (NCBI): domain Eukaryota; kingdom Metazoa; phylum Chordata; class Aves; order Passeriformes; family Pycnonotidae; genus Brachypodius; species Brachypodius melanocephalos. The sequence continues at coordinate 2,992,390 of VZSR01003798.1, read as the reverse complement.
GGCGTTTGGGCTAATTACACTCTGCTCCTGGCCACTGCAAGAGCAAAACCCAAGGCATGAATCCTCTGGCACTTCAAAGTGCTGTCAGCGCTTTACAGATAACAACAAATGGTAATAACCACCTTTGTGTTTGAGGTCTGTGCTCAGGGTGGTTTCAGGGGTGATCAGATGTGGCAGATAGATTTTCAAGCCAGCCAGGACAGAAAGATGCCCCAGATACAAATCTGGACACAGAGCTATTTTTGTGCACTTTCTTACAGCGTCTACGCTTTCAATTCCTAAACATTTCTGTGGACCATGCCTCCCCAAACTTTGCACTTTAGATGTTAAACTGTGCCATTGCTGGGTCTGATTTTACGCTTGCAAAGTACATTTGTTCTTGCATGACTAATTTACATTAACAATTGGCTCATTTGCATGCACCTACACACTGGATGATGATCACTTAGGTGCTTTGCTGCCCCTGGATTCACCCACTTCTTCCAGGTGACTTGTAACCTTGTGAGGAGGGGACTCTTGCCCCTCTGTGTGCGGTGCCCAGTTCCGCTCCCTTCACAAACAACATTAATAATGCCACAATGCTCGTTGCACCTGAAATCCTGACACGTCACTGGTCATGTATTTTGGGCATGAAATTCCTCAACTGCTTTCCCGACAGTACCACCATCGCTCTGTTTCCTGAGATTCGGGTTCATTTTTAAACCCAGTTGAAACACCTCCTATTCCGCCATGCAATAAAGAAATTTCACCCACCTAATTTACTATAATCATATCTTAAAGACCAGTAGCATCTGGTTAGGAATAATTACAGTTTGGTGGCTTGTCTGCCTTCCCTTTAGTCTCTCCAAGCTGTTCACAGCCTGACACGGCCACCAGCCAGGGCTGCAAACACTAGATGGCACTTTGCAGCAAGGAAGGTTAGGAGTTTATGCAAGAAAATGCAAACCTCATTTACTGCCCTCATTCACGGGGCAAGATATTTTGCTCACTGTGTCCTCGCCATCTCCTTGGTTCTAATTCAGTGTTAATTCACTGAGAAAAATCTGATGGGTTTCCAGAGAAATTCTCGGTTTCATCAAAGGATAACTCCTTTCTGGTGATGTAATTATTTAATGATGAGTTCTAGCTTACATTAATGTCAAACTTTGCATTTTGTCTCAAGTTTGAGCATATGCAAGGAGCATCTCCATGATAATGGCCTGGCCAGATACTCCAAAATTTCCAAATCTTCCTCCCAATTAAAAGACAAAACCTGAAGCAGTGATGACCTTGTTGCTATTTACCAAATGCAGCATTAGGAAATGAAGGTGCTGCTTCAGGTTCAGGGATTCCTCCTGCCTCTCATACCAGGCTACGTCCAGCATTTCTTGGAGCATTTCAAAGGGCCAGCTGTTGCCCTTGGATTGGAATTTGCTGGCCCAAGGGAAGCTGAGCTGTGTTACAGCCACACTGCAGTAGAGCAGAGAGAAAATGGCCCAGCCTGGCAGAATGGGCTCCCCCTCTGAGCAGTGACAGGGAGGCACGCAGGTACCTCAGCCCCTCCTCGGGGTTGGCTGAGGACAAGGAGCTGCCCTTTCCCTGCTGACACCTGGGCCAGCATCCATGTGAACGTGGCTGCTTTTATTTATCCCTGTGGCTACACTGGAACAGTAACCCACAGGCAGCCTCAGCCTGCCTTGCAGAGCAGGTACGTGAACGTGGTCTGGGGCATCCTCCTCCTCCTCCTCTGGAAGCTGAGGTTTCACCCCACCCTCCCCCAAGCTTGGCCTCTAGGCAGTGCCCAGCCCAGGCTGTGCTGGCCAGCAGGGCAGGAAAGTGGGCTGATGCCACGGTAAACAACTCACTGCTCTATTTAGTGCAAGGGTAAACGGGCACCCATTACATGGCAAACATGATGTGTAGAGGGCTAAAGGCTGCCCTCAAGACGTATGAGGAGCTGTCAATTCCCACTCTCCCAGCACCGAGTCCCTCTGCAGAGAGCTGGGTCCCCACAGCACCTGTGCAGGCTGCATTGTCACAGCAGTGGCAGGACAGAATAGGCAGAGGTGGCAGTGCTGGCCCTACACCAGAAGGCAGAAAGGCTCTCTGTGTCCTGAGTGCAGGGTACAAACAGTGCACCACGGGCTGGAGCCAGTGCCCTTCACCTCCTCCAGACATCTCCCAGGTAACATTCAGGGTGAATCTCCTACTAGTGCTACTTTACGTGTTCTGGAAATGTTTTTCATTCCTTTCATAGCTATTATTCCTTCATCCTTTTGACTGTCAACTGTTGCTACTCCCTCAGAGCAGCAGTGCTCCTGCCCAGCCTGATCTTTCCCAAGGTCTTTCTTAGCTACTTTCAAAACAGACAATGCACTTCCCACCTTTTGTAGCTTTATCCCTCTCTTTTAAATAAAAGATTTCTACATGTTTGAAGTCATCACCGGGATTATTTTTTTTTTTGTCCTCTCATCCTTTAGTATCTCCTCACCAAGGGCAGTGTTTCATTGCTATTTCTTCCTCCTTCAGGTCACTCTACCAGATCCTCTTTTTTCCCCATAACCAGTCAGAAAAGCAACTTGCTTTTTCCCAAAGCCTCAGCTGTGTGGTTCCTGAATTAATCAAGCCGCTGGAAGAGTTGATGACACATCTGCATAGTTTCCCTTATTCCAAAAGGAACTGGATGATTCTCAAAACCAGTCCAAATTTCCTATGCTACCACAAATACTGCCTTTCCCTAACTCAGTTGAAGTCACATTATTCTCTCTCTTGCTTTGGCCTGCTTTGACATCGGTTCCCATCTCCTCAGACAAATTCCAGGCACAGTCAGAATTCAATTCAGCCCCAAAGCCATGGTTAAACAGCACCAGTAACTACCAACACACTGCTGCTGGCTGGCTTCACCAGCAATTGCTGAGACAATGAAACAGAGAGAGAGGAAAAAGAGTCTGATGGGCCACACATCAGCAGCACCAGAGCAGCATGGGACCAGCCTGGATAACCAAATGGGACAGGGGAAAACTCCCACTCCTGGTCCCGCCTTGGGAGCATGCCACAGGATGTTGGCTGGTCCAGGGCCTCCTTGCTCTTGCTGACACCTAACGCTCAGCATCTCCTGTCCCACAGGGTCTCATCCTGCACAGCTCCAGTTCAAAAAACCCTCCAAGCCAACCAAGCAGCCAGCCAAACAACAGATCACAGCATTTTCCTCCACTCTTTCTCACCAGACTATAAGCTCTATTAACCTAATAAAGATGCCTAAATCTCCTTTCAATTCAGGAGAATTCCCCCCATTGTTCCCACAGAAATCTCTCGGGATGTACTGCCAAGAGCGTGCATTTGCTGTCGCGTTCCAAGTTGCTTGAAATAACAAAGAATTATCCTTACAATTAAGATCAGGCTGTACAATTTAGACACATGCCTTAAAAGAGTTATTATTCTCTGCCAGAGATGTATTGTTCTTCCCCATTTAATTTTATTTACTTTTTTTAGTGGATGCAACAGTTATGCTGTCATTTATCGGAGAAGAAGGAAGCAGCAGCTGCAGAGCTGTGTATGTAAAATAAACACAATGTGTATGAAACTATCAGAAGCTCAGACTTCAAGGAGGAGAGGGGGAGGATTGCTTTTAATAAGATCTCATGTCAGTAAAGTTGTGAGATGGAACGGCAGGGTCATACCCTATTAAAAATAAGAGTGGGAACAAATTCTCTTATTTAATGGAACAGCAGCGCGAGCTGCGTGCGTACAGACAGAGGCCTTAATTTAAAAAGTAAAAAGCAATTTGGTCATTCATGTTCAGACTTCGGGCACTCCGCAGAGCATGCCGAAAGCACTCATTTGTTTTTAACCCTTTGGCTGCAAGACTCGTACAGCATGGGGGAGACAAAGCCAGGGTGTATTTTTCCTTTGAACGGGACTTTTTTTTCTTCCTATGGTGCCGTGCAGGCAGCTGGCTGATCCTGGGAAAGGCAGGTGGGAGGCAGGCATCCCTCTCGTTTGTGTCAGCTTGGGTGAATCCTTTCACCCTCCATCAGTACAAACACAAATGCTGATGCTATCAAAGGCTGCTGCTTGTTTATTTGTCTGTATTAAGGCAGTGACTGGGAACCCCCAAGCATGAGCACACCCAGAGCAGAGCACAGTACCAGAGCCAAGTGCAGTTGTGTTCACTAATACGATGTCACATGTCATGACTCAAATCTGCCCCATCCTTCACACACAAGAGGTCTGAAATGCTCCAAGGAAATGCAGGCACAGTGAAAGGCCTGTCCTAAGCCCAGCAGGAGCAAGCACAGACTGGGGCTTGGTGGTCAGACCCCCACAGCGAAAGGGGGCAGTGACTCTTGGGGTGTCTGTCTGGGCAGCTGCACCCCCAGCCTGTGTGCACCTTGCACCATGCATCAGAACTGGGGGGCACCAAGACCACAAAATGAGGTTGGATGAACATCCTTAAATCACGGGTGTTTTATAATAAAGCTGAACATATTTTTTAACAGAGCTAAATTCACCCAGAGGTGATAACAGCAATCCCACACTCACTTCTGTGGTGTAACAGCCTGCTCCAGCAGCACATGGAGCTGCACGAGCTCTGGATGACTTCAAAACAACCAGCCTTGGTGGTATTTTCCCAAACGTGCTTGCACACACACACACAGATCTATTGCCGGCATTATTTCAGTAATAGCATAATTGTGCAAAATATGTAAGTATTTCTGTAATTGTATAATCAGCATGTAATTATATAGAGGAGAAAATATAAACATTTATTAAACAGGTGAATGCATTTATTATTCAAATATAAATTTCAGTGGTAACTGAAACTGAGCCAGTCTGTACCTGTGTGTGTAATTAATAGAGGTTTGGAATTAAATATGTTGTGTGTGTATAAATACCTGATACACCTGAGGCCACCTTTGGACAAAGACTAAGAGATCACAGTGACAACACATGATCGCCAGAAGACGGCAGAGGTGCAGCTGCATGAGAAGCCTGGCTGAGTTTGAGGGATCTCTCATTCTCTCTCCTCTGCTGAGAAATGAACAGCAGTAACAAAAGGAAATAGTTGGAGCTTCTGTGGTGCAGCTGCAGGGTGAGCCCTCCTGGTGTAAAGAGACCACAACGTCTGACTAGAGATGATGAAATCTCTGTCTGGACCTCTTAGACCCAACAACCTGACCTGATAAAAAGTAGTACAGAAATTCTGAAGGAAAAGCTGTTAGATCTTTGACCTCCTTCTGCTCCTGCTTCTCCTGACATCAGCTGTAGCCGGCCACTGGGGGCAAAATTAGGCCTCAAGGGTTTTATGTCTCATCTAGAAGAGCCATATTCCAGAATAACAAACCCATTAGCCCAAGCACCTTCCAAAAGAAGTATTTTATTATATGGAGCGGCTCAGGGATTCAGCCATCACCAAGGACTGTGTTTCGATCACAGATGGGATCTTGGGAACTGCACTAAATCACAGATGGTATATTTCTTCCTATAATTCACAAAATGGGCTATTTCCACTGCTTGCTGGGGTTTTTTTTCCCTTCTCTGATTTTTATGTTTTGCACATGGCAATTGCAAACATGGCTACAATTTTTTAAAAGGGCCCTTGAAAACATTTTATTTTAATGACGCCTGTAATCTTTTCCTGTTCAGTAAATCTAACACCAAAATATCAATCTTTTCAGAAATTAAAACATACTTAATTTTAATAGGATTGCATTTATGCTTTATATGCCTTGCTTATTTATCTTCTGTGTCATTTCTGTTTTCTTGGATAAGCTCAACATTCCCTTGTTATCTCTTGAAATACTGCATCAGGCACGAGCTACTGCCTAGACTGAGACAGAGCAGCTCCTGCTGCTGCCCACTCACAGGCCACATTCCTACTCCTTACAGCCTATGATATCTTAATCCCAATCCAGGACCAGCTAAAGGCAGCAGCATAGCCCAAATTCACCCCATCCCTCCCTGTATTTGGCTGGGGTGATGTATTTCAGCACTTTCTAAAATCCCTGCGCAGTCAGGAAGAGGATGGAAGGAGGGAAGGGGGAGAAGGAGAGAAAGGAGCATCCCCTGGCACATCACATTCTTTGGAGAAGCCTCCCTCTCTCTCTGTTGTCTATGTAGGGAGCCTAAGGCAAGCAGGTACTTCACCAAAGTTGGAAAAGGGAAAGGAATTTGGACATCCTCCAAACAACTTAGTCTTAAAACAACAGATGGAAACAGAGAGATATGGGGGTCCACGAGCAGTCAATGGCATTGTGATAGGAGTTTGCATAATACATGCCCAGCTCTGCACATCAGTGCATCTCCTCTTTCTAGATGCTAAGTGACAGAAAAAAAAAAAAAAAAAAAAAAAAAAAAGCCAAAATTACATCTAATACTTTCCTGAAATTGCTTCATTGCTTTTCCATGTAAACTGCTGCTATAGCTGGCACAATTTTTATTTGTTTGCTGGTAGGAGAGGAGGACAGCCTATACAATCTGAGCTAGAGAAAAGGCAGCTATGAATAAATCTTTCTGTTCAGTCACAACCCAAAAAGATTTAGAGCTCCACATGTTGATATCAGCACAGTAACAACTGGGCTCCTACCAGCATCACACCAAGATCCAATCTCTGAGGATCCTCTTCTACATCCATTTAACTTCTCCACCTCATTTGCTATCACAAGATGCTCAAATGCTGTTGTCATTTTGTTTCTGTTTTGTATTTACTGATGTTATCAAATATTACACTTCACTGGAGGGTAATCTAGAGAGCATTGAATGCCCTCTTCAATTCTGAGCTGCTCAAACACTCATGTGCCAGCCATGAAGCTGAACAGCAAATCAAACCAAAATTCCATGCAAGACAAGGGTAATCTTTTTGAATCAGCCTTTTCAGGAGTACTTTTAATTCACACTAAATCAGGATTTAATAATCCTTCAGCACTGGTAAGAGATCGGAGTGGCAATGACACCTAATCACACTCTGGCTGAGTAGGTGTTTGTGACCTCTAGACTGTCAGTGTCTTGTGTCATCCTCCTGACCCTCAGGGGATGCCCCAACAATCCCCTGGGGTCACAGATCATGACTTTGACCCACACGAGAGCAGCTCCAAATCCCACCATCAACACTTGCAGCTCAGACATGATCACAGTTACTGCTATGATCTAATTGCACAAAATTCACAACTTCACTTCAAATCCTTGCCAACACTCTCAGTGCATCTTGGTGGGACTCTCCCACTGCCTTTTTTAGGGGAAAATTCATGTCTAACACAAGGTCCCAGAGGGGTGAGGCCATCTCAGATCCTGCAGCACTCACCCACACAAGCAACATGACAAAAACCAACACGGTCCCCCCATACAGGTTGGAGCAAAGACCAAGTGACCCATCTTTGATGGCTCCAGCACTGCTGGCAGGTAAATCAACAGCCAGCCCATGAGATGGACTCCTGCTTTCTGTCAATCACAAACAGAGACTTCTTGGATTAGGAGCTGCTTCTGGATGATCATGCTTTGTGGTCAGAAGATCATCTTCCCTCCCCTCCTTTTGCTCTTCATTTAACATACTTCTGTTGTTTGCTGCAGAATTTTTTCCACAGCTATCCATTAGTTTTTCCACTATTCAAATACAGATGGCATGAAATAAGATGTGAGAGCATTTTTTGGACTCCATTGTATCCTGCTAAAGTCTCCACTTTCCCAAGTCTTCCTCAGGTGGAAGTGGTGCTGGACTACCAACCTGGTTGCCTTTTGTCTAACAAGGTGAGAAAAGACTGGAAGGTGGCCAGGCATCTCTATTTTCTACAGATCCAAGAGGCTAAGTTACCAGTGAAAAGGGGTGTGTGAAGGGTATTCTTGTGACTCCATCTCTGAAATCTCCCCATAAGGGAGCTCCACAGCTGGAGTGGATACTGCTCTCAGAATTTAATGCCCAAACCCTCTCCCATTCAGCCTTTACGAGGGTGAAGTGGTTATGAGCCTAAACGTTTTAGATGCAGTGAGTCTGTAGTCATGCCACACATGATTTAGTGAATAACTGATGCAAGGCAAAAAGATGGCACAGCTCTGAGATCTAACAGCTGTGCAAACAGGCTAGAGAATTTAAAATTCAGGAAGCTGTATCTCCAGGAAAGCATTTAAAGGAAAAAAAATCCCTAGTGCCACATCTGGTGGCATCAAATTGTCATTATGACATGGTATTTAAGATGATTTAATGGGTTTATTGCTGAGTAAGAACCTTGGAGTTTGCTTAAACTACCGTGCATTAAAAAGATGTAACTCTTCAAATGATATTCTGACAAAGTACTGCCTAAAGAGTTCATTATGTTCCAGGAACTCACTTCTATGTACATCAGCATTTGTATGTATGGAAATAAAGAGATCAGTAGGCAGAAATTTGATCAAGAGCTGCACATCTCCACACACATTTCATGATACTCCACACAGCCTCACATGTTGGGAGAGATATCTTGAAAAAGTCATTCGCCCCTCTCTGCCTCTATCTCCTACACGTCATACACCCATACAGCAGGAAAGATTTCTGTCCACCTTAATTACTTCTCACTTAGGGCACTGAATCAATGGGTGGTTTTGAAACAAGGGATTCAGCTACTAAAAACAGCCTGGGAAAGGTTCCTGATTATAGACAGCTTCTAAGAAAAGGTGTCCAGAAAAAGAAAAGGTTTAAGGGACCTTAGAGAGCTCCAACCCCTTGCTCCAACCTCCCTGCCATGGGCAAGGATACCTTCCACCAGACCAGGGTGCTCCAAGCCCTGTCCAGCCTGGCCCTGGACACTTCCAGGGATGAGGCAGCCACAGCTTCTCTGGGCAAATTGTTCAGATGCCTTAAGCGAACAATGAGTACCACCAGCTGTGAAACTCTATGATGGAGCACGTTTGTCCAACCAGACAAATTCTTGAATAATTCCATCAAGTCACCATGAACTTTTCCATCATCGGTGGCAATTTTTCACCATTAATGCATTTTCCTCTTAAACCGTGAGAGGCACAGTTCTGCCTCTGGTAGTCAACCCCTTGTGCACGGAGCAGGAAAATAAAAAGAGCAGTTTTGCTCTGTTCAAGGCTGAATTTGCTCTTTAGACAGCAGAAGTGGCCCAGACAGGGTGACAGCAGAGCTCTGTAGTGACCTGCCCATGCTGAGGAAGGGATGTGTCTGCTTCAAGGGGGGCTTCTGCTGCTGATCCCCTCCCTGTGATACCCCCAACAGCTCAGGGTTCACTATTACTAACAATCTGTAACACCCAGCTACCTGTTCACAACTCTGGCTCTAATTTCTATTGATAACAACTTATATTTAATTTTCTCTTTTTTTTCCCCTAGCAAAATCCACCCCTTACAAAGCAGGAGAGAAGCTGAAGTTTGTTCCTTCTGAAAGCAAGTCAGTTTCAATTCAAAATCAGAAGGGGTCTTCAACGGCCAAAGGGTCATTTTATTCTTTTTTTTTTTTTCCAGGAAGGGTCTGGTAGTGAATAATTGGAAGAGGGAAAAAAATCACCTCAGGTTGTATATTGCCACTTCCTCTTGCATCGTGGTTAATGCAAACCTTTGATTAGCCTGCTGAAGAGACCACACATTCAATAATTTGAAGCAAAAGGTTAATGGTGTTATTACAACTATTATCCCTTTTAAAATCATTATCCTCTTGTTTTTTATGTCTATATTACCTTCACCTTTCCATGAACCCACTTTACCAGCTGTTTCCCTCCATCATAAAGTTTGCTGAACATCATCCTAGGAATAGGATAAATGCCATGTTTTATCAATCAAGCCTAAGGGAATTCTCAGCTTCTCATAACCCAAACTGTAAAGGAAGATTATTACAAAGTTTCTATTTTGATTTTTAAATTGGCCATGAGTGAAATACACGCTTAATGTCAAGGTGCATAATGTTGCAGTTATGACACCATTTTTCTTGGAAAGTTTTACACATCAGCAAAGTATGACAACTGAAGACTTAGAAGCAACTAATCAATTATCATTAATTTTAAACAGGCTCTTCACTTGAAGGACAAATATTCTCTACCAAAATATACAGAATGACTAAAACAAAGATAATGAAAGCATGATGGAGGTGGTAACCAGCCCCATTTCTAAAGCATCTTCCCAACTCCACACCAAAATCCTACTGACTTTCAGGCAGACTTTTATCCCTCAAAGTGGAAAATGTGAATTAACTTCCTAAAAATTTTAGAATGAGATTGATTTCTAAATCCATGGCAGCGTCTCAAACGTATCTAAAAATCCTCATTTTTTTTTTCCTCCAGAGACATTAAGAGGATCCAGATTGCCTCAGTTCAGTCTCCTCAAGTCAGTTGCTCCCTCAGCATTTGAACTAAATCCTTGCTCTCTGTAATTAACTTCCTGGTGCAGCTGTTTTACAGTTGGCATCTCCTGTCTTATCCACTTCTCCATTTTCCAGATCTTGTGGACACTGACAGTCAGTGTCCCCATGAATTACACACCAAGCCCAGGTTGGAACACTGGGCCTGGAAGAACTTGTACAAACACAAGAAATTTGCAGTGAACCTAATTAAGTTTAAAAAATGAGGTGTGGAGGGAAATTAAAGGCTTTAAACCAATCAAATTTTGTAAGTGCTCAGACTTCATTATGCCAAATAAAATTATCACACTCTTCCTGGAATTTGAAAAGAATCTGTTAATGATAATGCCTCTACACGAAAATACATTCTTTACAGAATGGCAACAGTGCAGCATTTACTGAGCTCTTAGTAAAATAAATGAAGAGCTCTGTGATTGCATCCTTTGAACACGGGAAAATACAGGTAGTGCATACTAATGTTTTCCAACAATAGTGTCTATCAGAGGAAAGCTGTGATCTCTGCAGATATTTAAGCTGAACAAAATCTAGGATCTGCCTATGCCATTTTTATAATCATGAAGACACAGAAGTTAATGCCTGTATAACTTAGAGCATTGGTGGCAGAAGAAGTGAGACATTTTCTTATTCTCTTTTTAAAATTTGAAACATTTTTGCTATCAGCTTCTGAGTAGTAATTCATGACACAGAAAGAGGAAAAATTCCCACATGAAAGATGTAACAAGAAGCAAATTCCTACTACAAAAGTCCTGTGATTGACACGGTCTTGTCATTATCATTGAAAATAATCTTCTTGTGTGCTATAACGACAAGAGGATGTGTAATGTTATTCTGATACAAGAAAAGCCTGTGTACATTCATTGATCCAAAGAATTCTAATTCACCCTGTAGAGGAAGATAAGAATCACAACAGCAGGCAGTTAAAAGTCCATCTAGCCCCATATGCTGGCTCTGACAATGCCTAATATTTCATAATTCAGAAAAAACTGTTAAAATAGCTGCTTCATTGTGTGTATGTCTAAAAATGAACAGTATTAATGGTGTCTTCTTATCTCTCAGGCTTTTCACAGCCAGATACCACTGGTATCTTCCACAACAACAGTTACCACGGCAAGTGAGTTTGATGTGTTCTCATTTTCTTTTATGCATTTATATTTATGCATATATGTGTAGGTACATGGCTATAACACACTGATGCATGCAATAACTGAAATTATAAAGTCCTAACCTTTTCTTACATGTAAGGATACACTGTGTATTTACTTTAAAAGGAAATACGGGTTTAATGAGCCATGACAAGTTCAGCTTTTTCATTTCTGTTTTAATCACAGCTTGAACTGGTTACTGAAACACTTCTCCAACAGATGTTGAAATATTTTTAAATGTGGTTAAACCACTAACTGTTTTAAAAAGCCACCAGATTAAGCCCAGACTCCTGGGTTTTGGGAAATGGGCCTCACTATATGAGGCATAAAAGATTCCAGTTCTTCAGCTTATCAAAGATAATCTTTCTAGGATGCTCTGCTTCAGTGTTTGTGAGAGCCTTTGCTTGTAGGCACATGAAGGGGGAGCAAAACATGACTCAAAAAGTCCTGGTCTCCACAAGACCAATGAAAATATTTGAGGGAGATTCAGTTTCACTTCCACCATTGGACACACTTGTGGAAGCTACAGCTCTACCCTAAGACAATCCTTATAAATCAGATTCTGTATCTTGCAGCATCAGGAATGTTTATCCATAAATGTGAGAGGATTTTGTTTCCCCCAGATGTGTCAGTCAGCTCAGTTCCATCCCTGGGGGTGTTCTACCTCCCTCCAAACCACTGGAGCCAGGAGCTCCATGTCCTCCCTTGGACATCGAGAATATCCTTGGTTGATCCAATGACATGCCTTGCTTATGGGTCCAAGGTTATTCTGGTCACCAAATTCTAGGGAAAGGTTGCTAACAAGTTGGATTGTTTTGGGGTAGCCACACTTTTCTGCCTTCTTCTGCTGTCCAGGGTTAATTTCCCTCTCCACACCCCTCACCAGTGACAGTGCCCTGCTTTACTTGTTTCCCTCCCCTGCTAAGCACTGCTTATCATGGCTAAAATACTGTCTTGGGGTTTAAGCTTGGAAAAAGCATGCAAGGAAAACTTATAGTTGTAGTTGCAGCTTGTGATCCTGGGTTAGCTTGACTAGATGGACCTAAGTAAGCAGTTACTGTGAAATTCCAAACCCTCCCACAGGGTTACAAGGAAAAAGATTCCACGTCCTGGAGCAACTTTGGCTACTCCAGGCACAGGAGGTCCAATATTTGAATGCATTTGTACAACTTCCCTAACATCACCCTTTCTCTCTTAATATCCCATAATCTGACATCAGGCTGAAGCATCTGACAACACACAGATTGTGAGGACAGAATCACACTGTGCCTACACCTCAAATCATGCTGAAATAGCAGCAAAATAACCCTATTCCAAGTGAAAGCACACATTCCCATCAGCAAAGCTCCTCTGTGATCCTAGACTGTTCCCTGTCCTGCCCATCACTCGTGTTATCTCAGGCTGCTGACTCCACTTTCCATCCATTGTAGCTCTTCCTCTACATTCCCTTTTGGCATAAAGCATTCCATTATCTCCATTTTCTGCTGAGGTAATACCTCTCCTAAGCCTGGGCAACAACAACAGCCCAGATTGTGAAAAAAAAAGGCTCCATGTGGAGCACCTCTGCATCTGCAATTGCTGTGTTTCTGAACCATGTCACAAAGGTGATGGCTTCACCCAGATGCTTCCAGTAAATATCTCACTTGGAACAATCTTTACAAAGTTTCTGGACATGCCACCTGCATTTTCTCAGAGTTATGATCCACGTCATTGCTTGGTGTGAATTCGTAAGGCTGAAGTGGCACCACAAGGCTCACATTCCTGTTTACAGGAATGCTCTGCCAAAAGGTGAGTTCAGATCCAGGCATGCATTTCCCTTCAGCATGAGGTTTCCTGGTATGAGATTCAGGTTCATCCCCAGTTCAAATTTTTTCAGTTTAAATTTTTTCAAAAAAGTACTTCACAAAGACCTCAAACCCTCAAATTACAGCCCATACAAGGAACCAGCTAAAGCAGCACATAACTAAGAACCCAAATGAGTCTGCTAATTCCTCTTTCCCTTTCTGGCTTCATTCCCTTGAGCTGGAACACCAAACCACGATCCACAGATGAATAATACAGCTGCTGTTTAAGAATTGATTCAACAACAGAAATTTGTATCCTCTCTCCATGTCAGATATTTATAGGAATATTCCTGACCACCTTGCTTTGAAGTCACTGAAATGCAGAGGTGTACATGATACAATTGTAGGAAGCTCTTCCTCCAGAGGAGCACTTCCAGAGGGCCACTCTAATTGTGCAGGAGCCACAATCCCAATAAATCTTTCTGTCCTCAGGGGACAGCTAAATGAAGAGATGTTCTAACCACATTCATTATTTTTCTCTACTCACACTCCCTGCAAAACCTATAGAAGCTGTAAACATCCAAAACCACCCTGGAGCAGTCCTCTGCTGTCCAGCTGAGTGCTGGATTTAGATCACTTTTATGTGCAGGAATGAGCTGCAACAGATCCTGTGCTCTGAATCACTATATAAATATTTAAGTAAACAACAAGTCACTCAGATGTTTTCTTTACCAGTGCATGAAACAACACGACGGTCCATCACGTGCTGGGATGCAACCCTAGTGCACGGAACTAGCACGCTGGGGACATTTATCCTGCAGGCCTGCTTGGTGCTGCCACCCCATGAGGTGACAGAGAGGGTCCTGGCTCTGTGCAGCCACTGGGAGCAGAAAGGATCCCCTGCAGCTTGCAGCACCACCTCTGCCTCTGTGCCAGCCTCTCGAGGCAGGGATGGGATACACATCTCCCAGCCCTGGGATGTGTGGCAGTTGTGTGAGCCAATGACTCAGCGCACGAGCCTTGAGGGTTTGGTTCTCTGTCATCAGCCTCGTGCAACCCACTCTGTCCTTCCTCTACCTCAGATTTCTACATGGGCTCCCCTACACTCATTTGTGATTTTCCATCTTCCAGACATAACCCTGAGTTCAGGTTGATCTTTTGGCCTTCAAGGCAGTTGTGCTTTGTCAAACCAGGCTGTGTGAACTAACACCTGCCCTGATAAAACCCTCAGATTACTGGGCAAGCATCTCAGAATTTGCTTTTCTCACTGCACCACATACAACACAACTCTTAAAAGCATCCATCCTGGTGTTTTACACACTGGCTGTAGTGACATATCAGACTAGCTGGGCAGCATCACTTAGAAAAGCATCTCTGGCTGCTCTCAATCTCCTCTTTGTAAATGTCACTTAATTGTCTAAGAAAAATTTGGCTGACCTTTCAATTACTGGTAATTGAATAAAAGCAATAAAAGACTGTCCATGACAGCAAGTGTCACCAGCACGCATTCGTCGCCTTCTCGTGCTGATTGGGAAGCCAGGGAGAATTCATGCTCCACTCAGGGCTGCATTTCTGGCACAGTGCTGATAAAGGAACTCACTGGTAAAAGGCCAGGAACCAGGGAAAGAAGAGAATTGTCTCTCATCCCTCCCTGTCCTGACTCCATAAACAACTCCACAATGAGGATTTCTGCGTATCTGAGAAAAAAAAAAAAAAAGAGAGGCCTTATATTCTGAGGGCTTTTGTGGAATTCCAGAGCCTGTAATATCTGCTTTCAGGGGTAAACATTGCTCTCAGCCAACTGCTTCCTAACATCTGTCAGAGGCACTGAGATAGCTGAAATCCCCCCTCCCATGCAGAAAAATCAGGATGGGGCTTGCACACTATTCACTCACACACATCCTGGCTCATGGCTCTTCCACTGAACTCAACTGCAGCTCAGACACTGGGATTTGCCTGTTGTGTTTGGTACCAGCTAAGAAAGATGCTTGAATGGATGTTATAGCACAACAATCTCAAATAAGAACTCCAATTTGTAAATTAGCTGTTAGCAGCTCTCATAAACACTTCCCCAAGTCCTCCTCCAGCAGCAGAAATAGCTCTTCACTCTCTAAACTGCCAGGCTATTAAGAACAGAAAGGCTTAGTTGGCAAACTCCTGGTGCCTGACTCATGATGAAGAGCTGTGTCTCAGCTCCCTTTGAGCAGCAAGAGGACAGCAAATACTCATCAAGTTTCTCACTTCCTTCCCAGTTACAGCTTGGATTCTTGGAAAACAGAAACCTTCTTGGCACAAGAAGCTGTCACTGAGACCATTTCTTATCTTATATCTTCCACCCACCCCCCACCCCCCCCAAAAAAAAAGGTTGTTTACATATTGTGTGTCCTTCCTGTTGTGGAAAGTTGGAATCGATTCCATACTTTCCAAAACTCTCCTGGCAGGTTCAAGCCCTGATAGCCTTATTTTCACCATGTGCACTGAAATGAGTTCAAAGGTAATTACTGCATGTAGAAACTATCCATCCAAATTCAGTGACCTGACCACAGCAGTCATTTCTAAATTAACCAGCAGAGCCAGGATGTTACCAGCTACTGTAGGAAGGTGTTCTCCTACTGCCTTTCCCTTCATGATGAGTCTGATTATTGCTACAGCTGCTCACAGCTTTGTGGATACTCTCAAATGAGACCTTTTTTGTGTATTCTTTACTCTTACAAACTAATTTTTGCATTATCTAAGTTGTTCAGGCAGCTCTTTCTTACAAGGTCCCAAATAAAGCAGCAAAATGAGTGGAATGAAAATATAATCAAGCATGCTAATATATCTCTTGCTCTTTCACACCTACTCCCACACTCAGATAACCAGTCACACACAAACACCCACACTGTGAGTGTTCATCTCCTCTTCCTTCCTTCTGCCTTGTCAGAGACTAGAACAGTCATGTGATGGTTACCACCATTCATGATACATCGTCACTGTGTGGGTCAGTTAAAACGCCTCAAACACCAGAAGGATGGGTAGATGAGAAAACCAATCACTCCATAATTATAACACATCCTGGTTTTTGATTCTTGCTGGGAAAAAAAAAATCTGTTAAAGGGCAAACAAACATCTGGAACAAGTATCACCTGACTGTGACAGAATGTGCCTATTAACTGTGTCCTCCACAGGCTAATTGCTGGAGTTACTGAAGCCTCCCAGCTCTCTCTAATTCTGGGTAATGTTTTGTTTCATAAGCAATTTGCCATGTTTATTCATTTCCCTATCTAGCTCATTTGCACTTGCAAAGAATGAAAGGGAGGCAATGTTTGAATGGTTGCATAAACCCATAAGAGAATTAATTACTTTTATACAGGATCTAATTCATGTAGGAAAAAGGGAGTTGTGGGATTTTGAATTTTTTTCCCCTCTGTATCATACTCTCAAAATCAGTCTGCACATACACATATTGTACCTAATGAAATTCATCAAATAAGCAAATATTCAGTCTGCACACATCCAAGCATGGTCTCTTGGCTGACTACAAAACCAACGTGATACTTGTCAATGTCAAAAACTGCATACAAGGAAAAGATTGATGCAAAACTAGCCACATCTGAGTTTAACTGAACTTAAAAAAAAAAAAGGCACAATTTTATATACCACAATTCCCAATCAAAATGCAATATTTGCAGTTTCTGTAAAGAATTATTTCAAATGCACAAAGGGATGTGGATAGGAAACAATTCTTTTAAGTATTCAAACAACTCTCATCATAACAGAGTTATTGTCTTTACATAATCTTCACTGTGAGCTTCAACCATGGCCAAAGGTTGAAATAAAGTCCATGAGTTCATCCCATCTGTAAGCACATTCCTTTTCCCCACATCACTATTGATTAACAGAGATGTATGTATGAACCTGTAGCCAACAAAAGGTGTTCCAAAGGCCTACCTGGCTCCTGGCAGGTTCCTCATGGAAGGAATTTTCAATATGGGGCCACATTTTGCAGGACACGGAGAGGTTCAGAGGAAACCTGGATTTATTTTATTGGCTATTTATTTAAAAGCTGTGTGCTGAAGACAGGTTTTGCTAATTTCAGTAATTATCTGAGTCAGCTGGGAAGCACCAGGGTGGTGTTTTGCAGCGCCCCAGAGGGATGGAGGAATGCAGGAAGATGCAGCTCTCAGAAGCTTCGAGCAGGCAGGTGACTTGGAGCGGGAAGTGACTCCTTGGTCACCCGTGTGTTGGAAATGCAGGCACACCATCCACCGTACACACCTGGAAGATGCACTGCTGCCAGCTTGGACAAGGCCAAGAACAGCATTAATTCCACTGTGTCCAGTGGAATCAAAGCATTTTGGTTTGCAGCATGTCTTGGGTTGGCTGGAGGTGGGCACGGAGCTGTTGCAGCCCCACCGCTGTGGGAATGGTTGCTCTAGGCGTACCCACCCACGGGATGAGACAAATTCACCCCTCTCACACTGTGTGCCGTGGTTTCCCAAGCTGCTGCTTCTAAGCATAACAGCAAAACTTTGCATTTATTCTTTATCCTACCTCCCAAGGGTTACCTATGGATGATGGTGTGCTCAGGTGTGGGCAGCACACAGGTAGTGCGATGTTCTTAGGTGTGACAGCATGCAGTGGGGTGCACCCATTTCGCTGCCCAGGTACAAAGCGGGGCTGTAGGAGCAAGTTCTTGAACCAGGGCGTTTCTTGCTTTACAAGGTGGACAAACGCACAGTATTTGTGTAGACATGGCTCATTTACAGGTAAACCCCATCACCTCCTGCTCTTCAGTGAGGCAAGAAGGAGCTTCACACAGGCAGGTAACCTCCCGGCAAGGTGGGGGGAGAACAGCAGCACCACATCATTTTTCCATATTTAATGATCCCAGCCAGCCCGGCTGTCAGCGGGAGAGGCTGAGACCGGCCCAGCACCGCGCTGCCTCCCGCTCTCCCACGGCAGCAGCCGAGGGCCACCGAGAGACAAGCACGGGGTCACCAAGGGCACACGGCATCCCCACAGGGCTGGGCTGGCGGGCAGCGACCAGAGGAGGTGGCAAAGCGAGAGACAACACCCCCGACACGCCCGCGGACTCGTCACGGAGGGGCGTGACCGGGTGAGGGGTGAGGGCGCGGCCCCGCCCCTCCGCGCTGGCCCCGCCCCCGCTCCCTGTTTACCCACAGGCTGTGCACGTGGTGGCCGCGCCGCGCCATTGGTCCCTGCGCCGGGGCCCTGCCGCCGCCCCGCCAATCGCCGCGCTGTCCACGCGCGCTCGCCTGCGCGCGATTGGCTCCGCCGCTGCGATCACGCAGCGTGACGCACTCCGGGCGTGCGCCCGCCGAGTACCAATGAGGCGGGGGCGCAGGGGCGGCCCGCGGCGAATGGCGGCGCGCGGGGCCGCGGGGTGGCCAATGGGCAGCGCGCAGGGGCGGGACGCGGCGCCGCGGGCGCTGGCGGAGACGGGCGGGTTTAAAGCGCTCGGCTAGGGCGGGCGCCGTTCCCCCGCGGCCGGGGAGCGATGGCGGCGGCCGGGCCGGGCCCCGGGGCCGGCGGCGCGGTGAAGACGCTGGCCCTGGTGCTGGAGGACGAGGCCCGGCGCGGCGGAGGCGGCGGCGGCGGCTACTGCAGCGGGGACACGGTGTCCGGGCAGGTGCTGCTGGAGCTGGCGGGGCCGCTGCCGCTCCGCGGGCTGCGCCTGGAGGCCGCGGGCCGGGCGCGCGTCGCTTGGAGCGAGAGCCCCGGCGCGGTGCCCGGGGCGGGCACGTGGGGGGTGGCGGTGCGGGCCCCGGGGCCGGGGCCGCGACGGGAGGCGGAGGTGCGGTACCTGGACATCCAGCAGAGCCTCCTGCGGGACCCGCCCGAAGGTGAGGCGGCAAGGGAAGGGGGTGATGGGCGCGGGTCCAGCCGTTCCCGCAGCCGCGGCAGGGGTGGGACCGAGGGAGTGGCGCTGCGGGAGCGGGGAAGGGCTGCGGGAAGGCGCCCACGGCCGGCAGCGAGGGGGGAACGCTCCGGGTGGAAATGGGCACCGGGGCCCGAGGGAACGGGCACCGGGCGCGGGTGCGGGGCAGCAGCAGGACAGCGCTGCCGCAGCCTTCAGCCGTGTGCGCTTGGAAGCCGCCGCTGCCTCATCCGCGGCTGTGCGATTCCCTTGTGTAGTGGCTGAAAAACGCGGAGTGGGACTGGAATAAAATGCGCAGCTCGGTTCCCTGCACTGCGTGGGTTTCCTGCAGAGGCTCGGCCCTGCTGGGGATTGCATCGGGCTGGGCGTGCTGTGCAAGCAGCTCCTGGGAGGCTGCCGTGGAAGACCCTGGAAGCAGTCAGGCTCGTCCAATGGATTAAGGAGGCAGAGGAAGCTCGCTGTTGCAGATCTCTGTCACACAAGACACTGCAGCACTATGGCAGCGTTGAAAAATCAAAGCCAGAACAACATTTAGTGCTGTGAGGGTGAAACGCAGCTCAGGCTCATCTGTAGGGAAAGTAGATTTAGGCCTTGTAAATTGTGTAACAGTAGGCCTTAGGTGAAAAAATTGGGAGCTGGTATATTTATAGCATTTCTTAATGCTGACCTTAAATTGCAGGGTTTTCTGCACAGAAGTTAGTTGAATTGTTAATTGGAAAAGTAGATTAATTGCTGTCCTACTGAAAATAAACTTTCTTTGCAGAAGCCATTTTGGATTAGAAATTGGCCAGAATCCTGAAGTGAATCTCAAGGTCTCCCACGTTTCCTTGATTTTTGTTTTTCATTGAAATCACATCACAGCATAAATAAAGCATGGGCCACAGTCCAGAATCCACTGGGATCAATAAAAACTTCTTGCACCTGGGTGTTTTTATACATAAATAATTTACAAAAGTGTCTGCTTTCTTCTATTTTTGGCATAACTAAAACATACTATTCATTCTTATCCTACAGGTGAGGAAAACTTAATTCTTCTAGATGGAAGACATGAATTTCCGTTCAGCTTTCAGCTCCCTCAAGAGTAAGTTCAGTAATCCAACCTGAAGGGATTGAGCAGCTGGATGCTGCTTGTAGTGGAACATTAACTTAATGTAATTTGACTTGTGTTTTTTTTAGTATCAGCTTTATATATTTGTCTTAATCAAGCACCACACAGACAGGCCTCACTTGCTTCAGCTTCCCCAAGGCCCTAAAAGTACAAGCTGTAAATTGGGAAATGTTTATGTACACAGGAAATGTTAATGTTTGAAGCTGAATTATTAATTGAGGGTAATGGTTTTATGACTGCTTGTTTCAGACCTCTGGTGACCTCTTTTACTGGGAAGTATGGCAGTATCCAGTACTACGTGAAAGCAGTTCTGGAGAGGCCTGCTGTACCTGACCAGAGCGTGCAGACAGAGCTGCAGGTCATCAGCCATATCGACGTCAGCTCACCAGCTCTCTTGGTAAGAGGGTCCCCCACTCCTCCTCCCCCCTGGAAAACCAGCTGCAAATAAACCATTTCCAAGCAGCATTCACATCCAGCCATAACCCATCCCATGTTATTCCAGAGCATCATTTTCTGACTTCTGAAAGCATATAAGCTCCCTAAGCTTTTCTCTATAAATAGATGATCTTAGGTTGTGTGAATAGCAAACAAGAGTGGCTTTTTTAATACCATTGATTACATCCCTGCTGGCAGAGATGCTCCTGCCAAAAAGTTAGGCAGGCTTCAGATGTATAAATAAGGCTTAATAATAGTAATGCACGAGTGCAGAGTAGTTAACTCTTACCAGAGCAACTACATTCACAGTGCTGCAGTGTCCTAAACTCTACAGTAATAGTAGGTTGAGGAACAGTAATTAGGGAAGAGTATTAATCATGCCCAGCCTGTCATTTAGGCTCTGGCCATTATGTTACGTATCCCTGCATTTTGCATGTCATTTTCTAACATGAAGTGTGTGCACGCAGCTGCTCCAGAGATCCTTTCAGTTATTTCCCTATGACAGATTTGGCCACATTAAAGAATTGAGTTTTTAATAATCACTGGAAATACTGTAGAGTAACAAGAAAGATCAGGCATTAAGTAATGAGTAAATAGGCAAGATGGAAGCTAATGAGTTGAATTCTTTTATCTCAACCCATATTATGAAAATAATATAAAATTATACCTTGCACTTTCATGATAGCAACTGGATCTAAATGGTTATTCATTTAAATATGAATGAGTAATTTCTATTTTATTTAAAATGGTAGGATAATTTTAACATCATGACGTGAACGTAGAGAAGAGATGTTTTGAGCAGGCTTTTCTTCCCCCTCATTACATGCTTACATTTTAATCCATTCTAGAGAGAACTTAGGGTATTTTGGCAGTGACATCTGTAAGCAGAATAGCCTTTATATTCAGTAGTTAGGAGTTTGAAGGCATCATACCCACATTCTGTAAGGACAGAGCAGACCACAGGTTATTGCACAGAAGAGGCCTGTGAGACACATCAGAAAGGCAGTGCCAATCTTAATGGATTCCAAGGCTACCACCAAAAGTGCAAAACAACAGGGTTTTTTCATTATAAGAAAGAAAATACAAAACCAGTTTGCATTATTGTGTTGACTGGTGCCACTGCCCAGTAAATCATTTTGAGTAGCTTGGATCCTGGCTTGGACCCTTGACATGTATGCTATGTGAGTTTATTCTAATGAAAACTTTGCAGGCAGTGTAAATGCCATCCAATGCAACAGTCCTTGAATAATTAAGATGGTTTTTGTCATGCCTCTGCATTTTTTGGGGAGGAGTTGTAGCTTGCAAGTAATGAAGGTGCATCCCCTTAGCCCAGTGTCTATATACATGTATCCTTCCTTAAAGATACAAAGGTAGAAAAAAAAATTTCCTGCTTAACTGTTAGTTGTTTGCAGAGAAAATTAATTCTGCATTCTTCTGCACTGAGAAACATGGGGATGAACACCACAGTACTCCATGAGACCTTTAAAGAGTTCATTTGGAAGACAAAGCACATGCAAAGACACCCTGGTCAATGTTACTTGGTACAGTCTAAATAGAGACTGGGATTTCAAAAGAGAAATGTTGAGATTGCCAAACTTTGGTTCCATTTCACATGGTGGCAAAACTACAGTTGCACTAAGCAGTTCAAGGATTCAGATCATGAGGATTTTAGAGCTGGGTTCCAATGACTGATATGCATAACACTAAACTGCAAGTGATTCAGAACTTAATCCCATAAAATGAAAATACTCTGTATTTTATAGACACCTGTTCTAAGAAGTCAGGAGAAGATGGTTGGCTGTTGGTTTTTCACCTCTGGGCCGGTGTCTCTCAGTGCCAAAATTGAGAGGAAGGGATACTGTAATGGTAAGAGTAGTTACCTTAAAAATGTAAATACTAAGCATCTAATAGGTTGTGGTTTTTTTTAATCTCAGTGAAGCCAACACTTTGCAGTTCAAAGAATAGTTCTGTTTAATAGAAGTAAATTAAGATCCATGTGAATTTAATGTTTTAAAAAACCAACTTACCTTATTCCTTGGGAATATAAATTGAAAGGACATCCTGTTAATAATCTTACGGAAAATCCATGTACGTTTGAGTGTAAAGAAAAACAAAATGTTTTAATCTGGGATAAAATACTTAATTGGGATGTAATTAGGTTTTTACATTCTATTTGTGTAGATTTACACTTCAGTAAGAATGAGCTTTAAGAGCTTCTTCTTCATCTTGATAACTTTAGATGCACTGAGAAAATAAAACATCCTGAAATTCATTTAGTACTATATAAAAGGAAGATCAGGGCGTAATTTGCAAATAAAGCTTTTATGGCTTGTTCATATTATGCTTAATGTTTCTAAATGAATCATTGTTTATGTGTGAAACATAGTAGGTGGCTATAATTCTGCCTGGATACCACTCTGAAAAAAATAAACTGGCTTGAGGAAACTTAGCAAGTATTGTTCTCATAACACTGCAGATGATGTACGTGCTGTGTAACATGCTTTGATACTCCCAGAGGAAAGTTGGTAAATACAAATTATTCATTGGACTTTTTCTGTCTCTAAGGGGAAGCCATCCCAATCTATGCAGAAATTGAGAACTGCTCTTCTCGTTTGATTGTTCCAAAAGCTGCCATTTTCCAAACACAAACTTACCTGGCCAGTGGGAAGACAAAAACCTTCCGTCAGATGGTTGCCAATGTCCGAGGAAACCACATTGCCTCTGGGAGTACAGATACCTGGAATGGGAAAACTCTGAAAATCCCACCTGTATCCCCATCTATACTTGATTGCTGCATTATTAGAGTAGAATATTCATTAGCTGTAAGTATTGGGTTTTCAAATGTACAAACTTTAGATTCTGCATTCAATTGGGAACAGAAGAATTTACTGAGTAGCTGTTAGGTTTTTAACTTGGGAACTACAGTAAATACAAATCTAGGGAAGGTGTCCCAGATGGGGGAGGGGGTTAGAACAAGATGATCTTAAGGTCCCTTCTAACTCAAAACATTCTGTGACTCTATGAAAAATAAATACAAACCACGTACATGAGAGACTGAAGGTCATGAAGAGATTCTGAGATGGAAAGATGGGAGTAATGTGGAAAAGGGGAAAGTGTTTCTGAGGAAGAAGCAGCTTAGTTTCAGACATGCAGGGATTATTTTGGGAAAGCATTTCAAGCTGAATGGGATCCTTGAGTGATTCTTTCCAGAAATGGGAAGATAAGACTGAAAGTCAAGTGTGTAATTATATTTGTCAAGATGGTTTTTATTTTTTAATGTCACTTAGAGACAAGTTTTACAGAAAGAAGGAAGCTGCTGAAAAATAAGGAAAGCTGCCAGGGTATTAGCTAAGCATATCTGGGATGACAAAGCTCTTAATTTTTAAATTTGCAATGTAGGGAGTAGGGAAGCTTTGAAAAGCGGCATTCAATGGGGTCTCATGATGTTTTTTTCTTCTGTTTGGGGGTTGTCACATAGGTGTATATCCATATTCCTGGTGCTAAGAAATTGATGATTGAAATGCCTCTGGTGATTGGCACTATTCCATGTATTGGATTTTCAAGCAGAAACTCCAGCATTACCAGCCAATTTAGTATGGATATGAGTTGGCTGGCATTGACCATGCCTGAACACCCTGAAGGTAATAAATATATATTGAACACTCTCTCATCCAGCACAGCACTGTCTGGAGCAGATGGGTGCAGTGCCAGTTGAAGGGCACTGCCAGGGATGTAGGCCATGGAAGTATGACTCTAGAAGTCTTAAACTGAAATGCAAAATGATTGGTGAGGTTACCCCAGCTCCAGCCTTCCTGAAGTCTCTCTGTACCCCATCTGACTGAAACAACTAACTTCTGATGGTGGGAATAGTCTATTCATTACTGAATATATCTTGATACAGCAAACCAGGTTTGCTGCTGGAGTTGTCCTAAAAGCCCTAAAAGCCCAGCACTTTCTCTACTCCTGCTAAATCACCTGAGTTTACTGAAAAAACAATTTTAGTTACAGTATTTATGAGTTCAGTGCACTTCCAATACAGTTTTCATGGTCATGGATATACTGTAATACAGATGTTCTTGCTGTGATTGAGTGAATAGTTTGAAGTATGACACAAGCATCTCTTGTGTTTCAGCACCACCAAATTATGCTGATGTAGTGTCTGAGGAAGAGTTTTCCAGACATGTTCCTGCTTATCCACCACCCATTGACTGTGAGGAACAGTTGTGTTGTCCTGTCTTTGCTTACATACAAGAGTTCCGGTTTCAGCCTCCACCTCTTTATTCAGAGGTAAGAAAATAAATAGCAGATGGTGTTTTTATTGTCGGATGGCAAAAAAGAAACCCAGACACATACCTAAATGCAGGAATTGCAGGCAGTAATTGTTGTCTTTATTCTCTCCTTAGATTGATCCACATCCAACTGATGTAGAAGAAGTTCAGCCCGTTTCATTCATGCTCTGAAGAGGATTTGTAACAAGCATCATTGTGATGAATGTCTTAATCTTTCTGCTGCTTAAGCTGGTAGTGCAGCTAAAAAGGAAACAGTTTTCTTTTGCAAAACTTCAGTCTATGTACGAGAAAGGCAAAGGAAAATGGAGAAGGAGGTATGAGCACGTTTGGTGATAAAAGAGAACCTGCTGGATTAGACTGCACAGAGGATAACAGGGGAGCAGCTCAGCTTGGGATACTTGAAAAGTACCTGAAAATACTGAAACAAAAATGCATCAATGAAATACTGAATGTTTTCCAAAAAGAGGATACACTACACAAAGTACGAGGAGGAGATGTGTGGATCTTCTGAAGAGAAAAGAATTTATATTTCGTTTGCAACACTCTGGAAGAATGTACATAGGGATGTCGAGAACTGTAGTAGAACAGAATGTGGGGTGAGAAAACATTTCCAAAAGATTCCAGTGTTCAGGGGGCTTCAGCTTTGCACTGTCTGCATCCAAGAAAGGAACACTACTGCAACACAGAGCGAAGTCTTTACTTCATGTTTGATGGGAACCTGCCCTTCTCACAGCTGCCACGTGGTACTATTTCCTCATGCATCATGATCCTGAGGACACCGTGGATGACAGAGTGGCTATTATGCAATATTATGAAGGCAACCATTTCCTGAATGCAAGACACAAGTGTGAAACAGAACAGTGAACTTTGAGATGAGCTTATGCACTATGCTTTCTTTCAAGGGATTTCTTAAGGGAATTATTCTAACCTCTTCTACTGTGAGTTCTTCTTCTGCATCTTAAGCCTATGGATAGCATGATAAGGGGAAGCATGGCAAGGGAGAAACCTTTTGCCAGTGGCAGGTATACTTAGCAAAATGGACAATATTTATTTATTCAAAAGCCTTTATAAGCCTACCTCTGTTTTGGATATTTACTTACGGTCAGATTTGAGACCAAAAAAAGTCTTGTTAAAGCTCCAGTATACTTCAAGGTTCTAAAAGGGACCCTAAATGGTTTCTGTGGTTAGTGAATGAGATACAAGGTGTAGGGAGAGGTGTAAATATACCCAGAATAGACATAGCTTATAACTGAAGTGAAAGCAGACGTCAGGGGAACAAAGTCCTCTGGTAATGGCACAAAGCTTTTCATTACTCCTGCATTTTCGTCTAAAGATCTATTGTCAGGGGCTGCACTGGTCATTTGCTATCCATACTGTATTTGTCGGTGTGTTTCCTTGTTTGTTTTGCTGTTTAATTTTGTTTTGGTGCAATATTTTAATGTTTTCTTCCTCAGGTCATTTAGAACAGAGAGAGTTTGTTGCTGCTAAGAGTGAAGGCACAGCATTTACTTGCCCTTCTGCTGCCTTCATTTAAAAGTAGAATGTTTGCTTCCTGCCAGCCATCAATTGGGATCAGTAAACAATCACCAACAGATCACTTACAGGAGCAGAAAACAGCATTGTCAACATGCACGTTTACAGCCCTGTCTTTGAAATACAGGGGATTTTGGACTACTAGAAACACTCCTTATGTCTTACAGAAGGGTTTGGGGTTAAAACCCGGTGCTTCATGTGGTAAAACAGCGTACTTTCTGATAACTGCAAAAATAGTAATTGAGTTTCCTTCATTTCATCAGTAACTGCAGTTTAAACAAAGTCTAAATGTATTTTTATGAAATCTGTCTTCACTTAAGAAGCAGGGATTTTTCTACAGGCATACACGGATATATATTTTTAGTCTTCTTTTAGTATAACTTCTTACATTGTCTGATTTCTAGCACTTCACCTCAAATCACTTTTGCATCAGTGTGAAAGACAGACTGGTGGAGATTCACGTTTCCAAACTGCAGTTACTCCTTTCATTTGCAACATTTAGTATTGTCTTCTATAGCAAATGCAGCTTTAACCAAAATTTGAGTGCAGGATTTAGAAAGGACATTCTGAAAATTAAGTCTCAAGGTTTAGTTCTCATGCCTTTTTAGTTAAGTGAGGGCCTGCCCATAGAATCAGTGCAGGATTTTCATTCACATCATCTGGAAAGGGAACAAGCATCTTTTCCTTAAAACAGATACCATTAGAGTTACTTGAAAAGTAATTTGGTCGTGTATTAACTTGCATGGTAATAATTCAAAATATTAGCTTAAAGAACATTAGGTGCATTTTTTGGACTGTAATACCTGATAGGTGATGTGTGCTACCTGGTATAATCATGGTCAAGCAAACAGCAGTATGAAGGGTAAAGATGTGCTTTTTTTTTTTTTTTTTCCTAAGATCTTTGAGTTGTTTTTTATTCTTTGCAGATAAACTGTGGCCTTAGATTGTTTGCCGCAAAAAAGTCAACTATTGGGTGTTTCTTAGGAAGCACATATGGCCCTTCAAAGGAGGGGTGAAAACAAGATTAAGTTCTGCTCTCTGGCACTTGGCTTAGTGCAGAAATTGATCCTTAAAAATAATTACTGTTTGCACAATAATAAATTCAATATGCAGGGGCTTTGTTTTGATAACTGTGAAACAGTTTAAAAGAGACAAAATAAAAAAAAGCTGTTTAACATACAGGAACATGATTGTATTTTGTACTAATGAATGAGCCCCATGGGTTCTTTGTTAATAAAAGTGTCAAATCTACATTGTGCTGTTCATCTCTGGTTTGGTGCTATGTCAAGAAATGCCTGTATTCTACCCTACAGATCTGTCTCTACTCTGATCTGGGAATTATTCCTTCATCTGTCACTGTTTAGTTCCCTGAACTATTCACAACCAAAAGCTGGAACAAATTGGTCAAACAGGGCCTACTCCCACCCAGAGTTATTATGTAATAGAGCTCTTACCTATTAGGATTTTGAAGGATGTGAGCTCTAATTGGATTTCTCCTCGCATATATTAATCTTAGAGGATATTTATTGTTCCCTTTAGACAAGATTAGAGCAACAAACTAAAGAGAAATACATCAGAACAACCTTATAACCAGAGTGCAGAATGACTAAAGCAGAGAACTTCTTACTGTGGGGGAAAGAGGTGACAAACTGTACCTGCCCCACTGCTCACCTGAGCCAGGAGTGAGATGATAAATCTCCATCAGTGTCCTGCTTCCCAAGGATTTGAGGAACAACAGACAGCAGTTGATTTCTTCCTGTTTCCACCTTTGAGGGAAGATGGCAAACTTCTCTGTGGAAAGTCAAGGTGAAGATGCTGTTGAGGACTGTGGAATCACAGAATAGTTTGGGTTGGGAGGGACCTTAAAGCACATCCCATCCCATCCCTGCTATCCACTATTCTATGTTGCTCCAAGCCTGTCCAACCTGACCTTGGACACTTTTCAGGGATGGAGCAGCCATAGCTTGTGTGGGCCACCTGTGCCAGGGAGGAATTTCTTCTTTGTGCCTTGATGGTCTATTCAAGCACCAGAACTAGCAGAAGAGAAGTCCTGATCCGTGAAAAGGAAAATTCAAAACCTCAAATACTGGCCTTAGATTTTTTTAAAAAGCTCCCTCACTAAATGATACTTAAATATCTTACCACTAGGTTCACAGTAGCAATTCTACTTCACCCACTGTTTGCTTTGATAGGGAAGTATTTCCTTTGACAAACTGTAGTCGTCTATTAAAATACATTTGGTGTTTGAACAGGTAGTAAAAAGCCAGACAGAGATAGAGCAGATCCTGCAGGTTCGTGTTTGCAACTCTGACCCTTCTGATGTTTGCATTGAAATGCACAGTTTACGTACAGGGCAAGAGAGATCATTTAATCAGCTTCTGGGGAATGTTCCAAATTATCAAAATAGCATGTTCCATAACTCCACCACCCATTTTGGACAGTGAAAGGGAACATCTAACTCATTTTGTAAAATCTCTGCTATATATATAGCAATAAAAGTATGTTTGGAGAGCACAGTTTGCAAACAATGTTGATTTGGGGATAATCAGTTGCTCTGCAATTCCTTACAAAACCCAGCCATTTGTGCTCTATTTTCTGGTCAAATTCTGCTGATTTTCAGTGCTCTCCTCAGGGTAGTGACTTAGCAAAGGGACACAGAACCTGGCCTTCAGTCTGCTGCCTTTTCTAAAGCTGGTTATATAATATATTAACATCAATATGGACAGTACAGGCTGCTGCACAAAGTAAATTCTCCAAAGAGCTAATTAGGTCTAGGATGAACCCAGTCCACTTTTAGAATTAACATTTTATATATGGCATAGACAAGGTGACAGACCTGTTCCAAATTTTGCTGTCATTATTTCTGAGCAATTAATAGGAAATGACAGCACAGAGAAGCTCTGCTAGAATATCACTGCATTATTGGCATTTTAGGACAAGTGACTAATAATAATCTTAAGTCAAAAAACTGTGAAGGGTGGTTTGATGTGGAATAGAAAATGGCAACTCAGATGAGTCTTCACTGGGGTAGCTGCTCATGCCAGCAATGTGCTGTGAGCCTTCTTAGCTACACAGGGCAGATTCAACTGTGCTACTGATAAATCTCCAAACCCTTCAAAACAAAACAGGAGATCCTTTTTAGTTTTGACTTACATTCAGCCACCTAGCTGGCTGTAGGGTGAGGAGAAAAATGAAAGACTGGGTGAAAGTTGGAGCAAGTAGGACAAATCCAGCCAATTTTTGGCAATGAAAAACTAAATTTTTTTACAGCACCTTGGGACAGCATCAGCCTCCCCGTGAATAAGGCAATGGGCACTGATAGAGGTGAGAACAGAAGTGTAAGCAGAGGGGTAGGATTTTGACTGCAAGGTCTTAGCCAGGATTGTTGCATACCTAAAAGGATCCCAGGTCTCTCTATAGGCCAGTCCTATTTGATGTCATGTCTAAAATCAGGTTGTGTTGGTCACAACATGCCAAGAACCAGCATGAGGAGAAAGTGATTCTTATTACTGAACTAATTAGACTAATCAATGCACAAAACAGAGCCCAAGTGACAAAAGTTACAATTTCATTTAGATCATTTAAGGCCCGAGGTGCTTTTCTCCTATGTCTTAATGTGATGTGACCAATACAGTAGCCTTAACAAATTAGAGAGATACTAAGGAAGGAAATATTCTGCTGTCCTGAGTGTAAAATGAGAGCAGAAAGGGAAAAGCATTGACTGACCTGACAGATTCTGTTTCTACAGTGTCCTGGAGGAGGAGAGAAGTGTCTGAGAGGGTTTCGTGTCCCCACAGGCCGACCACGTTTTGCACACTGTGCCCCAAGAGTGGCATTCTGGTGTGAGCACACCTCTCCTTCGCTCAGATCCTCACCTGCCATGCAAGAGTCAGACCTGCTCAGCACAAGGGAGCAAGATCAGAAAGGCTGGAAATCAAAGGGGCCCTCCCGAGCTGCAGCCAGATCTTCTCCCATGTCAGGGGCTGGAGCAGCTGTGCTGTCACCTGCAGGGATGTGAGTGACACCAGGAGCTCCTCCGACCCTGCCTGGGAGTCTCACACTTTGAGGGCAGAGAACTGGAGATGTCTGTGTGCAGAGGTGTGAAATAAAAGGTCCCCAGGAAGGGCAGCTTCACAGACCTTCCCTCATGTGATCCCACCTGCCATCGCTGCGAGAGGACTTCACACTCATCCAAACAAATTAACAATTCATTTCCAAGCCTGACATGAAGATTAACCCTGCCAATTAGTTCCTTAATCTCTTGCTGCTGACAAGGCTCACAGTTGCCATGTGGATGCTTGTCCACTGGGGCCTGGAGCAGGGCCATTCTGTTTAATTAATGCTGCATCCAGGAGACAGTGGAGCTGATGCTCAAACCAAATATAGATACAGTACAAACCAGAGCTGCACCTCACACACCACCCAGACAGCCTGATGAGGACCTCCACAAGGGCAGACACCATCTCAGAGCCTGTGACAGCTTTTGCTGCATAAAGGGGGTACTTTGACTAATCCAGAGGCATTTAGCTGGTTTGCTTGTAGAAAAATGCTTCTTGGTCACCGCCACAATAGATGTGATCAGCATTTTGCACATTTCTAGTAGCAATAGAAAAAAAAAACAACCCACAAAACTATGTCAGTCTCCTTCCTCCTGCCTCAGACAGGAGAAGATGTTGAGTTTGGGCTGCAGGGAGGAGGGGCAGCCACGCCGAGGCTGCTTCAGAGGGAGAGGTTAGATGAGAACTGAACTGACACAAGTTTGGAAATGTGTGAAGTACAGTAAAAAGCAAAAGTGATGCTCGGTCACCTCAGGGAATCTTTGTAAAGCAGCTGTAACAAATTGGGTCAATTTTCCTTTGTTTCTATAGGTTCTGCCATATATAATTAAACAGATGCTGCCCATTACGGTGCTTTACAAAGTGAACTAATACTCAATAAAATCTATGAATAATATTAAATTAAAGACTAAAACCTCTGAACACATAAACCAGGAAATTGCAGGTGTATAAACTAAGCAAGCAACAAAAACCCCATAATTTAGTGCTTGTTACAACAAGTGCAGTGGGTGGAAGGAGTGAAGGGATCCCAGAACTGCAGGGAAGACATGGATTGTATAAACACACACGTAAATGGTGTTTGCAGAGAAGTATGAGGAAGGAGGCAGGATGATACACTGGACAGGACACTCTGCTCCACACTGAAATTGGGTAATGTCTGCCTTGGGGTTTTGTTGTTATTGTTGTTTTTCATGGATTTGGGCTCAGTGCTCAATTACACACTGAACTCCCTTCACCCAGGAAGGGCCAAGGTCTCCCCTTTGCAATGGCCAACCAGACAGAGGCAAGAAAAGCCTGGATTTTCCAGCAGACCTCTGCCCTCCTGCTCCTGACAGGGCAAAAGGAACATCTGCTTTTGGGGCGTTACGAAAGGGGAAACAACATTCAGTGCAAAAATTGCACCTACATGGTTGGAACAAGCTGTGCAGGTATCTGTCACTGGTCACACTGGGGAGGGGTTGCCTTCTTCAGTACATCCTTTTTCTGAGGTGTGCAGCAAAGCCAAGAGCAGTTTAAGGACTGGCACTTTTGCAGATACCATGTGTGCCATGTCACTGGAGAACCAGCTAGTCGTGTCCTCGGGGTTTGTTTCCATGGGACTTGACAGAAGGACAAAAAGCTCATGGGCTCTTGCTCATGACATGGCATTTTGTGCAGGAATCTTAAGCTGTCCTTGTTGATTCTTCACAGCATTTCCTTCACGCAGTCACTTGGTACCAATCCTCACCAGGACTCGGGGCTCTGGGCACGCGTGGCTCCCATGGTGTGTGTGCTGAGGGGTTAATTCACTGCTCACTGCAGGATGATTTGGCAATTCCTTGTTTTCTGAAGTTGTCACACTGTCTTCCAGGAGCTCCTGCTATAAATAGCTCTTGGAGGGGTGCCAGGGATGTATTTTTTCCAGGCAGAAGCCCAAACCTAGCAGTGAAGCACTTGACTATCAAACCTGGCACAGCAGGACAGGGACACAGGCAGAGGGAGGGGATCTGCTGGTTGTGCATCGTGTGAGTTGGTAGGAAAGCTCAAGCAGTGCTAAAAGCACCATCCTTCCCTCCTGCATTCAATTTTCTCTTAAAGCCACTTATCAAATGCAACTTTCTGCAATCCACACCAAACACCCTGAGCAGAGCTCAGTCCTGCTCAAGCCACGTGCAGAGATTTTGCCCCCATGCTCAGCTGAGCTGTTCTGTCACCTCCTGCTGCATCTGGCACATCACAGGCTGAATCCTCCCTCAGCCCCGCTCCAACCCCTGCCTCAAGCCAGCCCAAAGCAGAGAATTTCCACGAGGACTCAGCCTCCCACTCCTGCTCAGATAGGCTTCACCCAGCAATCACTTGCATCTCCTGTCACTAAGCCGCCTGTTTGATCCCAGCCAAACTGTCCTTATGGGATCTGGCACACACTTGGGATCCAGGCATGTTGGAAAATTACTTCAAGGCTGTTTAGAGAGGTTCCCATGCCCATGACAGTTCACAGTTCAAGGGGATCCCCATATGTCTGCCTGCAGCACTCACTGTTAAACACATGCTGCTGGAAAATTTTCCTCTGGGGAGGGAAAAGCATGATGAACTTCATGACATGAAGTTCAACAACATCAGCTTTTGGCATGTTTTAATTGTCTGCAAGATGGAAATCCAGGATGGACCAGGCTGGGTTGTTTACCATCCCCTCTTTCCCCCACCCACGCTCTCCATCCACTTACAGTGGTGCCACTTTTCCCAGGAACAAGCCATCACCCACAGGCCTGAGCAGGCAGGGGTTCCTCCCACTCCTTCAACTGCACCCTAACTACTCCCTTCTTCCCAGACAAGGGCACGCCAATCACTGTTATCTTGGCTGCATCACAGCTCCAATCCCTGAGCAAAGACAGCCTATTCCATTGCCAGACCTCAACTGTTCAACCCTTCCCTTCCCCCTCACGCCTCAATCACACGGATATTAAAATCCTTGCCCAGGGCAGGGGGTGGCAGAGGAAGGCAGGGGACAGGGCTGGCTGTGCTCTTGCTGTCACAGCTCTCCTTGCCAGCTCAGCTCCTGTGAGCCAGCAGAATGAAACCATCAAGGCTGTGCCCCAGCCTCTGCTGTGCCGAGCGAGAAGCAATCCTGCCACGGCTGGCACGTGTTCCTGGCTCTCTGGCTGGCAGGGCTGTGGGAGGCATTCTGGGGTGACCCATCATTCCAGGAGCAGCAGGGCAGCCCTCCTGCCCAGGCCTGGCACTGGGACACGGCTCACACAGCATGGGACTGCTCCCGTGCCAGCACTTGTTTGAACAATGACATTTACAGGCTGACACCTGCAGAGATGTTTGCATTTTGCTCTCTTGCACCTCAGCGTTTTCTTCTAATTGATCTCACAGCCTGAGATATTCCTAAAATATTCGCTGGTTTCATGGCCTGGCTTCCAGGAGCGTTTTTGTTTCCTTTCAGCAGACTGCAGTGCACAGTGATGTGTCACTTGTTCTCTCGATAATCTTGGGCTTTCCGGGCTCTGGAAATCCAGATGCTGCCTTTCCTGCCCTCCTCCCTTGGCATCCTTTTCCTGCTCTCATCTCTTGGCAATGAAATGAAACCAATTCACAAGAAAACCTACTGCAGACACTGTTGTCTTCAGCTGAGTGGAAACTCCCAGATGCTCTTGCTGTTGCTGCCTTAGGAACATTTGTGGTTTCTGGCATGTCCTTGACAGGTACGAAACTTGTACAACTGCTGAGTCATGAGCTGCGCAGGGAGGGACACAACACACCCCACAGTCAACTTCCAGAGGTGGCCTTTGGCTGAAAATTCACTGGGAGGAGGGAGAGATGAGCACCAAAAACATCTGTGGGGATGGTGTGGGCTCCTGGCCAGCAGCAGCCGGGAAGAGGTGGCCCTAACCAGAAAAGGGTGTGTGGCTTCCAGAGCCTTGTGGAGGATTAGGCAGAGCTCCTGGGCAGGACAGCTCACTTGGAATGCTGCTCCTTCCCTGAGTGATGGCTGGGAAGGGGGTAAAATGCTGTCACACCTGCCTGAGAGCCAACAGCAGAGACAACTCCCACTCCTACCTACCCAAACATACATGTGGCATGCCATTCTCTCACTCCATGCACCCCAGGTCACTTCTGGCAGATTAATAAGGAATGTAATTACAAACATTATGAGGGGAAAAATAGTGAAAAATATTTAGTCTCCATCAAGGACACACTTGGAAGGAATTTGTTTTTCTGCATCCATTCTCTGATAGCCAAAGGACTCGCTCTATGGAAAGCATCCAAAATCCACAGCTGGAAGTCTGAGCTGCTTCTCTCTGTCTTTTAAAGCAGAAGGGAAGGAATGACTCTGGAGAGACCCTGCCACTGCTGGGCAGCACAGAAACAGCCTGGGCAGCTCCCATTTGGAGAGGCTCATCTGAGATTCTGCACTGAAGGAGCCAGGCTGGAAAGGATGGAGGTGCAACACAAAACCATCAGCACCATAAGGACCTTGAGGCCAGGGTGATCTGTCAGTGAGGGACCACAAGTACGTGGTGCAGGTTGCTTTAGGATAAACAGACAGCCCAGTACATTTATCCAGGGTTAGTCATGCCAATAGCAGCCACGGCCTATTGTAACATTCGCCAGAATTCATTAGGTGCTTCCCTGCCATCCATATGAGTAATAATAATAACAACGATTAATACTTCAGACATGAACAAGTTAATCCTGCTCTTTTAAAAGCAAAAATATTGCTGCCCTTATTTTAAGGGTGGGAACCTGAGATAAGCAAGGAGGGTGACCTAATCGTTGTTGTTCTGTGGAGTACACGATCGCTTACGGTGTTTCGGCGCCTGGTTCATTTAGGTAATTATTTTGTGATCCACCCACAAGTAGAACAACAGTGGCAAAGGTTTGGAAATGGAGAACAAACCATGCTGCTTTGTAGGATACTGGATACTCTTCTCATTACCTCTGACTGGAGGCAAGAGATAGAGGAGTTTTAGGAAAGAAAAGCAGGATATGGTGGAGGAATGCGCCCTGCTCGGACCTTGGCTCCAGACCTACTGAACACCACAAGATCCATGCACATTTTCACTCTATCCCCAAAGCTCTTGGTGTCAGGAACAGGCATAAAAAGGGGACAAAGATTTTAACATCTGTCTGGAATTCAGCCTTCTGTGTTCAGAACCAGACCTGGTTTCAACTAGGCTGGGTTCAGCACAATGTAGAAAGGACAGAGGGTCACCCACCTCTGTTCCCACAACCAGCATGTGAAAACATTTCCCACCAGGCAGAGTCAAAGCTGTAGTTATCAATCACTCTGTATTTCTAAAAAGCTTGTCCTAGAAAACTCTCCAAATACTACTGACCAATCAATCTTTACTATATCCTGCTTTTTGTGCTGAATTCACCAAGCACACAAACCTACTACCACTCTTACCCACCTCACAGCTGTTTATTTCAGATAGCAGAAACCTCTGCTTTTAGCTTCAAACACTCAATCCCTTTATAAGAATGAAATATTTAAGCCTTTATGCCAAAATCTCCACTCAATAAGCACTACAGTAATCCCCATAATACATATCCATCAGTCCCACAGTCAGCCTACAATCTGTACACATCAGAGCAGTTTTCCTGGAGGATTCAGGAATCAGTGGACTCCTAATTCCCTGCCTTGCTCTCTAACACCAGAGGTGACAGGGGACAGCCCAGGAGCTGCAGTAGTTTCTGTGTAGTCAAGGAACAATTTCACCCTGTGCCTACATCAGGCACATTTCAGGAACACGGGAAGCTGCCAAGCTGGAGAAAACCTCAGTGAAGGAGGCACTCAGAAAGCTTGTGACATAAACCAGCTTGCTCCTGACTCTGCTGGAATGCCCCCCTCAGCACATTCAGACCTAAGCCAGGGTCCCACCAGAGCAACACGATGCATTTCAGAGGGATATTTCTCACACTGGTAGCTTCATCCTCATGCTAAACCCAGTTCCTCCTCAAAGGTGTCCTGTTTTCAGCTGGGATAGAGCTAATTTCTTGTTATGAGCTGGTACAGTGCTGTGGTTTGGGTTTAGCATGAGAGTAATGCTGATAATACCCTGATGTTTTAGTTGTTACTTACAAGTGCTTACTCCAAATCAAGGATTTTCACTTTCCCATGCTCTGCCAGTGAGCAGGTGCACAAGAAACGGGGAAAGCACAGTCAAGAGAGCTGACCAAAGGGATATTCTGTACTAGAGAATCTCAGGTTCACCATATAAACTGGGGAGAGTGGGCTGGGAGCTGGCTGGGGACAGGCTGGCCATCGGTCAGCACATGGTGATCAACTGTATTGGGTTTTACTCATCTCCTTCTCTCTCCCCTTGCCCTCACAATTACTATTATTACAATTAACATGAATAGATTACATTTTATTGCAATTAATAAACAGTTTTCCTCTCAACCCACAAGTTTCACTTTTCTTTCTGATGCTCCTCCCCACCGGGGAGAGAATGAGCGAGTGGGCGTGTTGTGCTTGGCAGGGGCTAAACCACGACAAAAGGTGACAGCAGAGACCTGCGACGGTGATGCACGACAGGGAGAGACAAGCAACAGTTCCTGGGAAAATCCACCCTGTCCCAGCGTGCACCTTTTCCCACTGACACCTCTGCCTGGGGGCAGGCACTGTTGCTGCTCAGTTTATCTCAGCTGGTGGCACAGGCAGCAAGAACAACTGACTTTGGCACATGCTGCTCTGAGATTTGTGCAATCATATCCAGCAGTTTCCAAAGCTTTGGGGTTTTGCAAAAGCGTCTGCCAAGCAGCAAGAGGCCTTTGAGAATTGCAGCCCTTGAAAAATCAGCTCAACCCCGTCCCTGTTACTCGTTGGTGGAAAAAAAAACAAAACGTCACTTCAGTCAGATGCTGGACTGTGGAAAAAACAGGCTGTTTTCTTCATCTTCCTACCCTGCTAACCACGATCTGAGAGATGTGAGGAGGATCATGTGCTCTCCTGCAGGTTGGGGCCAGTGGAGAGAGTGAGGGAGGGTGGTGGAATTTCAGATTGAGTTTGGACACGCAGCCTCGCAATGCCAAGTCAAGAAACCTCATTGGGTTTGAGCAACGAACACGCCTGACAGGGTGCCAGGAGAAAGGGAAACCCCAAAAGGTGAGGAGCATATCCAAACTCCATAAGATTCATGGAGTCCTTTCCCAGAATCCAGCAATCCCTGGTCCCAAAGCTGTTCCCATTCTGACCCTCTCCTCATTATCCTGTCAGTGATTTGCCCTGTTGGGCTTTTCCCAAGCCAAGTGCTCTGGAGCAAAGGTGGGAGGCCATAGCTACATCTGACTGCAACATCTTTCCACAGTCTGGCACATCCCCAAAGCATTACCAACCTCACCCAGTTCCCAGAAAGGGTTTTCCAATGGAATGGCAGATGCAGCTTCTTTCTACCACACTCAGGTTCCTTAATTCCGGAAAAGAATGCTGTACCTCCCTCCTTTCCATTTTCTGTCTTTCCAGTCCAGAATCTATCAGTAAGGGTTTGGACAGCAAGGAGCAGCGTGGCACTTCATAAAGGAGAGTGGAAGGAATGACTTTCCATCCCAAAGCCCAGGCCAGTCCCCACCTTGTCACCTTGCTCATCCATGACTGATGACTGGCTCAGCTGCAGCTTCCACCAGACACGCTAAGCCAATACTTTTAGGGGGATTTCTATTGCCATTTACACTCCAAAACAGTCCATTATTTGCAGAACTGGGGTGACAAAGGGGTCAAATGAACTTTTCCAGCATCCAGAAAACAAAGTATTAATTTGATATATAAAGTTATCATTGCACTGCATCACACCCCCTTTTCTCAGGCTGCAGAGGCCCCTTTTCTCTTCAGCAGCTCTGGTCAACACCAGAGCTCTCTGCTCAGCCCCTGCCCTGGTTTTGGCACAGGGGGAGGCTGATAATCCTCTCTGCTCCACACACACATGACCTGCTTGGCTCTGCATTGGAGACCAGCTGCATCAAGCTGTGGTTTTGCCACCTACGTGATATAAAAGAGCAACCCTGTACAGCAGAGGACTCTGATGGATCAGATTGAAATAGCAAACTAATGCTCATCTATCCAGGCCACTAAGAATCAGAAATCAGATTAGAGAGAAGTCACTTACTGCACTGTCCTCCAAACAGGAATTATTAAGGGGATATAATGGAAGTGGAAAGACTATTAGAAATTAAATTAAATGACCAAACAATGCTCAAACACAGGGTGAAGTCTCCACCCACTGAGGCACATTGAGCAGAGGGTACATTGCTGGGTGAGGACTGAGAGCAGCAGCCTTTAATTACCCCCAAACATGGCACTCCATTGCTCTCTTCAGCTACTGGAGCTGGCCAGGGTGGACACTGGGCTGACATAAGGGTTCAGAAAACATTCATTTTAAATAGTTGGCAACATAATAGGAAGGACCTTGCAACTCTGCATGTCAAGATCACATTCCCACATGTTCAACCCATGCCTAACACGACTCTGCTCCCAATCCTGCTGGCCAGGAGACTCCTTTCCCCATCTCAGAGGGGTGAGGATCATCCACGGCTCTCTGTTGAAATAGAAACTGCCACCCTGCAGAAGAGCCGTGCTTTGCCCTTGTATCAAATGATCAGAGAACCGTGATATCCACTGGCTGCCAGCACTGGGGCACCCACGGAGTTGGGGTGTCACAAGGGCTGGCTCAGTAACCAGCCAGCTTGGGGCCAGCAGCCTCAGGTCGGAAAGCATCAGAAAAAGCCGACCAAGTCCCAAAGACAGCAGTGCTCACTGTATATAAACAGGTGAACTCCAAAATAATCCAAAAAACAAATGAACCCTCAAAGTTCTCCTCCCTTTACCATCAGCTACGCTTCGTCTTAGTGTCTGGGACATCAGAAAGCTGATGACTGGAGGAAATAAAACAGAGCTCTTGATCAAAATCCAATCCTATTGACAAAACAACATTTAAGTGCCTGTAATTTACCAGTGACCTTTGAGCAGAAATGTCCTGACTGCCCTTGATTGCGTTTCCATCGCGATGAGCTGTTTCACGGCTTTGTGCTGCCAGCATGGGAGGGGTGAGCCCATGGGGGTTCACTTCTGCAGCCACGTGAACCCTCAGGTAGGTTAAATATCCTTTAACTGCTGGGTTAATGCTTTCAGAGTCACACAGGCCAACTGAGAAGACACAAATATTTCACAGGCTGAAATTCCACGGCTCTGCTCAAAGCAAAGAGGTCCAGGTGGTCCCTTTTGGTCTCACAGAGTTTAGAGATTAATCCAGCTGGATTAATCCCCAGAAGTGCCAAACACACCTTAGGAAAACAAAAAAAAAGCTTCCCGATATTATGAATGTATTGAATAATTAGTAATGATAATGATTATTATCATTATTAAATGCAGTCAGCTGAAATCATAAGGACCTGACAGAGCAGTGCAAGGGACTGCAAGTCTCCCAGATTTGACAGGGTTTGATGCAAAGCCTTTTCCAAATGGCTGAAAATACTGAGACGAGATTCTTTGGAAAATATATGTGAAATGTAGAAATAATACTGCTTGGTGCAAAAGTTGTTTGAAATTTAGATACAACTGAACTGTATAAGTTTTTGTAGAATTCTTCTGAATAGTATAAGATGCATCAAATATAATCCTAAAGAAATCCTTAATTATGTCTTAAATTCTCCTTAGCGGTTTTAGTTGTTCTGTTAAAAAAAAAAAACCCAAAACTCACAAGAACTTCAATTTTAAATAAAATGTTAAAATAAAAATGAGCCTCTGATTTTGAGCAATTTTTTGGAAATTCTCATGTAAGAAGAAGCTGGACATCCAGTCCTATACCACTTGGTATTGATCTCAAATAGTTTTCCTCAATAATCCCATTTGTGAGGCTGCAGTAACTCAAGACTTTGTGTTTAAAAAAAAAAAAAAAAAAGCTTATTAAAAAAGGGAAGAAGAATTGCACCAAACCCCACAGTGAGACTCAGAGATGTAGAAAACCACAAGTGTTTGCATCAACCTCACATGTTGAGGATGCCCATTCATTCACACTCTGTGTGGCTGATCCTGGCTGTGCTCTCAGACATGTGGCTTGTACCTCTGGTGTCCACCAGTACTCATGGCCATGAGGTTCCTGCAAGCCTGGGGAGACATCAGGGATTTCACATAAACTCATACAGTGCCCACAGCAGTGACTAAGCAAAATGGGAACCAGGGCTGATTCTTGGGAAAAAAGCATTTCCTTCTCACAAGGCCCATCTGTGAGGTCACTTCCCAGAAGAGATTTTCTGGGTGGTATCTTGGCCAGCCCCAGCAAGACAAATATCTCAGTCATTGCAAGTAAAAGCCTGACTTCTGGAAAATCCAATGTTTTCACTCCTGGAAAGAGCTAGGACATCCACAGGAGCAGTGTGAATCCCCTCCTTTCCAAACCCACTGGCCACTTGGAGATACAGCCACCTGAGCTCAGACAGCATCCCAAAAACATCAGCACTGGCTCCTTCTCTTCTCAAATAAAGCAGATCAAAGACACAGGACAGACTGTCCCTGGGAAAGCAGTGGGTCCAATCCCATCAGCTTTTTCTGGGGCTTCTGCTTCCAGCAGGAATGGCAATGGCAACACTCCACAGATTACACATCCTCCTCCTGATCCAGCCTGTGAAGCCACATCCCTGGCCCTTCTCTTCACCCCATCTGCGTAAGACACTCTCAGAGCCTTCAGGCTTCCCTGGGGAGCACAGTGGAAATGAGATTTCTGCTTCCAATGCAGAGCTTTCTGCTGTGCCAAGGGTTATTACAACTCTAACGTCACCAAAGAGCAGCTGTGCAAACTGTGCCTGCACTGTTTTCCCAAAGCCCTGTAACTGGCACATTTTCTACGTTGATCTTCCTTCCCTCTCCCCCATCTCCCAAGTGTTTTCCTCCAAATTCCAGGACACCTGCCCTGTGTGTCACAGAATGAATTGTGTTCTGGTGGATGATGGGTCATTTTTCGTCATATGCACTGTGGCAATGCAGGGCAGATGCCCAGAGCTCTGGCTACAGTGATCAGCAGGATCTGTGAAGAAACTTACGGTCTTTCAAAACATTCACATGATTTCTACCAACAGATCACATTGCAACAGGACTCTGTGGTTTTGTGTTTCTTCATACTATGAAACAACTGGAATAAAAACATTTCAGGATACAGGGGGGAGGATCTTACAAAAACTACAACAAAGAATATGACACAACCCCTCCCCTATGCTGTGGGATCCTCCTTCCCCCGTTCTTTTCTCCACTTTCAGTATTTGCACCTGGATGTGCTCAGGTCCCTGGTGAGCTCAGGCATTG
Organism: Brachypodius melanocephalos; assembly: GCA_013398615.1. Classification (NCBI taxonomy): domain Eukaryota; kingdom Metazoa; phylum Chordata; class Aves; order Passeriformes; family Pycnonotidae; genus Brachypodius; species Brachypodius melanocephalos. The sequence continues at coordinate 2,950,561 of VZSR01003798.1, read as the reverse complement.
CAGTACCAGGCAAGCAGCTTGGTAAAGCCTCATTTGCCACCTAAATACTGATCCAGCTCTGAGTGGACATGAGGGCCACTGCCCAGGATGGCCACTGACCCTAGCACTGAGCTGCTTTTCACATGCTGAATTTTAAAAAAAGAGACTAGCTCTGCTACCCTGGGGTATCTACAAAGCCAGAAGCAATCTTCCTGCTTCCTGGCACCAGAAAAGACAGAGGCATATTGAAGTAGGACTTGTTTTCTGAGAGGGGACACTGCTTAGCAGAGGCTTCTCAGCAGAGCAGCTCTCTGGGGCTCTCATCCAGGCTGCGTGGCTGTGATCACATTTTGCCAACACTGCTGAGAAGCCCTGAGCCAGTGTTGGAAGCTTACAGCACATTTTATGCCTTGCAGGACTTTGGAGCAGCAGTGCACAAGCCCACAGAGGCCCAGGTTTCACTCAGGAGTTCTGGCTCATGAGGCACAGCCCCAAAAACCTGCAGAGTTATAAACCTCCCTATCTGCTCCTGGGAGCCCTACAGCTATGGGTTTATCACATGGAATACAACAGCATTCCAGTTTGTTTACGGCTCCATAGGCAAAGACCAGACCCAGAGACAGGACAGAGGTGAGGAGTAAAAAAGGATGGCAGATCCTGAGGGATGCACATGTGCTGACCTGGGGGCACTGACCCTTACCCATCCTACAGCACAGCACAGTGGCAAGGCAGTGTCACTTTGAAATTTTCAGATGGCATTTAAGAGATACTCTCGCTGCAGGGTAAATGGGATTTTGTATTTCAAAAATACACCAGTGAAACATTTCTGCCAGTTCATCTCCTGTGCTTGGAGTAGGAAGATGTCATAGACTGATTTCCTGAGAACACACACTGAAACAGGAAACCAACAGATTTCTCCTTCTGGTTCTACCTGTAGGGAAGGAGTTTCTTTGCTGCTACCACTGTGTTTTCCAGTGCCACTATTTTAGAAACTCAAGCTTCTCGCTCCTGCAGCCACTGTCACAGGTGAACACCAAAAGAGGACAGAGAATGACTGACTGCTTCAGAAATCTGGCACATTTGGAAGTTCCCAAGTTTCTCTTGGTGAGTTTCCCCATGATTAGTGAGCCCCTGCTGGAAGCACATCTCGACCTGGCCACTGAATTGAACCAGCAGGAAAAGAGGGGAAGGGAACAAGTGCTTTAAGCACATGGAGTATTGGAGACTGGAATGTGACTCAGCAGGCAGTCATGGTGGGTGCAGGAAAAAGCAGAGAGGAATGAGGAGAGAAAACACAGCCATGAACACTCTTACTCACAAATACAGTCCTTACTTGCCTGAGAAAATGATTCAATCTTGCAAACCATATGAGGATCAGAAGGAGTTTCCATGCTTTCCTTTACACAGAGGTATTTACATGTAGCATTATTCTCCATATTGCACTGAGACTACCGTGCCTTTCCCCAAAAGATTCAGGACTATCAGTAAAACCTAGGATTCAAATCCACAAAAACCAATCCACTTTGTCTTTCCTTTCTATAGATGCCCAGTGCCCCAATCCTGGCAAATGACCTAGATTCCTTGGAGAAGAAATTTAATCACTCACAGGGAGCTGATGCTGAAAAGATCACAATATTTGCTCTCTGATCCAGTCACAAAGACGTCATCAAGCTTACAGCACCCTGACTCCTGGTGAATAATCTGCACAGAAATATCACCCAGGAAGCTCTTTACAGAGAATGGGAATGTGCAAATACTATGCTGAGGTTTTCAGCTCCGTGGGCATGTGACACTGTTTAAATTTTATGTTGTGTCCCAGCCAGAAATCTCATGTGGCAGCTGGCCTCCAGAATTCTGTAATATGATAATTAAATGTCTGCCTATAAACAAGTGTTTGTATTACAAGTGCTTTCCCGTGGTATTTATCTGTGCAGCAGGAATCTGAGGCAGGCACAGAGGCAGCAGCAGTTTTTCTTGGGTCTAAGCAAGTCTCCTATCCCAAGAGAAATAGAGTAGCACAGTCCTAGCAATAAAAATAATTAGCTCTATTACACTTATATGGGATATGTATCTTTTATTCCAGAGAATTCTCAAAGCTATTTACTACCTGTGTATCTATCTCAGCATGTGAGATTGCTGCTCCATCATGGGCTGATTGCAACTGCAAAGTCTCATGGGGAGTTTGCAGAGTCTCTGGCTCTTCTTTGGAAAAGAATGCAATGGTTGGTACCAAAACCTCTGGAAGGAGGGAGAAGAAATCCCATGCCCTTAAATCCAGCTACTTCTTAAAGACAGTTGTGCACAGAAACTTAGCAGTCCAGGACAGATCATGAGAAAAAGTGCCCCAGGCAGCTGGAAGCCCAGGTTGAGTTCAGGTGGCTGGGAAAGCACCTCCTCCCAAGCAGAATCCACACGAGACACTAATCCAAGAAGTGACCCCACTGTCCTGCACACATCAGCCAAAGGCTTGCACAGGAACCCACCCACAATTTCTCATGATGTGGGTACTGGAGGGTTGGGACAAACCTGGCACCAAGAATCAGTGATACAGGGACTCTGGCTGCCAGCTGTGACCACATCACCCCTCAGTCACTTCCATGGACTCTCTCATGTGGGCTGGACACTGCTCCTGGGCTAATACACCTTTTCCAAACCGGCAGAGCAGTGCAGAGGATCCCAATGGCTCCCAGCAATTCCCTGCCCTGGCTGACTGAGCTGATGCTGAGCCTGAGCTGAGCCAGACCAAAGATGCAGTCATGCTCACATAACCCCTGCGTGAGCCAACAGACCCTGACAGACAGGAGCACCGACTGTAACTCAAATAATCAGGGCCCTGACTCTGAGCTATGGACACCAACCCTATCCCAGCCACTGAGCAGTGCCACTGATTGCTGCTGAAACCCTGCCAAGGTCAGACGGTTCAGAAAAGTCCAGGTGTAATTTTGCCTGCTGAAGGCAGGACTGCATTTTAAGCGAGAACAGATTTAATTAGTGCTATTTGAACATGATGAGTTAAAGAATTAGGAAAGGGAGGAAAATAAAGGCAGACAGAGCTCCAAACAAGTACAAATTTTAATCTCCCCACTGCGAGCTTAAAATATGTGGGAGAGTTGAGGAAAGAAGAGAAATTGCCGAAGGGAAATAATGTTTCTTCTAACAAGATGTCCTGGATTAAACCACAACACAAGATAATGCAGGGTTTGGGAAATAAAACCAAATTGAAAACGCCTGCAGTTAAGAACCCTGCTGCTTAAAAGCAGCCCTGAATTCCCATCACTGCAGGTTACACTGGAGTGGTTCTGCTTTGCTTTGTATTTAACACTCTGCATTTCACTCCTGCTCCCGTGGAAAGCCAAGTCTGGATGTGGGATTATGGAGCAACGGCTGATGACCACATTAGCCATCTGGTCTCCTGCAGGTCCGAGCACAAGCCCAGGCTCTTTCTCAGCCAAGAGTCATTGACTAAACGAGGTGACACTTGTGATTTGCGTGTCACACCGTCCCCACTGCTGCGCCTTCGCCGCTGAACCGCGCTCCAGACCTGCGGGGAGGAAACTCCAGCCGAGCCCAGCCGCTAATGGCTCACCTGGCAGAGCTGCTGCCCGTGGCCAAGGCAGCCCTTGCCAAGCCAGGCATGGCTTGTGATGAATGGAGAACACATGCAACAAGTCTGACCACAGCTCAACAGCCCCAGCCCCCTGGATGGGAGCCAGCAGATGCAGCACCACGCATTTTACAACACACAGGGACAGGGAGTGTGGTTGTGCACCCCCAGCAACAGGCTCAGCATCTCTTCTCCCTTATTTATGGGAAACCTGTTCTGCCCAAGGTTCATGCTCCAAAGAGCTAAATACCCACTGGCATAAACCCCCAGTGATACCTGGAATTGGACTGAAACATGTCCTGGTAATTTGCAACAGGGCAGGAACTTTTATCTGCTGTAAATCGGAGCAAAAAGGAATGAAACAGTTCCAGGCAGATCTGCTTTGCAGAGGAAATGCCTTAAATGCCCAGAGGAGCACAGTGTAAAAATGGAAACAGCCTGATATAAAACCTCTGACGTCAGAGGGGCTGTTTCCTCCAGCCTCAGCCAGCTCTAATAAAAATCCACTGAGAAGTTCCAGAAGCAGCATTTACTTTGGAGTCCAAAAGACTTCTTCAGAGTCTGCTATAAAAAGAATTTATTTATTTATGGGAGCTGGTGGTCACCCTGGTGTGCTTCCCGTGCCGCCTGTTTCTGCAGACAGACCCACAGCCATGGATGGCTGCCCAGACAATGGTACCCAGCCATCAGCTGTGTGCTTGCTCTCAGTCCTCTGCTTGGCAGGGGGAAAGCAGCAAAATAAATTAATAAAGTGCATTTCCTGGAAGCTGCAGTAATCATTTCTTTCCATCTAAACTGCAGTAGGTAAATCCCCTACACAAGGGTTGTTTCTGTCTTATCACATCACCCTGCAGAGAGTCACAGTCCCCTTCCATGTGTCCTTTGTGCATGCCCCCGGGCAGAATCAGCGACACAAGGGCTGTTACATCTCACAGCTCACCCTGTTAGTCACAATCCTGGCTGTTCTTCATCTTCCTGGCTGGTCCTCATCTTCACATCCCCGGTCCTTCTCTGAAAGACTCAGCTTGCTTACATCCAACCCAGGTCTGAACATTTTCCTCCCCACCTCGGGGAAGGACACCCACTGCGGGACAGATGAGCTATGTAACAGCCTCCTGACATTTTTGTAAGGCAATTTGAAAGGTGAAAAAGTAAATAAACCCCTCCTGCCTGGGGATGTTTCTCTCTGTGGTGGCTTGCACTGCCTGGCTGGCTGCAGGCTCAGTGCTGGGGAGGAGCTCCCTGCAGAGCACACGTGTGCACACACCCAGCCTGCCCACAGCCCTCCACAAGAAACCAGGCCAACTTCCAGGGTATTTATAGATCTTGAAAAAGAGCCAGAACCCTCTCTCCAAGAGGATGCACAATTAAACATTGTGCAAAGTCATTAAGCCTTACAACACCGACTGCACAGCCCTGGTCTGGTGATGGGGATGGCAGCTCCTCACCAGACTTCATTAGATTAGTTCACGTAATTGCAGGCACCCTAAAATACCTGTGAAATCCCACTGATCCCAAACACAGAACAAAACAATTGCTGGCAACGACAGAGGCATAAATGTGCTTTTAAAGTTTAGCACAGGCCTCTGCTGATGGCAAAGAATCCAGTGGCAGAGATGTGAATTTACATTTTCATCACACAGCCGTTCTCTGCTCCCCCCTTTATCAGAAGGAAATATTTTACAGTTTTCCATTTTAATTCCATTCTGAAGGAGTTCCAGCCCTCTAACACATGCTACCCCACATGCAGAAGGCCTTTGCAGACAGCCCCAGCAGTTAATGGGGATGAGGTTGATGGTCTAAATCAGAAGAGTTCTCTTTTACCCTTGAACTTTCTTTAGCCTGTCTGACGGAGGAGATTAAGGAAGTAAAAGTTCACAAACGGATGATTTGTCAAGGGATTGTCACAGGTTAGCTTTTATTTAAAGCTTTCTCAAGCATCTTATCTTGCTGGGCTTTAAAGCTGAACAGCCACCTTGGCACCCACCTCTGTTTCCTGAAGTGTAGTTATAAAAATGGCTGGGGAGGCCACTTGAGCCACCAGGACAGTGACAGCCTGTGACACTGCGGTGCTAACGAGGGCAGATAATCAGCAGGCAGTGAGACAGCCATCACAGCCAGGCTGAAATGTAAGGTCTGTGCACTACAGTCCTGCTTCCAAGAGCCACAGGCACAGGATCCAGCAGATCCCTAATTTTCAGCTACTCAGAAGTGTCTTTTTCCATCTCTAGACTGTATCATAACCTTGAGATATGAATTAAACATGTCAGGAAACATCTCCTTGGCTCTGACAGAGCCTGAGTTAGAAGCTCCACACCCTGAATTCCCTTAAGCCCCTTCTCAGCTGCACTACATCCTGACCCTTGGGACTGTGGCTGCAGGACCACGGGGGATCTTTAAAATTTCACCAAGGATGTCCGTGCCCACTATTTGCACCCTCTTTCCCCACTCCAGTTCCACACACATGTTTCAACAGTTTCTCCATTAAATGAAGAGTATTATTTCGGTTCCAAGGAGCATTACTGCTTGGTGAGGTTAGATAAAGTGTCACTGCACTCACTGAAGCTCTACCAGAGAAAAATCTCACCTGAAATCACCCATCTGGGCTTCAGAGCAAAGCCATTAATTCAGCCTGACCATGAGCATCTAACTCCAGGCCCTCTATTGGACCCTAAAGGCTTAAGGGACCTCTGTTAAGGACTGACAAAAAGCCAAAACCTGCCAGCACGAGAAGGGAACAACTCCTAAGCAGACCACGTTAGCTCTTTAGCAAATGTTGTTTGTTCTTTCCCTTAATACCTTCACTGCGGTCTTAGCAGACTGCATTTCATCACTGCCCACTACAGCTTTAACAAAACCAAGTTCTTTTAATTAAAAAGTGGCCACAAAGCCTGAAACCCCAAGTGATGGACAGACAGACAGACAGGCATTCTGACTGAAGGCTCCTCAGTTTCATTGCTGTGCCACTTTCTGACCCTGCAGCAAAGATCTGCCTCCTGAGTGGCAAGAAGCAAGATTCATTTGATGTCTGTAGTCATCTGCCACTCAGATTCGAGCCATTCCAAATGATTCCCAGTACCACTCTCCAGAGCTCCTTCCCTGCCACGAGGGGCTGCATGCATCCCATCTCCACACATTTACAGTGTGTAACTGGAGCTGTCTGGTAATGCTCTACATATGGGCTTCAAAGAGCATTATTGACAGCATATTGCTTAAACTGGGCGAGCAGCTACTTCTCAACCTGTTTTCAACCTCGTAATTCAGCAGTGTCCAAATTAATTTTATGATAATCTCATGCATCAATAAATCCAACTCACAGGTGGCTGACAGAACCCAAGATTTTGAAAATTATGTGCATTCCCCTTCAGGGAACAGACACGGGCAGAAGCAGAGGCTTGATTGCAGCCTGTGTATTTTTAGACACGTTAATTAAATCTGCCACATCATTTTAGATAGATGGCTCTGCAACTTTAATCCCAAGGTGCTGCCTTTCACAGGGATTCCTGCGGGAGTCAATTATATTTTGTTTGCATAGTGTTAACAGGTGGTACCTGCAACTCTAAACTCTGGGCATGGAAATGAAAATCCAAAGAGCAAATTCCGTTCACTTTGCTAAAACAACTGTAATTGCAAGCAAACATCCAAGAGCCTTCTTGGGATGAAATATCTTTTCCAAACCCCTCAGAAATATAGTTTTCCAATCTATCTAACTGCTGGTCAAGCCTGGCTCAGAGAAAACTAGGATTGGTTCCCCATTTTCTCCCCAAACCTCACTGCTTTTGGGTTTTTTTATCAATCATATACTGATTTGGGCTGGAAGGGACCTTACAGACTGTCTTATTCCACCCCCCTCAGGTCATCTGAGCCAATTTATTAATGATGACAGACAACCCTTTCAGACCCAGAGTCCAAATACCCCATGAGGCTGTTTGAGGAAAGGAAAGGAGATTTGGAGCACAGGCATCATTATCTTATCAGCTCTGTTGTAATTCTGATAAGCATCCTTTCTTAGGGTTTATTTTACCAAGGTTTCTCCATACTTAGACCTCAGTTCTGGATCACTTTAGTTGCATATCAAAGGGTGAGTCAAAAGCTTCATCAAGTGGGAAGAGAGGTGCATACGTGCAAAAACAAATGTCAAGTCCTCTGTACTTCATTGACTTTGGGATCTGAGGGGCGTGAAAAAGCAGAACAGAACTGGGAGCAAAGCATTCAGCCAGATCACATATGTCTTCACATTAAGATTCCCACAGGGAAACCTGCAAACCCCAAATTTATCCAAATTTAAATCTTAAAAAGAAGAACGAGAATGAAACTGCAAGTCTATTTCACCCACAGTATGATCCCAGGCCAGTTCCTGGCTCTCATTTATTACCAACACTGAAGTGTGAGCCCCAAACCATCGAGTTTCACTCCATTGAATGGATTTTTATTCCCACTTCACACAGCACCTGGAGCTGGGTTTGATTCATTACAGACAGGAGACCTGGCTTAGATTATAAGGACTGAGGCCCTTTTCTGTTCTGCACTTTAACTGAAATAGGAATATTATCTGGAAGATGCTCCTTTGAATTGCTTTCTCTGTCTCTGGTGGAAGGGCACACGCTCTATTGACAGATGGAGCTTATTTAATTTAATAATGGCTGATTTTAATCAGAGTTCATAGCAATTAACAATTAAGTCCTCAGTTTCAGCAGAGGTCCTCAGTGGTGTCTCTCACAGACAGCTGAGGGGTGCAGGGAGGTGGCAGCCAACCCACCCTAGCCTGTGTGCCTGGCTCAGGGAACAGCACACACTCCCTGCACCCTCAGAAAGGGTCAATTCAGTGAAAAGTGCTGCCCTCACCCAAAAACATCCTGCACTGGGGTGTTTCCCTGAGCACACACTCCTGACAACCCACACAGGAAACTGATGCAACAAATCTCTGCAGTGAAAATGAACCTTTCCACGTGCTTGTGAGCTTTAGCTGTTTGTGTATTTTTACCCAGCATCCTGCACCCAGGTTTGTGCTGCAGAGTCAATGGACACCGGAGGCCACATTTAACCTGCTCAATGTGCCACTGACAGACAGCACAGCTAGAGACAGAACCAAGAAAAGGAAGCATGAGGGTCACACTTCTGCACTGAAAAAAAAAAAAAAAACAAAAAAAAAAACCAAACCAAACAAACAAACAAAAAAACCCCCACAAGCTACAGGTGTTTTCAGAAGCTGAGCAACCCCAAACCCAGAGGTCGATGTCTTAGATGTCTTAGCAGCAGTGGCAAAGTGATCTGCCTCAATCATCACATCAGTTATTGTCCTGCCTGGTCCCCTGGTTTGAATAACTTCCCAGTATTTCTCCTGTTATAGTCAATGACAAAAAAACCCACCAAAATTCAAGACCAAGCAGTCAGCTTTTGAAATAACAAATGACAGAAATTACTGCCCCAAAGAGAAGATGACCAAAAAAACAACAGCGAGGACTGTACATACCATAAATTTGCTCCCTGTTTTCCCACTGCATCAATAATGTTAAGATTAATATCCACAAATCTGAGTATTTCAAATGCCTGAGAATGAGGGCAGTTGTAAAGCTGGCCTGTATCTTTGCCAAGTCTTTGATTCCTGCATTATGCTTCCAATAGCTTATGAAAAACGAAATACAAAGCTCTGGATGGCAAACTGCATTCTATTTTTCCGGCATTCGACACAATTCAAAGCACAGAAACAAAGCACAAAGTGGCATTTTCCCCTAAAACAACAGCAAAAGGGAATCTTATTTCTGCTGCCTTGCTCCCCTCCTGGGAAGACAAGGAGGTGCTGTTGTGCCATTAAGCTGCGTGTCCACCTTCTCAGATAAGGCCAGCTCGCCTCTTGAATTTGCATGTGAAAATTACCCTGCTCGGCTCTGGAAATGATGCTCGCAGGTGTAAAGAGAGCAGCTTTGCTGCTTTGAAGTTTGCAAGGCAGCGAGGATGAAGGCAGGAATTAACTCAATACCGATTACAGCTCCTGGTCTCCTCCACATCAGACCTTTGAACACGGCACAGAAACACGCCGAACAGCCAGGTTACACTTCTTTTTGCCATCCAAAGCCCTCAAAGAGAGGAGACAAAAGCTCTGTTTGTTCCTGGAGCCCAGCCTTTCCTCTGAGCTGTCTGTTACTGACTCAGGCTTGTGTTGGAAGAACACATCTTCAGAGAAGAGCCAACATCAAACACACCAGAGATTTTACAGGTACACACATTGAGGCTTCTCTCTGAAGTGCTGTTTGCCAGAGAGAGCACGACCAGGGAAAGCACTGGAATATTTTAATAGCAAGAGGGGCACTCACATTCTTCTTTGGGCTAGCTATAAAATACGGGTTAACCTTTCTCTTTTTAATTTTCTGTTGCTAATGGCTTCTTAATTACCATCACAAAGTTGTAACTTGGATCCTCCACCAGGAAACCACTTAAGCACGCACTTAACTCCTTCTTCATTTAAACAAGCAAACAAACAAACCAACCAGCTTTGCTTCACTTTGCTTCATTGCTGAAATAGCTAGTTATGCTTTTCACCAAAGAGGTGATGCAGTGCCAAAGCCAGCCCTGAAATCCACCACCTCTGGAGCAAAAGGCACCAGCTAAAGGCACAACAGCTCTGGGCAGCAGAGAGGAGAGGGAAGCACATCCCCAGGCTGTGGGTTGGATTCACTCTCATGGTGGCCAGCTGTCAGGTGGACATTGTTGATCCCCCAGCCCAACCCACACTCTTCTGCAGGGCTCAGAAACTCGATATTAAGAGCCCTGGCCAGGATGCACCTCACTTTCTGAACTTGTTGTCTTATTTTCTTGAAGACCTCTGCATTGCTTCGGGATGGATATCAATCCTCGGATGCTCTCTCTACTTGACAAATGCCACTCAAATAAGGCCACTTAAAAAACAGCTGAGAAGGCTTAGATAATTTTCTCTCCCAGACCCTGAGTGCTCAGAGCACTTTCAACAGTGAATTATAAACACACAAACTATGTCTCAAGCAGATGAAAAAATGAAACCATGCAAAAGGAAAACAAAATTATTCCTCAGTATTTTAATAACGATCTAAGGGAAAATGTGCTGAAACACTGCCCAAAATCAGGAATGATCTGCCATAAACTGATCACTCGCTGCCTTCTACTTTGCTCAGTGTTTGCTCTAACCCATCCCAAGGTCCTCTCTGAAGGCTCTTTCAGAATATCATTCCTGGAGGATTAGATGGCTTGGTGGTAGCCCATCCTTCCTCTTGGCCATTATTTGCCTATTTGTTCTCAGGTTTACCTTTGATGTGCTCCTGACAGCAGCCAGAGTCAGGCCCAAATGCTGATGAGCCGAATGAGACGAGGTCTTTTAATCTTCCCGTGCGAGCTTAGCAATTCCTGCCAGATAAGGACCGTGAAGGTCACACCAGGATGGATGCAAAGCCCGTGCCTCACCCAGATATGTGTCTCTTACAGCCCCCAGCCTCGCCAGCAGGGTATTTGGGTCATGGGTTAGTGGAGACTTATGACCACTCAGCCTCTGAGTCCTGGCTCTGAGTTAGTGATCACCTATCAGCAGCAACCTCTAATCAGGGTGTGGAAATTGGAGGTTAAACTGAACAGAACAGGACCATGGTGAATTCACAAAGAAAGGAACTTAAATAGTCAGGCTGAGCTTCCAGCTTAAAATCCACACTGACACCTACTGAAACTTTGACAGCAGACAGCCTTTTCCCTTTGCTTGCAGAATGGCACATGTTCAGAGAGCTCTCAAGACTCTGAAATTCACTTCTTCAGACTGGCTAATTTGAGTTGGCCCATTAAGTATTCCTGAAACAGTCTTTGATAGTCAACTGTAATCTAGAAATGTTCTGTAGATAGGGCTCCAGCAGGAATCCTTGAAATAAACCACAGTAAAAAGAGAAAATGATCGTCCATAATAGAATCACTCCATTCAACATAATAGAAAATAAAGCATAATCAGTGATGTGAAGAGTGACACACTGTACTAAGCACCACGCATTACTCATTCTCTTCAAGTGATCAAAATTGCCAGGATTCTCTCATGTCTAGAGACCAAACAACCCCATAAAGAAACCGCTGAATATCAAGAGGGAGATTTTTCTCTACCAAGAAAAAAACACCTTGGCAGTATTAGAGTCTTGCAGCCTGACTCTGAAAGGCTGCAGATGATATTCAAAGGAACAATTTTCTATTCGATGACGGCCATGAGTGGGTCCCATTACACCTCTAAGGCAGCTTCCCAGCCTCCAGGCCTCGCCAGAGGAGCATTTCTAGAACGTAAGAGAATGAGGAACATTAAGCTGAGAGTGAGAGTAAATCCACCTGATGTATTGTTAAACTTGTCAAGCCTTTGTGACAAATCTCGGTATCCAACCCTGAGCAGCGTCGCCGCTGTCAGGGAGCAGCTCTGGTGGCAGAGTTTGCTCTCCATGCCTTCAGCACAGGGCACACATCAGTCTTGGTAGTGAATCAGCATAACTGATGCTTTGTGCAAGCACTTGGGTGTATGATTTGAGTATTTAGGAATTCAACCTCCCAAAACAAACTGGCTTTCACATGTACCCGTGGTAGCTGCTTAGTCAAGCCAGCAGTGGCTAAGCAATGTTGGGATGTCAGGCTTTAAAGGAGAATTCTCCTGATGTCATGCAGTGACCTTGAGTAAGAAAATATAAAAAGAGGTCTCATTGTTCCTAAATACTTCACACTCCAAACTCTGCAGGCTTGCAGTTGTTGTCCCCAACAGTCAGATCCTGATGTGTTCACCTGTGAGGAAGCATGCGGAGGGCTGATGTTCCCAGGAAGCTGTTTAAAGCTGGGTGTGAAAGAAGCAGCAAGGAAAAATCCCCCTCTTCCTCCTCCTCCTGAAAGCAAATCAAACATCTAACAGAGAGCATCCCAGAGTAACTGGGTCCCTTCAGTGTTGAGCAAGAGCTTATTCCAACATCAAAGTCACTGTGTATGAGCCAGCCATTGGTCTTCCTGTTCCTTAAAGAACTGTGAGCAGTAAGCAACAGAGGATATAAGAAAGTCTACAGAACCTCTGATATAAGCCATAAGAATCTGCAGGATTTACTGTTAGAGATAACTTAGGGCCTGATTTTCCCATTGTCTGGATGCCTTCAGGAGCTTAAGCCATCCACACAGCTCCACAGTTTCTTTAGAGCAGAATAAATATTTCCTCAACACATGTGAAAACTTGCACTGGAAGGATTTTGTTATGTTGTTAGAGCAAAGCTTGAAAGGCTTAAAGGTCCTGCCAAAACTGAGGAGAACACAGATTTTTCAAGCCAAATAAGAATCTCTCCCAGAGCTTTGGTAACAGTGACATCAAAGACACAAGGGTTATTGATGTGTTAGAAACCACAGACCTGCCTGAGAACGGTCACGGAGAAACTAAAGATTTCTCCCCCCAAAAAAGGTGGTGAGATCAATAGCCCAGTCGAAGATGATGAGATCAATCTGCTCAGTTGCAGGCAGCATGGACAGAAAACAGGAGGAGCTGGAGACTTCTTACCAACTGAGCAGATACCTGAAAACACAGCAGAGCAGAGAGGAACAGCCCAGGAATCCTGTGCTCAGTTTTGGGGCCCTTGTTGCAAGAAAGGCATTGGGGTGCTGGAGGCATTGGAAGTTTCTTTTGGTGAAGAACTGGAACAGGCTGCCCAGGGCAGTGTTGGAATGACCATTCCTGGAGGGATTTGAAAGATGTCTCTGAGTCACCTGTATTAATTACCTCCAAACCTGAGCATCTCACAATCTTTAATGCATGAACTGTCAAACATTCCTGTAAGGTAGAGAAATGATGGTTTGCTAACAAGAAAATGAGGCATAGAGATGGTCATTTCAAGACTTCCATCAAAATTTAGCAATGTGAGTCTGCCAAAAGATAGGAACAGGCAAAATTCTGCTAGTTCCCTCAGCTAGTCCTCAAACAAGGTACTGTTATTGCTCCCATCTGGAAAATGAGATGGATTATTTATGCAGAGTTGCGTTTATTTGTTGTGAGGCCAGAAGCTGACAACAAAACAAAGATTAAAAAACCCAAATCTGTTCCTCTGCCGCTCTTCCACCCCCCTCAGCACCACGGGGTCCCCTGCTCTGCCTGCACTGTGACACCTGACAGGCCCAGAACCCCCTCATCAAGGAGGGGATGCTCATGTTTTACATCAGGCTGTTGAAATTAATCCCCGCTTGCTCATCCCTCTCGCGCACTCCAGGGCTCTCGGATCGATTCGCTCCTCCCCGGCCGGGAGCAGGAACATGTTCCCAGTTCCGCTTGGCTGTGTACCACTCTGCACTGAAACAGGAGCCTGTCACCCTCTTGTCATGTTAGGAGAATAATATAATTTAATCTTCCCGGGCAGTTTAAATGAAGCTGCTCTACCCTGAAATAGATACACGGGTGTACAACATGCGAAAGACAGATCCTTCAATAAACACGTTACCCACGTCTGTCACACACGGGGGTGCTGGAGATGGCCGGGGTTGTGCTCCCCCAGCACAGAAAGCTGCCACCACATGTGAAAGGGATCAAAATTCTGTTTGTTTGTGCCACTTTGGGAGGTCAGACTGATCTGCAGATTTCCATTTCAAAGCCTTTCCTTTGGCAGAGGCCAAAGAACACGACGCCCCTGTCACTTCCTCACAGAGGACAGATTATTCTCCTTCTCTCCATGCCCTCAATAAGATATTTTCCATTCTCCAACTTCCTCTTTTACAGAACACCAGCCATCCCAAACTCTTTCCATTGGAGTACTTCCACTTATTTAAACACAGGAGAAATTTCCTGGTCTGCTCTCATCACATGGTGACTCCTCATCCTAATTCCTATCTGATCATCCCTTTCCCTGTCCACCCTCACTGCTTTGCTGGGAGCACAGCTTCACCATGAGAGCAAGAATGCTTACAGTGAGGAGCCATTTCTACTAGAGAAATAAAAGGCATAAAATATTAGTTCTCAAGAATCTGGAGCTCAGAAGGATTAGATTCATACTCAGTAGATGACTTCACACAGATAAAATAAACTGAGCAATCCACCTTTGGCTACCCTGCACCTGTTATGCAAACCTAATTTCTGTAATTATAAGTACCCACACCTATCACAGAAAAAACAGCTGGTGTATAGAGCCCCTGGCCTGGCCCCCATGCCAGAGAGTGGGCTGAAGTTCCCAGTGGGAAAGCAAGATTTTGCAGAGCTAGTGAGCCCTGACCACCTCTTGCAAGGACGTACTTGCCACCAGTCTGGGGGTTTTCTAAAGATATCATTCAAATGCCATCAAAAAACCCTTACTGCAATTTCCTTCCACTTCAGCTTATAGCCAGAAAACACACTTGTCCTCTCCTGAGGAAGAAACAGAGCTGCAATCAGTTTGAAAACCACTACATATTTCTGAGTTGGAAAGCATAATCCCCCTTTAAACAAATACCTATTTTCCACTACTCTAACATACACTTGGTGACAACACTTAGACTTGGAAACAAACTCCCGTTGCCACCTGAGAGGTGTAGTTTGTGAATTTAGTTACAACAGGCCAACAAATGGTGGGTTTTCAATACCAGAGAGACCCTTGGAGCAATCAGTGGCTTGTAAAAGAGTGTTTCTACCTGGTGCTCAGTGGTTTGGGGGCTTTTATACATTTGTAAGTGATTGTTGCATTTGTGGTCTTGTGGGACAAATAACACTGCTGGAACCAAGGAGCACGTTGCTAAGTACAACACAAACTTTTTGCAAGTCTCTTCTGGCACAGCTGAAAATTCACCTCCAACGAGGCAGCTGTTACAGAGCCCTTGGGCAGCTCTGGAATGAGGGCCAGGCACAGGCTCAGCTGCAAGAGCTGAAGTATGAGAGTAAATAATCTCTCTGGGGATTAAAACAGATTGCTAACTGCAGAGAGCCTCCCCAGGCAGTTTTAGGGACAAGTGACCAGGGCAATTGCCTGGAGCTGTAGCCAATGAGACTGTGTGACAAAGTGCTGGTCACTCAGGAGTGGTACCTGCCTTCCCCACAGCTCAGCATCAATCCAAGCCTACAGACAGCTCCACCTAATTAAAACTCATTTTCTTCTTCATGGGTATTTCCTGATCATGAGCAGGACAAAACCCCCATCCAACAGTGACAAAAGTCCCTGCTAGAAGAGTGAGACTTGCACTGCTTCTCTCCCTTGTGGAGTTCAAGTGTTGAAGCCCACAGCAGACCATTAGAGCATTTACTCTGGCGCCTTATATATCATCACCTCCTAAAAAATCTCGCAAACCTTGTATGGGAGCCAAAGCCTGTACGTGGGAAAGCTCCTCTGCAAGAGCAGCCCCAAATATTACAACTCCCATTGACACTGTTGACATTTGACAGGCTCAGAAATGATTCATGGAGGTGGCTGCGGAGAGAGAAGGGTCTGCTGAAGTGGGTCCTGATCTCTCTCTTTGAAGAATGGGCAATGACAGCAACACTAAATAAACAGCTTAGCGAGTGTCTTAGGTCCTGCCCTGCAAAGCCTGGGAGCTGCAGGTGTGGAGCAAGTCCTGGGATGAGGGAGCATCAGTCCCAGATGGAGGGAGCAGAAACCTGAGCACACATCTCTGCCCCACACTGTGAGAGACAACTGGGGGGAAAGGAAAACAAAGAACAAAAGAAGAAGTGCTGCTCTGGAGCTGCCAGTCCTTTGGGGGTTGGAGCAAATGTTTCAGGTGCCAATGGACACTCACAACCTCGGTGGCTCCAGCAGGGCCCTGTGGGGTGCTATTGCATGAGCTGTGCAATACTCATGGCCATGTTCAAACATGCTTCCTCTGCTCAGCTATCAGAGTGTTTACAAGGAACGGAGCAGGCACAGTGCAGGAATTCAGGTTATGGCCCAGCTGAAAGGGACTGTGAGCCAGCCCAGTGCTCAAGAGATGGTCATGGAGTCAAGAGCAAATGAACTACAGCAGCTCTGTGCTTCTCCATCCATCAGCACAGCCTCAGCTGCTGAGCTGTGGGCTCTCAGCCTGCCCTGCTCACACAGGGAGCTCTGTTAGCTAAACCTCAACAAAGAGATTCTCAGAAAACACAGCAAACACTGTTCCAGCTCCAGAGCATGATGAGGACAGTCAGCTCCCAACACAGAAGATGCTTCCTGACTTTCTGGTATTCATTAAACTGCCACCCAAAGCACTTGCTCAGAAATTTTCAGGCAACACGCCGTGTCAGTGGAAGATCCTCCTTGGCTGAAATCTCCAACACATCACAGTGGGTTCGTGGGCATGGATTTCACCAGCACTACTGTATGGGAATCCTGCTCTCTTCAGGCTTTGTTAGCAAAGCTGGGCTTCCAGGACCTCTGTGGGAAGGCTGAGTATCCAAACAAGCAGGAGCACACAGGAGCTAAGAGCCTCCAGGTGTGAACATAGTGGAGCCATGAGGCACAGACCATCCCTGGGCATCCCATGGCCTTTTATCTCAGAGATATTATATTCCAGAAGTTCTGGTTGTTTTTCCCTCAATCCCAACATCTTTGGGTTTGAGACATTTCTAAACTTTTGGCTTCATTTTATGATAAAAATCAATATTCAGAAGAAGCAGGTGAATGTATCGCCAAGAAAAGCATTTCAAAGACTCTGACATTTTTCTTGGCAGGGCATTTGTAAGGTTTCCATTGGACTTAGGGGCAAGCATTGGTACTGGACTTCTCAAAGGTGAAGGAATTCTATATTTCAGTCAAAGGCAGAGGACTCAACAGCAAAAGATTTTGTAGGCATTAAAGAAAATAAGTGAG
The DNA here is from genome assembly GCA_013398615.1 of Brachypodius melanocephalos. Taxonomy (NCBI): domain Eukaryota; kingdom Metazoa; phylum Chordata; class Aves; order Passeriformes; family Pycnonotidae; genus Brachypodius; species Brachypodius melanocephalos. Next base: position 2,933,224 of record VZSR01003798.1, on the reverse strand, counting down.
CAGAGTTAATGATTGATAGAGCTGATGAGATATTGATTTTCAGAACGAAAAATATTTCTAATTCTCTGGCCTCATCCTGCTGACATACAAGAAGCTGTATTAATTCTCAATAAAATTAAGAAAAGAGTGAAGTGCCTTTTATATGAAAAAGCCTGTAACTACAATAGATACTGACCATGAATATAAATGGGAACATATACAAAATTAGGCCAGGCAAATTAGCCAGTGCTAAAAGCCTGGATATAGCCTGCACATGCCAAATATGACTCTGGAGAAATCTCGTAATTGCTTTAAGGACAGGCTTAAGATACTGTAAGTAAAAGCCATTGAATATGCCAGCAAAGCACAAGGAGGCAGCTACAGGAATATCATCGTGGAGAAAATGCTTCTTTCCATCTCCATCTAGTGGGTCTGATGAGCCATTGCTTTATCCACAATGCTCTTACAGCACCACACGAGAGGAGGATTTAACCTCCTTATGTAACAAGCCTTTTGGTCCTCCCCTAATTCTTTCCCCATGGCTTTCTGCTGTTCCCCCAGCTGCATCTCTCTCCCTGTCTCTCTTTTAATCATGAAAGAGTGATACCCTAAGTTTCTCCATTTTGCTTAATAGAATTCATTGCACATTTAGGGCCATTTTACAGTGAGATTTACAGCAATGTCACCAATAGAGAAAACTGTTGTAAAATAACGGTGGACAGCGTTATAAAGCAGCAATAAAATCAGCAATAATGCACACCTGTGTATTTACGTCTGCCACCTGTTCACTTCACTTTCCTTTTTTAAGCCACCTCTAATCAGATCAACCAGTTCAGCAAAGGAACGAGCTGGTAATGTCACTCTGGAAAGCAGAGGTGCAGATTTCACACAGACAGGCCCAAAGAAAGAGTATTCACTGTGCCACATGTACAGGCACAGACACAGAGATCACCATCACCCACATTACTCAGGGTCATGTACCAAATAACCACCTCTACATGCAATATATGCACAAAAACATCCCACAGAGACATGCACTGTAAACACATCTGAGCACACACTGTATGCACATTTCTCCATCTGGATTGGCATCCAGAGTCCTAATCCCCAGTTCCCAGACTGCAACATATAGATCTCACATGGGACAAGTATTTCATGGCTGTGGTCTGCAGAAATCTGGCTGGTCATTGGGATAATTCCACAGTGTAAGAAGGAAAAAGAAGATGTCAGCTCAATAGCCAAGCCCTGAATCATCAGTCCATGACAGGGGACTCAGCATATCCCCACCACTGAATGATAACCAGTGGCCAAAGGGGCTCCAGCCCAGCAGCCCTTGTGTTGGCTGCCAAAGGCTGGTGAACGTGCAAACAGCAAGGCTGAAAGAGATTGTTTTGTCCTCTAGTTCGATTTGGACCATCCATGATGGGCTACACTCAATATTTCAGCTCCAAATATGTCTTCTGCTTAGTGGTGGATGACTTGTCAAGAGCATCCTTCTCCTTGAGCAAGTGAGAGTGGACTGAGACAGTCACTACTCACAGAGAGCAGATTTTGTACAATTTGCTTTCCACCTCTGGCAAACATTTCTACATACAACACTCCAAAATAATTGCTGTGGGATCTGTGAACAGCCTGGTGCATTTAGATATCCCAATTTGCTTTATGGATCGTTTTGTGATGAACAAGGGCAGAACAGCCACCTTGGGTAACATCCAACCAACAGTGATAAAAGGCAGCCCTGTGTGCTGTGCCACCTAGGAGGGATGTGTGAAAGAGTCTGTCAAAAAACATTTGGATAAACTATCAATAACCCTTCTTGTGCAGCCCACAAAACTCTCTGGAATGGAAAGTGCATGGGCTGAATTTTAAATTCAGTCCCCTCCTGCCAGAGCCAGCACTGTGGCAAAGCACTGATGGTGACACTTGGGGCAGTTTTGTTTGGGCTCTGCCTGTGAGTGACACAGTCTGGTGAGCACAGAGCTTTAATGATCACCTTGGAATTGGGAGGCATTTCTCACTGCAGTGTGTTATTGCAGCAGGATCCCACAGGGAAAGGAATGGGAGAACACTGTGCTTGGATTGCAGCACTTCTGAATTTCATTTAAGAATCCCAACATTTTGGTTTCCTTCCAAATATTTGGTATATTTTCATTTTTATCAGAAAACTCCAAATTGTCCAAGCTTAGCAAAACCCAGCCTCTTCCAGCCAAGAGGCACAGAACAATTCTTAGTGAAACAAAAACGATATCATCACAGAGCAAAACACTGCACAAAAGAACTGCTTGAAGCCGTATTACCCCTGATTTTATTCATTGCTGAGTCACTCACAGAGTGAGAATTAACAAACACTTTCCTTTCTCTGCTCCTCAATTCTCCCACCCCTGCCCCGGGCATAATGAACTTTTCTCTAACTCTGAAGCTTCAAGGCTAAGTACATTAAGAGTTGTAAAACATTCTTCCCTCAGCAGCTAGATGAAAAGGATATAGAAATTAAAACAATGTATACAAGATTATTACAATAGGGATGATGTGAATCCCCCTGTGGAAGCGCTGGAAAGCCACTGGATAAAGTCATTCAGTGATGACCCTAAAGCTATAACGAGCTTCTCATCTCACACAGCTTCTGCAAGGAATATAATGTGATGGGGGAAAAAAGGAATATCAGGCTTTTGTGGACTGAAGCCTGAAGGCAAATCTTTCCTTATCACAAGTTCTGCAGGTCAAAATGGGATCAAGAATCTTCGTCACTCACAAGCAAATAATTACCCCAAAGGTGAAAGACAAGTAACTGAGGACCCATCCAAATTACACAGAGCTAGCGCAGCACAAAGCAAACGATTTCTAATGTGGTGATCTTTCTCATGGTTATTTGTCACAAGTATCCCTTTATCTGATGGTTTCTGAGGAAAAGAGAAGGATCAATTCTGGCAAAGAAATCTCTACCCTGCAGTTGAATTTTCAAAGCTATGATAGATCATATGGACATTGTACAGAAATGAAAAGGAGGTCAGGAAACACAAGCAGCCAAGCAGTTTGTGTTGCATTTGAGATGCAGGAAGGATCAAGCAAGGATAAGCTGGATGCTGCACAGAAGTTAACAGGAAGGTACACAAAGCAATAATGAAGCACACACTTCAAAAGCACAACCCCATTCCTCTCCACAGATTTAAACTGGTTTGCATAAAGCTTGTGAGGAGTGTATGTGGGCAAGAAGGGAGAGAAGGAAATTAAAACAGACCAGTTTCGGCTATTTAAATGTCATCACTCAAAAAATCTGTAGGAGTAAAAGATTAATCCACCTCACTGCTCCGAACAAGAACTTCCTTAATGCAAAAACCTTGATATTTTTGTTTTCAAATTTGAAATTATTATAGCCTCCTTCAGTTCAGCCATCCCTTTTCCGCACAAAGTTAGCTCACCAGTGCTGGAGATGTTCAAAGGTACGTTTAAGAGAAAAAAAAAAAAAATTCAATGAAATTCGGTTTTCCATAATCCCTAATCTTTAAACACCATTCCTTAGACAGACAGCAAGTGACCTGACCAATTTCAACCACATAATGTACTCGACTCCTGCTCGCTGGGGCCACCTCTTGTGCACATTAGACCACATTAGATGCACAGCACTGGGGATGAGCAGGGCATCAGAAGATGGCTAAACCATCCACAAAGCATATGATGAAAAGAAATTTAATGCTGAGCTCCGTGGCTGCCGGCCCCTGTGACACAGCACAGCTTGTGACAAGATGCTGCTCCAAGTTAGCATGTCACAGTATTGTCACTATTTTATTTGCCTGCTGCAGAGGCAGCGTTTCAGAGCTGAGGTCAATATCAAGCAATTTTGGAAGCAACATCACAGTGAAGGAGAGCAGCTTCAGCTGCAAACTCTGCTCCTGGAGTCAGGCCATGGACACACTTCTCCAGCCAGAAGAGGAGGCACAGCTACAGCTGGAACACAGGGCCCAGGTGTTCATTTCCCCCAGGTCTCCCAAATTATTTACTGACACTAGAAGATGGACTGGCCAAGGACAGATGAGTAAATGTTGCACCTTGGGCGTTTTGTCATTCCAGTCATGTTCTGAACGAGCGTGACATCATTCCCTGCCACAGCAGGCGAGACCCTGAGGGAAGGAAAGAACAACAACTCACACACGCCAAGGACCTGATTCACCCTTGCTTTGCACCAGCTTTCTGTGCCACTGCTCTTCAGTCAAAACCTGGGTGAAGCAGACCTCTGATTTTTGTCAGGGATCTAGCAGGCTGGTTATGCCTCAAATAAAATAAAACATGGGGTTTATAATCGTGCTCCTGCCATCATGGATGAAAACTCAGAGGTGTCTTCAGGCAGGTCTGAAAGGGACAGATCTGTCCCTGATGCAAAGTTACCACATTGCTGAAGGCAATGGAATCTGGATCTGTCTTAAGGACTGCAGAGATCTCTTAACTCAGTCACCTTCAACCCACCCCTTAGGTCTTTCTCCACTACATTTTTTCCTACCTTGTCAAAAGCTACAAGCAGGTTTTGTCTTGCAAGCACAACCCAATGGTCACGACTTTCTGCATGGATTCAGCTACTGCAAAAGAAGTGTGAGTGTTTCCTTTTTTTCCTCTCTGGTAACTTCTCAGCACACACTGGGTTGTCTCCAAGGCCCTCTCCTGTCCTGCAGGGCTGACTATCCTTTGAGCCATGTCACAAACACACGAAATGCTCGAAACCATCCTGAGGCAACAAGGAGGAACCCGACAGATTTCAATGAATCTTGATGAATCTCCATTACCAGGCTTGCAGTAGGAACATAAACAGCAAAACTTACAGAAAGTGTAACTCACATCTAAAAAATAAAAAATAAGAGCAAGGGATGGGACCATCCAGCAAAGAGAAGGGAATGTTTATCTGAGAACTGCTACCAAAAGCCACACACAACCTGAAATGCACCACATGCACCAAGATGTCACCCAGCAGCATGGGCTTGCTGTCACTCCCCTCCCAGATGTAACTGGAACTCTGGCTCTCAGAAGTCCCTCTCTTCCTTCTCCCATTCATTGGGAATCTCAGCCACATGGAGATCTTGGCCTGATTTGCAGTGTTTAGCCAAGATCTGTCTGCCTGCCAGTGCTATGTCAGGGTATTTGCTGTAGGAAAGGCAGTTAGTCATCTCTGCTGCTGAGCCTGCAGCAATATTTCTACAACTTCAAAGCCCTTACAAAGAATAATATCTTTTGGCTAATTAAATCAGGATATAATGTAACAAAGATTTTTTTTTCCCCCTTCTCTTCCTTGAGTTTCTGCTTTCATAACCTAATCAGGCATTTTACTGGGTGAAACATCTCTATTAAGTCTCATTTCTCAGCCACATGATACAAAAACAGGATGATAATTGAGGCTGCATAATTGATGTGCGCAATGACAGAATATAGAAAAGGGCTCCATTAGCCAGGTCACATCATTAGCATACATTACGTTCAACAAGATTGCTCTCTTCACCTCCTATTTATTAATGGGTTAATCCAGTCCCATCAGCCTGAATACATCATTGTTTAGGTCCTTTCCTGTAAGATACAGCAGCTCAGTTTGACATTAGGGAAGAATTGCTACCAAGAGCAATAAAATCTCTAAGTGTCAGCGTTGCAGTGGGGCTGTTTGCAGAAGCTCTTGGCTCCCCAAGAAGCCAAGGATGTCCTCAAGTCTGCAGCACCAACATGTCCTTGGCAGCTCAGGCCTAAGCAGGGAGGGAGCTCCTTCAAGGACACACGAGCTGTTGCCAGACCAGACCACAAGTGGACTCCTTGAATGATCCCCCTCTCTAGTCTGTCTTCAATTTCCTGCCTGGATTACCACGTTTCTCCGGGAGTTTACTTCCTCTCTCACTGTCATTGACACAGAGAGGTACTAGCTGCTGTTTAAAAAGAATCTAAAAGCTAAAATAATATTTAAATCTCATACAAGTTCTGTCTCCCTGCAGTGGTGAGGATGCCTGGTTACTTCACTGTCTGCCTCTTGGGGTGAACCTGCCCCAAGGATTTGCTTCAGGGTCAACCACAGCTACCCATCATCCCAAAAGCTCTGAGGAATTCACATCTGCTAGCACTGATGCAAAGGTAAAAGCCTGGTCTCCCAGTGCTCTGATAACCACTGGAGAGAAATTCAGTTCCTGAAGACAAACAAGAAAAACCTGGTGCAGTGCAGGAGCTTTCTACTTTAGTTATATCATGATGCTAAAGAAACCGGCCTTACAAATTTGGCATTTATTTAGGTGCCTTAGATTAACTGGTATGAACAGCCACAATTAATTTCCTGAGTATTGGTGTCCAGAGAACTGATGGCCTTAGTGGAATATTTCAACTGTCACAAAAAATGAAATGGGATCCCTGGTCCAGGGCTCTCCAGGCCCTGCCTGCCACGTCCTGCCCTGTGCCTGGTTACAAAGTCCCTTGGGACTTCAAACGTGTCAATTCAGAGTCAAGGCCTCTGTCATCTCCATGGAATTAATGCCCAGTCCCTGGAAGTGTTCAAGGCCAGGTTGGGTGGGGCTCTGAGCACCCTGATCTAGTGGGTGGCATCACTGCCCATGGTGGGGAGGTGAACTAAATTATCTCTACAATCCCTTCTTACCCAAACCATTCCGTGATTCTGTAAGTCTTGGCCAACTGAAATGCTCATACCCGAGTTATCTTTTTGGCAATAACCTCTGCAGGATGTCCTAAAGTGCTGCCATTTTTGTACCTATCCAGTCCATGGTTTCAGCACATGGAGAGGTCAGTTGTGTGACATGGGTAGATAAAGAATAAAAGAAAGCAAACACTCTTATTCTCATTTTTCACCTTGCTTCAAATGAAAAACCTACATGGCTCATCTATTCACGTAGGTAGTCTATAAAAGAATCAAACAGGTATTTTTGATTGTAGCCATGTTCCTCAGCAAGGCAATAATTGCCCACTTTCCTGTCATGTCCCACTCCACCAGGAACAGAACAGAACCAGTGCAGCCAGGCTTAGGCACGATTCACTCACCGCTCCTTCAGGAAGAACACGGTCGTCATAAATCGACATTTTCTAATTCTGGGGATCTGCAGATGAACCTATTGTGTTGCTCTACAACACAGACACTACTGAGACCCCACAGTTAATCATCACTGCCAGGTGCTCTTCTGCCAAACACTGTACCCTGCTCCACTTTGCTGCTTGAGGAGAGGCACAAACCCTTCTCATTCTCATACTTCATTCAGAAAATGTCACAGAAAGACTCTGTGCTGGAAGCTGGTGATGCATTGATATATTTACCAGCATATCATCATCAATACTGAGGCTGAGACATGAACATAATCAATCTGCTGCACTGGATCCCTCAGACATGTTAGAGTTATGTTAATAAGACAGCAGGTTGTCAGCTTTTCTAGTGAAGTACCAGAGTATTTTTTTAAAACACCTAATAGTAGCAATTCGGAGTTCAGAAGCTCTGGAATAGAATAAATGCTTGTACCTCTTAAATAGCCTTTCACTCACACTCCTTTTCTCAGAGCTGGTGTGGGATACAGCACAAAATAATTACTCTGGAGACCACTAGAGCAAAGCTCTCATAACAACAAGCAAATGGAGTTTTCCACCTACCCAAGATGTTAAATTAAACCATATAGAGTCCACAGAAGTCCTCAAGTGCCACTGTAAAGTAAAATGGAATTTTTATAGTCCTGCCTTAAATGAAGTGGGCATTGTCATTACAGCTGGTATAAATAGGGAAAGGAGGATGAAACATCCTCTTTGTTGCTGGACCTTGTCCCCAAGTCCTCAGTTGCAAAATTGATAAAGCTGTTTTTCTACAAAAAAAATATTATATTACATTCAGCTGTGATAAAATGTTTATTTATTTTATATTTATTTTCAATGTGTATCATATAAATAATTTTCATTCTGGTTTTCATCAAAGATACTTCATATCCAAAGCCAAATAGATCCTCAGTGGAAATATTTTCCCTGTCAAAACTCTCTAATTATCAGGCCTGAAATCACAATCAGCATAAAACAGCACTGTCTGATTTCACTCCTCACTCTTTGTGTCTTGATTCAAACCCTGCCCAGGCCAGCTGATGGCCAGGGAACTGCCCCAGGGATACCCAGCACCACCCATGGGTGTCCCCAGCACTCCATTAACACCCAAACTACCAGCCCTGCTCTGGCTCACCACAGGATTACTCAGCAAATTCTGGCTGATTTGCATGGCAGGAGGCCCAGGGCCTGACTGTGAAAAAAAATTCATTATCTGGAGACTTGGCTTGTCCTAGGAAGGGCAGATTGGGGTGCTAAGTGCCAGTCCTGTAAATAACCATATCCCTGACAGCACTGTCTGCAGCAGAGAATCAGGGATGCACAGCTCCATCTGCCTTCTCCTCTCTTCTGAAAGGCACAAGCAACCAAGAGAATTTATTTTCTCAAGTGCACAAGATCCCATGGACTCCCAGCCTGGAGTTGGCTATAAGGAATTAGGGTTTCTTACTGCCACACTGAGTCAGGTTTCAGTCCTAGGAGAGTGATTTTAATCTCTGGTAAGGTCAGCACAGCTTACTGAGAAAAAAAAAAAAGAGGAAGGAAAGGGCTCTTTTAATTGCATTAATTATGATACATTCTCTTTTGTTTCTGATGACTGTTGCATTTTAGGATCCAGGAATGGTATCACTGAATTTTAATCAGAGATCTGAACAAGCTACTGAAATATGATTAGTTCTTCTATCTGACACTGTGATTACTGCTTAGGAGACATCTGCTGCTGCATAAAATCAAATCTTCCCTTTCTGTCTTCCATTGTGACAATGCCAGAGCTTTTCTCTTTTTTTTCCCCTTTTCTTTTTTTTTTTTTTTTTCCCAAGGAGGTGGAGATGATCTCAAGGAACACACCAGGAAAGCAGCACGGTCCAGCCTTTGGAACACCGGGACACACCCTGTGATGGTTTTTGCCCTTTGCCAGACCCCTGGGCTGACAGATTGCCCATTTTCACAGCGGGGGAACAGCTTTATCTCTCTGTGAGTGTATTTGCATGCACAGGATGTGGTCCTTCCCTGAACTGCAGCGGGGCTGCCAACCCTTCCCATTGTCCTTGTGACACCTGGTCACAGGAACAGCTCAGAGCAGCCTCCAGCTGGGTCCCCGCTCCTTCAAAACAGAACGTGTCCCTCTCATCTGTGCAGGTGAAGAAGGCCTTTTTCAGGCTGGCTTCATCAGAGGGCAGATGGTGGCTTTAGGCTACACCTCAAAAGGCTGATGATGGAGAGAGGTGCTGCTCTCAGTCCTGGGTGACAGCAGCACTCTGCACCTTGCAAAGGCACCATCCAGAAACTGAAGGCAGCAGCAGAGGGGGAGAGAAGAAAAATAAAAGGAAAAGCAATAATAATAATAATAAAAATTTTAAAAAAAACTGGAAAGAAATCAAGAAAAACAAAAAAAAAAATAATATTTTTCACATCTGACCTCAAAGCTGCTGGGACTGCTGAGAGGTATTTTTCCCACTCAGGTTAGTCTGCTCTAAAAGGCTGTGGGCATCAAAGAGAAAACATTATAAAATATCTGTCTTCCACTCGCCTGCATTTTGCCTGTAATAGGTCTCCCACTTACACTGTTATTTTTTTCCCCCCTCATTTCAACAGAGAACAGAGGATGGCTGCTCACCAGGCTCATTAATATGCATAAAGTGCAGTATAATTAGTTGCCACAGGTAACCCTTCTATAACTGTGTGAATTGAGCTAATGTGCAAATATACGAAGCACTGCAAGTAGGACAGTGTAAGTAAAAGTCCCCCATTTCATAAAAGGAAATATTTGAATAATATGCAAATGCACTGGATGTTATTAACAGGATGTCAAGGTTTGACAGTCCATGTTATTGTGGAAATAAATGAGTTTTGACACAAATAACTTAGATATGCATTGATTTTTTGAGCAAACGTTGTAATGAGATGTTATGTATTGTAGTGCAGGTTTATACAGATTTTGATGACTATTAGGGGAAAACATAACAGTGGATCAATTATTAATGTATTCATTAATATGCTCCAATGTGTAACAATAATTATTTTCTTTCTTTTCTCTCCCCCCCCAAAAAAAATGCAGCTCCTCTTGCATTTTTAATATACCTGCTTGAAAGTATAAGGAGCAGAGTCAATGCAGCATTCAAATCACAAGCGTGGGGAAGATGGACTGTACCTAACCACTGCTGACAAACACTACCCAAATGCTCCTTGCACTCTGCATTTCTTCATTATAACTCCCCAGAGAAGGCATTAGCTTCTGTTCTTTCAAGGAACCCCGTTTACATGCTGAAGCTCATCATCAGGTCAACAGTTCCTAATGTTGGTCAGTGAGCTTATGTGAATTCCATTGTGCTGGCATTTGCTCCTGGGAGGCAGAGGGAAGAAGCATCCAGAAAGCATTCAATGCCTAAGGACAAACATCTGCTGAAGTAGCTTGCTGGCCAAGTTCACCAACAGGGGAATCTGCAGTTGATCCATTCTGCTGAACCTGCCAGATGTCCCTGTTTTGTGCCATCTCGTCCTGACTTCTAAAAGGATTGTCATCGGGTCCCAGTAGGTGCTGTGGAGTCCTGCATGGAAGGATGGGCAGAGCCCCGCTCACTGTTCCCACTGCCACGCTCCAAGGAGTGCTCCAGAGGGCACTGGTGCCTGGAGGGGGACAGGGGGACATTCCTGGGCAGCCCAGCAGCAAGAAATCCTGAGCTGAAGTGGCACAGACTCAGCTCAGCTTGTTTTGGCTTTGCTGCAGGGCTGGGCTTGCACAGTCATTTGCACTGGTGCAAAGATGATACAGGAGGTATGGAATCCTCCTTCCCAAAACGGCCACAGGAAGGTGTCCCAAAAGGCCAACCCCTTTTTAAGGAGGATGGTAGATGATTAAGTTTTCATTTCATTAGGATATTCATTGCTCTGTCACTTGGGGGAAAAGAAAAAAAAAGATAAATAAAACACCTTATCTGCACAGTAAATCTTTCTAATTTGTAAGATCTTTGATATCCTCTGGTTAAGATGTTCTGGCCTTAAAAGGTTACACCCTAACAGGATCACAGAAGGGAAGCTGTATTTCTGGACCAACTTTTTCCCAATCATTTCATAAACTCCATCAAAGCAGCAGTTGTTCTGAAAGGTGGCCATCTGAAGAGAACTAGTCAAGCCCCTGAGTCTTCTCCTTGGATATTACATCAAGAGAAATTGAATTATTTGGGGGATGTTCAAGAAAGGTTCTGTTCTCAGGTTACCTTGGCAAGTACTGCTGAGAGGATTTGGATTCTTATAAAATATGGGCACAATCCACTCCTCGATCCACCTGAAAGTGTACTTTTCAAAACTCCCTGACTTTGCAGGCATACAGGACATAGAAAGCTTGCCCCCTCCAGGAATCTTTCCTGCCATACAGGAGAGATACTCCTTGTTGCTCAGTACTTTGTTAAAAGGTGCTGGGAGATGTATTCTGGCCTGCAGAGTGGGGAGGCAAGTGAAGATACTCTCCTGACCTTTCTCCACAATAGATGGGATTCCTCTCACTTTAGCTCAGCTTGACAGCCTCCCATGGTGATTCTGATTCATCCCAAATAACCAAACATGCCTCCAGACAGCCCTGTCCTTCTCCCTCTCCACTGGCAATAAGTGAAGCCTGGATGAATAGCTGCAACTTTCAGGCAAGTTTCTTGTATGGCAGCTGAACTGATTGACCCAGCAATTTCCAAAACCCATGGCAAGGAAACATCTCTAAGCTCATAAACTGTGATTAAAAAATACTGCACGAGGACTAAAGATAAACTGATTAGTTCATCAGGACTTTTGTATTTTTTGCACTTTCTCAGAGTAACCTGAGACAGAAGTTACCCTTGGAACACCAAATGTTTCACCATGGTGCTGCAAGAGCACCCACAATGTCTATTTAGTGCTGGTCCACCATGACTAGGTTTAACTGCTTTTAAACTGTGACATGAACAAGTAAATGCTGGAGGCAAGAAAGGAAAATAGGCACAGAGAAGCATCCTAAGCCTGGATACCCCAAGTTGTGAAAGCATAAGAAGAAACACAAGACCAGATTTAAAACTCTGGCTAGAATCACCAGAAGAATGAAGAAGCACATTTGCTAATTGTGTGCATGTCATAAATACTGGGATAGCTGGAGACTCACTGCTTAAAACACCCATTTTACCCAGCCAATTAGCATGCTGCCTAGACCATTATCTAGCATTACTGTGGGTTTCAGGGCACACAATGAAGAGGTTCATGTAATTATAACATGATCCAGGTGACCTTCTGTACCACAGGTAATACATTGTGCCTCTTGCACTGTCTAATTCTGGCCAACAGACCCGAGACAACCCTGAGTTGTTAAGCTACAGACAAGATTTCAAAAGTGTTTCCAGCCTTCAGGCATCCAAAATAATAAGTCATTTGAGGTCTTGTGTTTTCGAGAACAGGTACTGATTTTCAGGGGCAGATTAGATGCCTGAACGTTTGAGGCTTTTGCTTTGGAGATAATAACTCTCTGATGGATTTTGCTCACAGTCATCATTGCTGGGTAAGTGAATCTGAAAGCAGCATGAGTGTATAATTGACTGCACACCAGGGTCTGGCTCAGCACAGTGACTTAACCAAGGAACAGGGAAAAGCTTCAACTGCCAAGGAAAGGGAATATTCTCCTTAGCCCATAAAAAATACAGTTCCCCAAAACTGCAGGTTTAAAACTCAAAGCCAAATTTCCACGCATGGCTATTAAAGGTAACAAACTCCCTGAAAATCATTCTCCTTTTTTCTTAGATTAAAAATTCCAGTGTCACTTTCATATACAGGTGAAAATTCAGCCAGCAATTCCTACTAATACCAACACCTCTACAGGCACAGCTTTAGTGCTGCAGAACATCTCCTGTTTTTATCATTTGCATTTATTTATAAGGCTGCTGTCTCCCATCTCTGGGTAGCATCACATGTTGCATATTTGTGTAATGCAGCAGAAGAGAGTGACTGGGATTCCTGCTAGAAAACCCAGAGAAATCATTTCGTGTTGGTTTTTTCCAAGCCAATAATAATCCCCTACAAAAACACAATACTTTCCCTGAAGCAATATTATAAAGTATGCAAAAGACCATCTCCTAAGGAACAGACTGACAGCTCAGAATTAACCCAGGCAATGCCAACAAGAATCAGAGAATATTTTTGTGTAACACTTTGTAGGATAACCAGGATATTACTAATATTCTACTTACTAATTCACACTTTTTGGAAGGAGATGATCAAGTGTTTTCTAAAAGGAGGGAAAATCCTTGCCTGCTCTTTCACAGGTGTGGAAATCAAAGCAAGGGGAGATGAAGTGGACTACTTGTAATCATCCACCTGCAAAACAGGGAGAGATCAAAGTGTTGTGGTGATCTCCAAAGTGAGCAGTGAGAACTCTGCAGCTCACAGGGCCCCACTCAGCCACTGAGGGCTCCTGGCCAGGGTGTGTTACAGCTTCTAATATTCACGTACCCACATTCCTTCTGTTCAGTGAAAAGCAAAGTGCAGGTGGCACAGAAGACCCAGGGAGTGATGTGTGGCTCCTCTTGGCCCCTGAATCCAGCCTGGAAGCTCAGACAAGTCTGGCAGCCCAGAGCTGCTCCCATCTCTCTGCACACTGGATGATGCCTCTCAGCTGCTCCTCCATGATCCTCTAACAAAAGATCCCCTGAGCTGCCTTCTCTGATTTGAAGAGACATCTGACTCACTGTTTGCCTTACCTGGGGCATCTCTCTTCCTACTTGTCATAGTGATATGAAAACCTGGGCTGTTTCCAGCTGGTGATACCATCATCATTTCAGCTCCATCATGTTGTGAAATAACGTGCCTTCATCCTAGCAGGGACTGGTCCATATGCTTTCTTCCTCTGCTGAGTCACTCTAATTTGCTTTGGCTGACTCTGAATGAAGGGGAATGTGATCACTGTATTTCCAGAGGCTCCTCAACTGTTTCAGATCTCAGGTCAAATGAGTTGATTCTACGAACTGACCCTCAGTTGTCCCTGTGGCTTGTGTCAAGGTACACACCAAGGCAGTTCAATGCTCTCCATGAAGGGTGACAAACTGGCGATGGGATTCCTCTAAGGAGGATTTTCCAGAAGGGAACAGATTAATTCAGATCATGGAGAAAGTTTACAAAACTCTCCACTATTGCCCTGTCCTATTGTAGCTACACTAAGTAGTTACAATACACAGAGTCTTGTTCCACAGAAATAATTTCCCTCCTTTTACTCACTCCTTCCTTAGTTCAGAGTCAAAATCGAGCAGAAAAAAAAAAAAGTGTGAAAACAAAACAGGGACCCAGTGTACAGGAAGGAAAAACAGGAACTGAAAATCATGTCAGAAAAAAAACCTTTTATATTCAATTTTTTTAAAAGTATGCAGCAAATAACTTTGGAGTATTTTTGAACTTTTTTTTCCCCCTACAAAACTGATTTGCCTTTTTTACCTGCTCCACCAGACAAGCAGGCAAATAGCTGCAATCCTCTCCCTGAGAAGTTTGCTCAGGTTCTTGCCCTCTCTAATGTGATTGCCAACACAGACTGACAGCTGGTACCATCTGCAGTGCTGGTTTTTCTGATCTGAATAACTTCTCACTCTTCCAATGAGACAAACAGGTCATTTCAGATTAGACATCAAACCTCACCAGGTTTTGGTCACTTCTGGCCTGGGTCACCTTTGACTACAACCTGTCACTTGCAAGTCATCTATCAACAGGTTGTTCCTACCTCCAAAAACACCAGCTTCAATCATCCAAGTAGTAAACCACAGTCTTAGCCCCTGTAGGCTTTAAAATAAATATTTAAACAAAGAAGGATATTTAAGGAAAGATTTTAGGGCCCTTTTTATTAGTCTACTACTTCACAAGAAACTTGTTTGTTTTATTTGTGAAGAAGGATGGATTTGGGAAAAAAAACCAAAGAATATAAACAAAAGGCAACTATACTAAAATGCTAAAATTCAGTGTCAGGCAGAACAACACATGGTAATGAAATGGTGAAGTGCAGCTCAGACAACCTTTTTTCCCCTTGCCCATGAGATGGAAGGTACATGGCTCTCCATCAAAGTGCTTGCACACCCAGACCCCCAAGGTCTTGCCTTCAGCTCATTCAGTCCCTGCAAAATGGGGAAATCAAGAACTCCAGAGCACCAAAGGTGGGGGTTTGCAAAGGTGTAATGACTAATGAATTAAATACCTGCACTGTGCACAACGAGCTTTCACAGATTTGAGAGCACCACAAAAGTGGGTTTATGCAGTTAAAGAACATTTAGGAGCTGATAAAGACAGAAAACATTGACAATACAGAAGTAGGATGCCTGCAATGCTCTGGTTTCCCAGCACTCATTCATTGCCATGTTAGTAAGTCCCCAAAAAGTTTGTGTGATGATGCTGGACCAACCTGCTCTGTTTTCATGGCTGTGCCCAGCAGATCTCTCCACTTCTGCATCTTTAACATCACCTTGAACATCACACTTGTCCTGGTTCATGGTCTCACCCTGCTGTTCTATCTACTTACAGACCATTTTCCCTTCATTTCTAAACTTAAAACTCAGCCATCTGAAGGCACTTCTTATGACACTGTTTGCTTAATGATATTTTAAAAGGACTTTAATTGCTTAGGCTAAAGCCTTCAAATGTGTTTCAATACCTTCAACATCAAATTCCACATTCTTTTGTGAGCTCAGGTTTAACTCACTTGAAAGCCTGGACTACAGAAGAAGAGAAAGGAGAATGACTGCTTAGGTTTGTATAATGGACAAGGCCCCTCTCTTCCATCCATAACAGGAAAACACCAAAGAATAAGTGTGTTTTTCAGAAAAGCTTCTTGTCTTGATATGGAGACAAGGGGGTAAACATCACTATCACCATTAACTTGTCACTGCTTATTTACCCTTGTTGAGATAAACACATGCCTGAGTCATTTCACTTCAGCATCCAAACACTGGTTCTTGTTATAACTTCACAGATAGATTAAAGAACCTCTTACAAAGTAGTGTTTTCCTGCTGTGGAGGCACTTAACACTGAAGACAAGTCATCTCTCAATCCCATTTTTGATGAGCTAAAAAGATTGAGAGTATCTCGTGGCAAAGCAGTTTCCCCAGCACCTCTTTCCTGACTCCTCTCCAATTTACCAGTATATTTTTCAGAATGGGAGCATGAGAAGAATCAAGATAAAGCAGAGCACCACTGTGATGCCTTAAGTTTTACCTTTCACATTTTCCAGATTCTGTACTGCATTGGTATATAACTCTGAAGTTCATATAAAGTATTAGCAAGTTCTCCTCACAGCTTAGTCAGACAAAACGATCCTTTTCCAGCCCAAGAACCAAGGACACCATTGCAGCTTTGGGCCCAAAAAGTATCAACAACAGGGAAGTGAGGAGAGCAAAGTGGGAGGATGGGAGTAATTGGACAAATTAACCCCAACAGGTAAATGGACCAAAAGTTATAAAAGTGTGAAAAGTTGTGACTTGGAATCCATCTTGGTTGCCTCTCCAGACATCAACTGGCTTCCTGAACAGGAGTGAAGTTGCATTCCCACTTCACTGCCTCGTGGATTAAATATCCATGACTCCTGTAGCCCTTGCAGGATGAGCACAGGAACAGGGGCACTCTGCAGACAAATCCATAGGGAAGGAAAGGGAGGCTAGAAAGGGCCACATATTCTCATTTAAGGCTATTAAATCTATATATTCTTGTGGACAGGATCTACTTTGCCCTAATAACCAAGCTGCAGCTCCAAGAAGGAGTTTGCTTCACGACTCCCTTTATTCTGGATGGAACTGTTCACCGACTTTTTGCACTGGCATTGTTGCAATCCCATTTTTAGCAATGGCCCGACAAACGTGTATCTCAATCATGTTTTCATGGCTGCTTTTACAGTTTAATGGTGTGTTATAGTTTAAATGGTCACCAATTGAATGGGCCTTGTTGGTTTATGAAATAGCTGTTAATATTAGATTGCACAGTTGGGAATATTACAGCGTGCACTTGTGCATTAAATATTAATTTGTCTGGTGAGAGCTGAGACTATTTGAAGTGTAAGAATTGAAACTTGGGCAGGGCTTCAGTGTGTTGTTGCCAGTGGCTTAATGATGTATGCAGTGTGTGCTAGCCTGAGTCTTTGGGGTATCACAGCCTTCAGCTCAGGCCCTTGGCCTGTATTTTCCGTTTTGTCCTTGTCATGATGAATACTGAAATAAAGACATACAGATTCCTATTCCACGTTCCCTCTTTCAGCTAGTCCAGGGCTTTTTCCAGATGATCAAGCTATCCCTGCTCAAAGTGGGTCACACAACACTGTGGCAAATACAATTTTTGCTGCCAGAAGCCTTTTCATGGTAAACTCTGGATCCCCCAAGGATAATCTATTGCCAGCTCTCTCCTCTTTTGTGTAATTCTTATTAGAACAGTCAACATAAGGCTATACTGATCTCTCAAACACTATCAGAGACTCAGGAAAAATCAAAATCAACCACAGAAGTACTCATACATTGAAAGGGGTTGTTGTACATGTCAGTTAAGCAGAAATGGGATGGGTGCATGTGAATGACTCAGGAAGCAGCAATTTTTAGCTTTGGTGATTCCAGGTATTGCATATTAGCATAGGAGTTGCTGATATGTGCACCTGCAGAGATACTGAAAGTCTTTTTACTGCCCACAGAACTTCAGATGGGAGCACTGCATAGAGGTTGAACCCATGACACAGCTAAAAATATTCTATTCCATACATCCAGAACCCTGGTTTTATTAAAAGCACTGAGTTAAGTTGTTCAGAGTTCAGGCAGTTTAGCTAAGGTGAATTAAAAATGGATTTGGTGCCTTGGCTACTCCATGAGTTATTTCTGCAGCTGTACCTGGTGTTTACTCACCCGTGTGTTCATGAATGATCTGAAACCTGTCCATGCAAAATCCACAAGCTACCAAAGGGTCTGTTAAACTGTAGAACACCTGAGGCCATCTCCCTGTACCACTACAAAATTCTGCCTGACAGCCAAAGCTATTTCAGAGTGGGTTTAGTATCAGTATTTCTTACTTTGCTCATTAGGACCTGGGACAGCAGAGTCAATACTAGTCAATTCTTCCAGAAAAAGACAATTCCTCAAGTATCAAATATGTACCTTAGTAACTTTACACACAGTGCAACTGACTTCCTACAGCTTATCTGCGTGGTATATTACAAAGATGGTATATTACAAAGAATACACACTGGTGTTACCCTGGAGATGGCAGAGGATGGGATATTTCTCTGACTCAAACTACTGTAAATTCAAAAGCAAGACAGTATTATACTCTAAAGACATTCAGTGCAGCCTCTCTAGGTGTGCTCAGACTGTGCAATGGATCTTGGGCCACTCTGCTCGAAAAGAGTTCGCGAAACTGTGTGAGGCAGCACTGAACTTGTGGAACTTGCTGCCACAGGAGGCTGTGGAGGCAGAGGGTATCTGCAGGGTTTAAAGGGATTAGAGAAGCTCATGGACAACAGGTCCAGCAGAGGCACAGGCAGGAATGTACCCTCTAACATCCCTAATCCAATGATTACAGTTGCTGGAGGCATACAAGGGGAAAAGGCTGCAGAAGGTGGCTGGAGTCACACACTCCTTCTGGACAACAACTTTTGGGGGCAGTTTAAGACACTCAGGCTGGATGAGTGATTGCTCTGATCCAACCTGTGTTTCCTAAGCCTGTTGTTTATCTCAAAGCCTTTTTTATTTTATTTTTTTACCTTGCAGTTGAAGCCAGACCTGAGTGTATTTGACAGGAGTTGTGAGCTCCTGCCAGAACTGGAGGGAGCCTTGTGGTGAATGATCCCAGTATGGCTGCAGGTGGTTTAAATACCAAAAACCTAACAGCATTAACAACAGCAGCACTGCCCACCTCATCCTGGGGTTTCTGATAGAGCTCAGGACACACATGGAAAGTGCAGAGACCTCACACAGCTGCTCCTGTGTCTGTCTCTGTCTGGTGAGTCAAAGTCCCTCTCAGAGGAGATCTCTCAAGGACTATTTGTGTAATATTTCCTGATTAGCATTTCCAGGAGCAATTTTGCTTTATAAGGAAATCCAATGAATAGAGTTACTGATAAGCCTGAAACTTGCTTCCCATAATTTCAAAAGTGACTGATGATTTTGAGTAGCTCTGACTGCAGCTGGACATTTCAAGATGCTTTAAAGGGCCCCAGTTTTAGATGTCAGAAGTTCTATAGAGGGGAAAGCTTTTGCCCTCTTTCCACACAAAGAGAGAGAGAGAAACCAAAATCAACAGCCTCTGGAAAAACCTAAAACTCTGATTTTGAGATGAAGCACAAGAATTAAAAGGGTAATTACAGCTGCCAAGAGAGGAAAGACTTCAGTACATGCCTTCAGGTGAGCAGATACTTCAGCACTGATGAAACATATGGCTTTATCTCAAACACACCTTTGACATTTCTAGTGTGTGTGTCTGGGTGGGAATGGGTGTAAAACAGAGCACAATTCCTGTAAAAAATGGAAGCAGACTTCAGAGCCAATTGGGAAACACATGGCAACACCAGATAAAAGAGACAGACAGAAAATAAAAAGAGCAAAAATTCTGCCAAAGGGGAAAATCACAACTCACATCCTCTGCTTTGGAGATGGCTCTGTATGATTATAAGCACGCTGTGAATATGGCTGTTCTGATAAAAACAGCCTGCACCGTTCACACAGGAAAGCTCTTCTTTGGGAGGTAAAATGTTCTCAGATTCTGGTTTTTTCATTTCACCCAGAAAAGCAGCTTTTGGGTCCAACCAGCCATGCCTCGTGCAAAGCCCAGCCTAGGAGTGAATACCCAAACACACACCCCAACGCCTAAGCACATATTCTTTTGAACCACAGTGACAGCCTCATTTGGAAACAAATTAGGGGTTAACTAAGAAGTCCATGACAGAGGCAGAATCGAGTTTCCCTTTTCCCCTCACTGTCTGTTAGAATTAGAAAGTGTCTATGAGCAGTGTGTGTCAAGAATATGAACATGAGATGTCATTTCTCCTGCCTCTAATTGAAGCCAAGATAAATGAAGTGGAAAGGCGGCGTCCAATCCAATCAAAACATGAAAAAGGTATTTTGACATGTAAATTACAAACTTCCTGTGTATTTTGTCTCCCCAATTACACCCTCCCCTGTCATGTTTTTTTTAAATTATATCTTAATCTCCCAGTCTCCTAATAATTATGTCATCATTCTTGGGCCTTGAACACTGTGTAATGGTATTTTATAGGATGTGCCATTCATTATTAACTAAACTTACTCTCTGTCCCCGGTGATGCTATTTCTCATGGTGTTCAAATATGCATTGTGTCAGTTCTCCCTTTGTAAATGTTAGGCCAGTTCCACTCTCTGCTTCCTGATTAAATGGTGTGGAGTAGGCAAGATACTTTCAGACAGTTTATTCTGCCCATCATTATTTCATAGGGATGCATGCTCCCTGGTATTTTTTTTTAATGGAATGGGTGAATGGTTTCAAATGTAACTTCCCAGTCAATTTGGATTACTGAAGGAGCTCCGTGGCTTTCATGGTGTAATTGACTGTGTTTTCTCTCCACCTCTTGAAAGGGGAGGCAGTATTGGCTCAAATTAAAATGCACAGTAAGGGATGGGGAGTAAGATCAATGCAGTGTTTAACTACACCTCCATGAGAGTATTTCCATCAGCTGCTACAGTCTTTACATCAGATCTAACAGAGCAACACCAAGGATCAAATTCATCACGTCTATATTTAGACGTTGTGAATGCTACATCTAAGGGAGTCAGCAGGACCAAAATAAGCACTCCTAGACTGCAATTCGTCTCTGTCCTTTAAATGGCTATTTTTGGATGAGATTAATAACACCTTAGAAGTGCCTTCTTCTCTCAGAAGACTAGAGCAGGATTCCCCAGGACTTGTTCAAGCTGTGGAAGCCCACCACAGGAGGAATCCCACCCTGAGGGAAAGGATCCTGTCCCTGGAGTTAGGGGGAGACATGACTGCAAGGAGGAGGAGAATTTAGGTAAGTCTTGTGATACTTGATCTTATTATTCATGCCATCAGTTACAGGTTATTGATGAACAGCACTCATGTAGTGGTTGCTCAAGTTTCTGAGCTAAAACACCACCCACGCCATCAGATATTCAAGAATGATAGCAAATCAGACCCAATATCAGCCTTTGCATAAACATGCCACACTTTCATGTCCTAGTGATTATCAGACAAAAAATGTTTAGCCCTTATGAAAATACTTCCTTGTGTATAGCTAGCTCAGCAATATAACTTCACTCCTGATTCTGAGAGCACAGAAAGCACTCTCCAGACGTGACTGACACATAAACAGCTGGAAAAATCACAGAGAAAATTACTAATTCCACTGTATTTAAAAGTGATGTTAAATAACTTCTGTCTTCACATAGAGTTTTATCTTCTCAGTCAAGCCTTCAGTGAGACAGAGAAGCCTGTGAAAACACTTTCATCCCAGACTTTCTGCTACTGAAGGCAGCTAACACACAAGCCAGTCCTGTTTTTCAGCACCCACCTGCGTGACAGGAATTTTGCCCTGGATTTGAACTGCTCCTCAGCTTTGCCTACGCTCTCTGTAAGTGAATAATGATCCCAGTATCAAAGATGCCATATCAAAGTTGGGGTTTGGATACACCTGGACAATCTCTTTTTATGACTGTAGCCAGCAAGTGCAGCAGAGAAGCTGCACCAGCTCCCACAGTTTGAGTGGGACGAGCTCAGGAGTGAAGGAAATGGAAATTCCTATTGAGTTTCAGCACCCTTGTCTCTGCAAGGAGCTCCATACCTCTGGAAAGGCTCTGCTCTGCACCTGCACAAATGAAAACCAGGAGCCCTCTCTCTCTCTCTCTTTCTCCCTTCCCCTTGGCAAACATTCTACCAGAGCTTCACCTCCTCAGGCCTGGGAACTGCCTCTTCTGAGTGCCTCCTGACAGGGACATCTCCTCTTTACTCCAACAGAGACAAAAAGAATCCAGCTCAACAAATACCATTGGTCACCTCAGACTTATTTCCTGCTGGTGTGTTTCCTTCTGTTATTTTCCCCAGACCTGTGGAACCACACCTGAGCTGGGGGGAGACTGCTGTGAACAGGGCAATATCCTCTCCTTTCCACGGGCTGTGGAGGGTCCACGTGTCTCTCATCTCCTCTCTCTCCTCTACAGTGTCCTGTTTTATCAGTTTTATCATTGCTGACCTCTGTGCTGTAAAAGCCTGCTCACCTGCCCACAAAGCACTCCAACAGCAGCTTCTGTTAAATTAACCAGCAAACCCACACTAAGGCTGAAATATCTCAGCACAGATCCCCCCTGCTGAGGAGATCCCACTGCTCTCGACCTGGCCCATTCACACCACAAGCATCCATCCCTGCTGGGAGCTGCATTTTTATATATTCCCAGCCCAGTGTTGCTGCCCTGCTCATGCCCTGGCACCTTGTGCACGAAACCCAGCTTCCCTGGAGATGACCAACCTCTCACACACCATTACAAAACACTTTCTCCAGCCTCAAGACACAAAGTTTGGTAGCTCTCCTGTCAGGAATATCCAGAGGCACATGCATCTTTCATCTAGTTTTTCTGGTAAGAGTTCATCTTTCATAGGACTGGACAGCTGGTTTTAGGGTTGAGACATCAGAACTGAATTGCTTAAGGCATCGTGTCATCTGAAGGTTCCCTACCTGAACAGGAAGAGGGATTTGTTGCACCTCCCTCACCTGAGCTCTTGCAAGTGCCATCAGGCTGTGGTTTGCCAGGTTGTGTTTGTCAGCCCCAGATGTGCACACACACACCCCAGATGTGCACACACACATGTTCACTCTTTGGAAAAGAACAGGGATGTTCCTGCCAAGCTGGATTTAATCCTGAGAACAAGACACTCCATGTTCCTGCAACTGGCCTTCCAGCACGAGACACAAACCACAGGCAGTCAGGAGAGGTAGCATCAGTGTCACCTTAATTAAAGCCACTTGAAATTACTGAGAGTCTTTCTCTCCACTTGCACCATTCTTTCTGCTCTGGGTTCATGTCCCCATCTAGACAGACATAAACCATCCCACAGAGACAAAAACCTCATCCATCTCCTGGGGTTCTCACTGTAAGTGCATCACACATCTCTACCAGAGACAGATGGGACAGTGTGGCTATGATCAGCAAGTTTGGTATGCTTGTGTTTTGCCTGGATAGCTTTTAAACTGTTTGTTTGTTTGTTTGAGAGATAAAGACAATTGATTTAGCAAATTATTAATGTAATACTTGTCAGAGCACTTGTTCACATATTGTAGCAAACCCTTGACCTGTGTGTTGTGCCTTTAGATGGAAATACACGAGGATAAAGTTTCCTGTCACAGCTTTCTGTGTGGCACAGGCAGGATGGGTTTGCAGATGAGTTGTGCTGTTACTGTACCTCTTACAGAGCCTGAGTGTCCCCAGAAAGTACTGCATGTACACACAATGACACTTTTCATGCACTCCAGTACTCTGAAATGCTTTCCTGTGTCCTTCTCCCTTCCCACACGCTCTGGATAGATCTGCACTTTGATAGATCCTGTCACATGCACCCAAAGTGCCAAACTCTCTCAGCCACAGTTTACCAGAGCCCTGCCCAGCACCGAGCCACTGCTCCACCACGGCTCTGCAGGATTTGTTCCCAAGGCCCAGCACTATGAGAGACATTAAACTGTTCCTCTTGGGCGCAGAGAAAGATGCTGCTGGTGGAAGATCTGCCCTGCCTCCCCCTCCAGCTCTCCAGAGCTCCTGCAATCACAGCACAGGTCTGGGAAGGCAGAGTGAGGGAGGAGAGAACACAGGGAAAATGGGGGGAAAATAAATGCAATGGGAGCTTGTAGAGAGCTTTTCTCACACAGTGCCTTTCAGTGACACTAAATACATAAATATGGGATATACATGTATAAAAATACATGGACATATTTACACACTCCTCATACACACACAATAACCTCAACCCACAGAGTAACCAAGGATAAAGAACCATATCTTGTTGCATCCCAGCTTATCACAGCAGAATGAAACATGTTTCAGGTATGTTCACCACATCTCTAAGGTTCCTTCCAACCCAAACTGTTCTATAACACAAGACAAAGCAAAACCCTGCTGTGACAGTGAAGGGACACTCCTGTACCTGCCAGTCCAGGTCCACCACGAAGAGCCACCCCCTCACTGCAGAACCATCAAGATTTCCCCATTCTCCTTTTGGTCACAGCATCCCCAGCCCTGGATACTATGGAAAGAGGCTCCTGCTCTGAAATTACAGGCCCCACTGCATAAACTTTTAAAAAGTGCTGTTTTAATCAAATAACAAATTCTCAGCCCTCCATACAAGATCACACTCCACCTCCCAGAGTATCCATACATTTGCTCTGTAGTATTGCTTTTAATTCACAGGTTTGTTTACTAGAGTGGATTTAAGAATAGATTATATTTCTAACATATTTTTAGTAGTAAAGAATTTAAGAGAGAAAGGGGGGAAAAAAAAGTTGATGATGAAAAACAGCATCATTCTTCAATGAGCTACAGAACAAGTCAGAATGTGCTTGAAATCTAAAATTCTCATAGATTCTATTCCCCCCTCAGAACTGTCATTTGTCAACCATTAGCACAGACATAGATTAGGGTTTGGATTAGAACACAGCTGTAACCAAAAAGCCCTTTATCTTCATCAACATCACCCCTACCACAGAGCTTTTGCTAATAAGAAGACGTGGAGAGTGAAAACAGTGGATGCCACATCTCTACAAATCCCACCTTTTTTCTCTCTCTTTTTTTTTTTTTTGCCTATCAAATCCTTGATTTAAATTCCAAAGCACAGAATTCAACTCATACAAATTCAATATTACCACGAAAAGCAGAGTTTGCTCCTGCTAGGCCAGATCCTCTGCTGGTACAAATCAATATGGATCTCTTTAGCCTAAGTGCATTTACATTGTGAATCCTGCCCCTGGGATCCTCGAGCTCACATACAGGAAAAGTCTGCTTTTAATTAAAAAAAAAAAAACAAAAACAAAAAGGCTTTGCATATGTGAGCTTAAAGAGGGACAAGGCCCCTCGGCAGGTTTATTCTGGTTTATTTGTATTTTCATAGCAAAAAAATTCATGGCCAAACCAAGAGCCTGGATGGTGACTGCCTTGGTTGAAACATCTTCATGATAATTTCAGTTTTGGCAGCACCATCTTCTGGGAAGCTTGTCCTAGTTTCACCAAATCCTTTGCCTTACAGATAGGAAAGGAAATAATGTTTAAAAAGAGTTATTTTGATATGTACAAGCCAGAACTGAACTACAACTGTTTCGCTTGGCAATTTCCTTTATGTTAAATGATTCAAACCACCCTTCAAAGCAAAGCATTTATAGAACAAAACAGTTGTTTTGAAGAAAAATAAAATATTTATTTTGACAAAAGAGTCTGCTCCTTCCCTTTTACGATTTGATTTCCTAAGTTTTTGTTTTAAATTTCGCTTTTAAAAAGTTATTTTAATTTTTTTTTTGCACTGCCAGAGAACAAAAATAATCAATTATTCACACTGCTCTAGATAAACCATGCATAAATCATGAATAAAAACACACATTCACTCTCTCTGCTGTAAACTACTATTCGGTGAAAAGCAGAATGTAACAGGAGCCTGAACTTATCTTCTGCCTCTCTTTGTCTTGTTTTTCACTTATGATTCGAGTACAACAGCTTTGGAACTTGGGACAACCTCGGAGCAGCTGCGCTCCTTCCACGTTGTTATACTACCATCTACTGATAAAAGGACGCTACTTCTCTGGGATTTTACCTCCTGTCCTCATCACCTTGGTGCAACAAGCAGTATTTCAACTCAATCCAAGCTCGGAAATGAGCGTTTAAGAGCTGCTCCAAGCCTCAGCACCTGAATGTTCTTTTCTGCAGCACGAACCCCTCTCACAGAGGCATCGGCTGCGCTCCAGAGTCCTTGGAGGAAAGAAGGTTTTGGGGGATTTGCATCTGTTATTCCCTTTGTTTCTTCCCAGTTAAAGAAGCTAAGGGATGGGAAACTATCATCAAAAGCCCATTGTCAACTTGAAGAAAGGAGGATAGGTTCAGCTTATACTAAAGTAAGGAAATATTAAATTGCTACTTTAAAGAAGCTCAAAAGTGTGCAATATTAAAAAAAAAAAAAGCCAACCATAACAAGTTTAGTTGTATAAAATATTAATTCCCCCCATTATTAATAGCAGGGAAGGCAGCAGTTTGGCTTTTTGCAGCATCTTCACACCCCTCTTGGGCGTTCTAGCGAGCTGTCCCCAGTCAGCATCCAGGACTCCTCTGGGGTTACTGCTCTGTTTCACTAAGGAATGGAGACCAGAGGAAAAAGCTGAGGACTCTTTGCAGGACCCCAAGATGAAACAATTGGAAGTGCCAGTTAATTTCACATCCTTTGCCCTTCTCAGCTATATCCAAAATAGAAAAAGTGGCAGGCACCTTCTAGGGTAATCAGCGCGCTACAGTGATTTGGGGCTAATTAGATGTTAGTAATTAAGAAAAGACTGCTGTGACGGATGTTTTTACAGGTTGCATTGTTGACTCAAGAAATAAGACTGTTCACCTTTAAGTATTGTCAGTCACATTTCTTTAGCTGGGAAGAATTAAATGTCAATTTTATCTTGCTTCATCACTGCTCTTTAATCAATGTCGATGCATCACTTCCCACTATCGTTCCTCCATCAAACACTGACCTGGAAATCTGACACTGAGCTTTTCAACACCAGCTCAGCTAATTAAGAACTTTGTTATTCCACCTTCCATCTTTTAAAGAAAAGTTAAAAAAAAGTGCCAAAGAACCTTTTGCTTTCATGTGGAAAAGCATCAGCAGGGGGTTAATAATAATTATTAAAATGACTGACAGCTGGGGCTGTGCTGTGATTTGGCCCAGCCCTGTGGTCCTGTAGACACAGAAAGGTAAAAGCTAAGAATAGTCAGGCCCTGAATTACTACAGTGAATAAATGGGATTTTAGGAATGAAAATAGCTCTCTACCCTGAGACTACAGGAGCCAGAAAGGTGCTGATATTTATTTTTGAATCTGACCCTTTCAGCAGGGCAGCCAAACCCTCCCCACATCACTGGGAAGCAGCAGGAGCACTCGGAGCCTTCCCAAAGCAGCCCATCCCAGACACTGTGGGCCACCAGCAAGGAATTAAAAAGCAGGGCTGAGCTGTATCCAGATGGGTTTACTGGATTTTCCTGCACGCAAGCAGAGGAGACTGTTTAATACATGTACTGCCACACATCCTGGGAGCCCTAAGCACAGATTAACTCTCAGTATTCTGGGGCCTGCACAACATGTCAGCCCCAGCCCCACAGATCTCACAGCCTGAGCATGAGAAATGGAATAAAAACTGGGAAAACGGCGAAAGCAACTGGGAAATTTTGATCAGTACCGTGTCACTGTCACTCTGTCTTTCACAGGCTTTTGGAGTTCAAATATTACAAAAACATCTCCTTTTGAAGATACTTCCCACCTTTCCCTGAGCCCAGGGGGAACTCATAAGGCCACATACTGCAAAAGAGTTTGCTAGAAAACTTGGCTGGTAGAAAATCAATTCGTTGTGGCCTGTCAGAAGTGGGCAGAGATTTGTCAATACTAAGTAAGAGTGATAAGCAGGATGGATATGGACTGTGAAGGCTCTTCAATAAAGAGATGGTCAGGACTAGCAATGAGGACTTGAGGGGCAGAAGCAGGTCAAAGCTCCTTGGACACAGAATCCAGCAACAAGGCAAATCTGGGTGAGAAATCTGCTGGTTTCTGCTTCTAAAAGAGAAATATTAGGTGCATTTTCTGAGCATAAGCGAGAAGAACAACCAAGGCATATATTTGGCTGATATCTGTGTTTTCTTAATCAACTGCAAACAGTACCAGGAAGTTCAAATTTGGCTGATCTGACTCCTTAGAGGTGGGGGAACAAAAACACAAGCACTTGGCACAAACCATTGTTTATATTATCTCACCCAGAAGACCTGCAGACCCAACGACTCAAGCAGACTCCAAAGGCTTTCACAGGATTACTTGTGTGAGAAAGACCTTCTTTTTTGCACAAAAATAAAGATTCAGAATTCCAAATATATTTTAAGGGCCAGGTTTCTAGTGAAAGATGGAGAAAAGACGCAGGTGGCAATCTTTATCGCCCTTTTCCAGGCCAGCATTTTCTTTGGTAGTTTTTTTAGGAGAAAAAAAGATTTGCTATAGAGCAAGCCATGCTTCTTTAAAAGCTCACCAGTCCTCTCAGTGTCCTCTCCTAGCTCCAAAGCAGGTGTGTGCAGCAGCTCCATCCTGACCCTGCCCTTATCCTAAGACTTCAATTCCAATGGGACTCCAGGCAATTCTGGCTCTGGAGGCCCTCAGTTCCCAAAACCAAATGGTGAGCCCCCTCTCAGCTCTGTCTAAAACCCACCAAATTCCACTGCACCTGCAGGGAGGTGCAGATCCCTCAAGTTTTGAACCTCTTCATTTTTTCCAGTCCATGAGCAGGACACCTCAGAGAGAAAACACCCAGTGGAGGCACTGAGAGTGCGTGACCAGGGTTTGGCACTGCCACACAGTTTTTCTGCTGCTAAATCACAATCTCAGGAGCTCAGCCTCTCACCTGGCAAAGGGAGGTTCCTCAGTGTCTAGGTTTTGTGAAGATCTATTCTGTAGTACCTATGGGAAGCAGCTTTAGAGGATCTGCAAAGGCACCTCAGTCACACCGTGATTCCTTCATTCCCACTCATGGATTGCACTTCTTCTGCACCGCAGCAACCTCGATCCTGCAAAGTGTGTGAGCACAAACTGAGAGTGGAGCTGGTTTTTCCATGCTTTGCAGAACCAGGGCTGAAACATCCATCAGAGATACATCCAAACACACAGCTGACAAAATAAATATCTTCTTAGTGCTCCTATTATCATCCAGTGTTTTGGGGCCGGCTCATAAAGGCGCTTATGTGCAACAATGCCTAAGCAAACTGGGCTGATTTAAGAGGGCTGAGGGAACACTTAGCTGAGAATTTCCTGGCTTCAGTTAGATGCAGTCAGAACGTTAAGATTATATTTCAGTGTCAGTATGTTGTTTTTATTTGCTTTATTAAATTTGCTTTAACTTGCATTGACATTTTCTTCCCCTTGTTACTCAATCTCTCAGCTGTAAAGATTCCTTTTTGCTGCACTGTTTTGCCATTTGTATCAAAAATAAACATTTAATGCAATAGGAAGTCTTAATTTTTTATCACCAAGAAGTGAAATCAAACCCCAAATGATGATGTTGCTTGACTTCCAGTCCCAGCCTGGCCAGACCAGTCAAGAGATTTTTGATCAGAGGCAGCTGTACCACCAAAACACAGAATTTACTCTCTCAGGCCATGCAGTTACTGCATTTGAGCCTGAAAATCCAGCTTAAATTCCCCACTTCCTCTGTCACAGATGGAGCAATAGCACTGCTAGGAACAGCATTGCTGTTACTGATTGCAACCATGGGAAAGCTTCACAGTGCCAAGTTTCTTAAAGGTAACTTCAATGTCAGTGCATGCAGCATTGCACCTGTAAGTGTTGCTGGGGGTCTAAGTGACAATGTGATGGGATGCTGGAAGCTCACTTGGAAAATCAATGTACATTTAAGTCACGCACTGGTGTACAGTGGTACCTCTCTGCCTTATGCATGATACAGAATTTTGTTCTGCAAGAAAACATTATTTTCAGCTTTTTGAAGGCCAAGCGGTTAAAGTTTCAGATTTGATTGTAAGTAAATATCAGAGCTACTGCACTCTTATTGAGGCTCTTTTGTATATAGGAGCCCTCTGGAGCTCAGCCCCCAGCTCCAGCAGTGTGCAGAGCTGGAATCTGGACAGGACAGAGGGGTCACAGCACAGGGCATGAAATGCTGCACTGCCCCTGGGAGCAAAGAAAAGTGAGTCTTGGCATAACCTGCCCTGTAATGCACTGTGGGGCACAGCCAGGCTGGGTGGAAATCAGACCTTCACCCTTCCAATCAGCAGAGGACAAGATTTAGGTTTTGGCCTGCCTGTCTCTTCAAGACTCAGGGAAGGGCATGACTCCCTGGCAATAGGAGGTGAGGGATAAAGCTGACACTGGCTGCCTGGAATCACCTTGTCTGTGCAAGAGGAGATGAGACATTGATCTCATGCCCCTGGGTTTGCCAAGATCATGTGCAGGTCTCACCAGGATGCTCCCCTCTCACCTAAATCCTCCCCAGTGCCAGAGCCCAACCATCTGGCAGCGCCGGGTGCCAGTCATTAAGCTGACTTTACTTTGAAACACCAAACTCCAGAGGCCTGGGGAGATGTAACTTCTCTCCAGAGAGAGAATCCCACAAGGTCTTTACTTTATATGAGAGCCTTGCTGTACACAGGAACAGCAAACCACAGATGCAAGTGAAAAACTCACAGACTGCCAATATTCTCCTTGCTTTATGTGCTGAGGTTGCTGAAATCCCAGAGAGCTGATGATCTCCTGCACTATCAGTGCTGAAGTGTAGCCCAAAGAGACTGGGGATGAGCAAGGAACAAGGCACAGCTCTCAGGTCTGTGCAGATACTGAATAAACTGGACCTGTAGTTTTACTCCCAATGTGCAGAGATTACACAACGTGCCTGGCCAGCTGTACAGTTGAGGTGTTCTTCAGTTCAACCCAACTCCCAATCCACCAGCAATAAATCCCACAGCAATCAGCACCAAGACACTACAGTGGGAGTGATCCATGGTTCTGAAGACAGACAGACCGACGGAAGTGAACTTTATGGATATTTTCTGTGAGAGGGATATAACTAAAGTATGGCCAGGATTTTTAATGGCTGGTAAAGAATGAAGCCCATGATTGGGCACCAGGGCTGTGGTGCACCAAGCTATGTGAGAATTAAGTGCTTCATCAACACTGTGCCTTTAATGCACAGAGCATACATTTGATTTGCTTCAGGCACAGCACTTCACTGTCACATTTGCCTGGGATCTCACCCAGATAAGTGAACCACAGCACCAGCCTCTGCTCTTTGCTCTGTGAACGCTGGCACCAGTCCCAAGGATGCAAAAGTCCTGACACCAGTGTCAGGAAGCCACATGAAAAGGTGAAACATCAAGTGATCCTTCTAAAAGAAATCACTGCAGGAGCCTTTCATTCACCTTCAGCTTCCTGAACCTTGAGGCCACACTTGCTTTATGCTGCTCAGCTTTCCTTCTCAGCTCCAGAAACTTGTGCCTTTTAAAACAAGAGTGCAATTCTATTTCCTTCTCTTCCAGCCAGCAGCTACAGCTTCCAGAGAAAGACCAGACACTGCAGTGGAGTTTCCAATGTTGGCAGAGGTTTGTACCTGGCTGTCTGGGCAAGCTCTGACCTGGAGGCTGTGTCCTGGAACCAGCTGTGAACAGCTGCCCACGGGAGCCACACGTACAGACACAGCAGCTCCTCTGGGTCTGCACTGCCTTAAGGACAGAGTTTTCTTTTGCAACTCCCATAAGAGGGTTTATTTAGAAAATGGGGTTTTGCTAGTAAAGCCTGCCAGGAGGAGCTGCTGGTCTTTTTATGTCATGGTCCAAAGGGCTGATCAGATTGTCACAGACCCAAGGCATCAGCCCCTTTGGAAAAGGATTCATGCCATGACGTGCAGCAAGAAATACCCTCCAACACTGCAGGAGAGCAGTGTCATGTTTGTTAGGAGGGGAAAAACTGTCAACATGCCTGCGAGGCTGCTCCTGCACGTCCCCTGCACTGAGGATCATTTCCAACCCATTAAAGGTTTTTTAAGGCCTGGATTCAGACCCAGCATGACCCTGTGTAACGTGGCCATTCCCAGCACCCACTGGCCAGGCTCTCCCCTGGGCAGAGCTGGGAGGATGGCAGCCAAAGACTGGGATTGATTTTACTACTTGGAGGGAGGGCTGATGCCTCTACACTGAGACTTCTTCCAAAGGCCAGAAAATTCCTGCTGGTCACTGCAGGACTGAGCCCAGTAACATCCACACGCAGCTCTCAGATTCACACAGCCAGGTGTAGCCCAACCATGGTAGAATTTAGCTTTGTCTTCCCCTTTTAAAAACATCAATAGGAAAAAAAGGAATTTTTAAAAATCCAGTTCTCAGGCAGCAAGAGCAAATCAGTCCATCTCCTCTCCCCATGCTTCTAAAGCACCCCAAAAGGGGATAACCTGACCCACACAGCCTGTCCTGGGGGGCTGGTGGGGAATTTGGGCATGCACACAGCTTCTACCTACCAAATTAAACATAACATTGACCTACCCAGAGCCCCCCAGCACTGCACGATGGACAATTGGTTCAGACCAAGCCTCCTGCTTGGTCTACCACAGCAGTCTAGACATTGCAAGTACAACATGGCACTTTTTCTACACTAATAAACCCATAAGGGCAGGGAAGGCTGCAGGAAAAATGAGAACTACCAGAGCAGAACAGCCCCTGAGTTTTTGTTTATCGCAAACTAATTAAAACAAAAAGCAAACCATAACTCAACCCTTAATAATAGGTAACCAGATGTGTCATTACTTGACCATGTTACATTGCAGCACATATATAAAGGCTAGAAGATTATTTTTCAAAGCAATGTGCCACTGCTAAGGGTTTCCTAGCACTTTTATAACACACTTAGCACCTGAAGGAATTTTACCTACCAAGGCTAAAGCAAAATATGGCTAAAGCTAAGGCACACAGCCCCTCAACCCAAAAATTAAAATGTCAGCATACAACACTGCACAGTACACCATAAGACACCCTTCCTATTAATAGGAGATATTTCCTCAAAGGACATTATTTCTGTTGATTATAAAAAATGTCCTGAATAAGGAAAATGATGCCAAAGTCAGAGCAGTGGGCCATTTTATTTTTCTTTTTTTTTATGCACAGAATTTACTCAGCCCCAGCCAAGCACAGAAAAAAAACCCCAATATTTACAGAGGTAATAAAATATGACAGTGTGAGCAATTTACCTGATTATCAAAATGATCAGGAACAAAAGTAAAAGGACAACACTAGAAAAAGTCCCAGGCCTAAATCCAATAAAGCTTCTGTAGGCTTCTAAGACCCCACAGAAACCACTGCTCATTACATATTTCTCAATGAGGGTACATTGCTCCTGTCTGAAACCACATGGCCAATGGCTAAATGGCCAAACAACCCAAGATCTGCATGTTATTCATCTCATCTCACTGTCAATTACTTTTCAATCCACCTGACTGGGTTTTCCACCCTCTTCTCCAGTATCTTTCCTGTAGCTTGAATGTTCAAATGTCCAGCACTGATCAATCTCTCTCCCCATGAAAGCCATCATAGGCACCAAGAGGATCCATGCTGATCCTCTGGGGAATGACAGGTAAGAGCCACCAGAGGCTGCAGGTGGGTGAAGACGCTTCCAGGATGGCTGGAGAAGGAAAACAGCTGGGAAAAAGCCATTTTCTGCAGTGGCCTTGTCTCTGCTCTACAGTGACCCAGAAAGAGCACTGCAGCTGGGCAGATCCAAGCTGTGGGCAGTGGAATGGCTCCAGAGCTGGAAATGTGAGGTCTGCTGGGTCTATCCTGTGCAGCATGGGAAGAGATCCCTGCAGATAAACTTATTTTTGGCTTGTGGTTTACTTAGGCTAAGTAAATAAACCAAACATATACATAGGCTTGGCTCAGGAACAAATGAAAAACCACAACGGTGCCTCGAACACAAAAACTGTTCTGACTGCTGCTCCCTGCCCAGAATCTCCTGCAGACTGAAACGCAGGCTTTTCTTTCTGAACCATAATTAATGTTTTTGCAATATTGCCTCAGAGTTCGCCCGGGCCATCTGATGAATCTGACTAATAGGGGAAGATGCTTTTAACCTGTGGGCTGCCAGACAGCTGGGTACCTCCTCAGCCACATATATTTGGCTGTCAGGTTGAAAGAAAGGCAGCAGATTCAGGGTTAAGCACTATTCCTGTCATGATTGCCCTGAACTTGCCCAGTTAAATTGCAACAGCATGGGTCTCCATAATTATCTAATTGTTAGTGTTGTGCCTTTACGTAATTTATGATGTAGCATTAAAGCCTGACCTCTGGTTTGAGATGAAGTGCAGTACTGCTGACATCCAAGCTCAAATTAGTAGGTAAGTAAGCACCCAATTAACGATTATGCCACTGAGCTTTCATTTCAATCTGACCACACTGCTACACTAATCAGTTTTCTAAGCCTTTCACCTTCCCCATAACTAATAAGCATTTCTCCTGCTTTTTATGTCTGCAAAAGCCTTGTTATCCTCATAAAAAGCACTCCAAGATTGCTGCTTCCAGTAATTCCTGCATTAAGCCACTGGCCCAGTGGCATATTACCAGCTCTCCAGCCACCTGATCAGTAAAATCCAAGGTATAAAGCACAGGCACACTGGCATTCTGCAGCAGAGATAAAATCCTTGCAGGGGAGAGGAGCTGTCTTGGACCCAAAGCAGTGCAATTTAGGTGACAATTTGGCCCTGCCAAGGATCACGCAGCTTCACAGGAGTTTAAGGATGCAGGACAAAGGGACTGAACATCAAACCATATTTTGCAGCTGGCTAAACTCTGTCATCTCAACAGAAACAGTGAACGAGACCTGGAGCATCACATATCTGGAGTCTTAATCTTGGATGAGTGAATTACTTTGCCTTTGCCATCAGCTAGGAGCATGCACTGAGTGGTTGTGCCTACACAACTCAATCCACATGTTGGGCACTGCCTCACCTCTTGCATCACTGCAGCACTAAGAACACCCCACCCCTTGAAAATCCAAGCCGTGGAGCTGAAGATCTGTTCCTCTTGGAATGAGATCTCCAGTTTTATCCAGATATAATAAAGATACGATAAGAACTCAAGGCCTGGGCAATAATATCTGCATGATGGCTGAAGTCAGTGCTGAAATGTGAGCCTACAGGGGGAAACAAATCCTCACTTCCCTGCAACCCCATTCTCTTCATTCTCTCCTCACCTGCAGTTCTCCAGAGCTCCTCTAATCTCTAAAATGTTTATTTTCAAGGTACTTGTAACTTTTTCTTAGTAGCCAGCTATTTAAAAATCTGATCTCAACAGTAAAATGTAGAAATCCCCTTTTTTTCAAAGGAAGAAAGATTCAGTCAAGCACTGCCACTGGGCCAGACAAGCACTGCAAAGCTGCAATTCAATGCAGAAGCGTGGTGTAAAACACAATCCCAAACCAAGAGCAAGGAACCAGCACTTGGATGGAATCACACGCAGTTAGAGACGCTAAGGCATAAACAGGTGCAGTCAGCAATGTCAGGAGAAAATTTTAAAAAAATATAAAACAATAACACATAATTAATGTCAGCTCAAGATTTGAATACCACGTTGGGGAATGCAATATCAAAATAATGTTTCTCACAGCAGGGAAAAAAAATGGTAAGAAAAAGCTGCACATTATAGGAAATGAGTTGTGTGAAATACGTAAAAAAGCTGACAGAGTCACATAGCTACAGAGGCTAATTTCCTGTTCCACTGTGGAGACAGCCCTGATCAGCTGGACTTAATATAGCCTTCTCCATGGCAGCTGGGTCAAATCGTGGCCTAAGCACCAGAAAATTGCCTGCCATGTGGATGAGTTTAGTGCACAATAAGCTGTGTGGTAAATAAACACGTTTAGCCTGGTCAGTAGGACACTCAAGAGTTTTATGACACATCCAGATAGACACAGCCAGAGAGTTGCTGCAAATTGGCTGATTCAGGGTAACTCCTTCACGTGGCCCAGTCTTAGGGCTCCACAAGCAATTTTCTTCATGATACCAAAACGTTCTAATAGGACCCACCCTTCTGTGCAAGGACAAAACACCCTCACTTCCTCAAAACTCCACATAGATACGACAATCCTTTAAGGCAATGCTTCCAAACACCCGGTTTAGAAGGCATCCCTGCAAACTCCCCTTGGCTGGTAATGCCCACAAGTCAGGACACGGTTCCCAGCAGGTTTTGAATGCTGTCCCCTCTTTCATGAACAATATGGTGCTGATTCCCCAACCCATCTTCTGTCAGCAGCTTCCTCCACCAACTCACCCGCCCGCCCTGGAGTTTTTTCTCTGGCACTAATGAGCACCCCGGTGGATTTGGGACTGGACTGCCCACTCATCTCCTACAAATTACCACAGATTTAAAGCAGCAAAACTATGAAGGAGTCCATAAGGATGTAAGACTGGGTTTTATAGCTACCCTTGCCCTGGCTGAGTCAACAAGAAAGCACTCTACCTGACTAATTGGGAGTCACTCTGCCTTCTGACATCCGTGCCTTCAGCTCTTATTCCGAGCTACGCAGAGGAGACTTGGGAATGTTTTAAATTATTGATGAGGATAGGAAACCTATCTCTGAAACGCCTTTGGCAAACTCTTAATATTCTGGGATTTGGCATCAGGAAAGACAATGCCTCTGCCTCACTCACGCTGTTGATGCCTCTAATTTACTCGCACTATAAAATTACAGTTTCTGATCATTTCCATACAGGATGGAGAGGCAAATGGAAAGTGCATTGTTTATTGCTCTGAAAGCTTCCAGGTAATCCATCTTTGGCGCTGGAGTCTGCAAACCTTTCCATTTGCAAAATTTTCATTGATGACAGGAGTCCTCAGAGAAGCCGACCCAAAGCAGTCGGTTGCCATAAACACATTGGATAATTATCTTAATTATTTATAATAGCGCCAGTAAGCAAGCCAGCACTGAACTCACAGGTCCTGCCCTGGACAGCTCACATTTTAATCAGACGTGAGCACAGTGTGCAAGAGGCAAAGCAGGGATGACATACAGGCTGCCAGGTGAGTTTATTAATATTTTAGGAAAGAGTTCATCAGTAGAAGGGTATTAATGTTTTCTGACCATTTGGCATGAGAGTGTTCAACCTGACCAAGCATCACAGAGCAGAGATATTTTTCCCCCCACATTTTTAAAGGTAATATATTCAAACATGACAAAGCCCCACAAAAATCTTCTAATTATTTTCTTTTGACTCACATGGTTTCAGATTGATGGGTTTGGCTCAGGCTGTGCTGTGTCTTCAGAGATAGAAAATCTGAGAAAAAC
This sequence comes from Brachypodius melanocephalos, assembly GCA_013398615.1. Classification (NCBI taxonomy): domain Eukaryota; kingdom Metazoa; phylum Chordata; class Aves; order Passeriformes; family Pycnonotidae; genus Brachypodius; species Brachypodius melanocephalos. Next base: position 2,896,168 of record VZSR01003798.1, on the reverse strand, counting down.
ATCCTTTGGTGCCTTGATACTGGGACCAAATTACCAAATCCAGAGACTCACTAAATCTCAAGACTCCGCTCACTTTCACCTTTGATGGCTCAAAACATCATTCCTCACAAATGGCATCAAGGTTGATACAAAAGGAATTAATTGCACCATCCTCTCCAAAAATAGCTCAATCTATACTTGTCATTATCTGAAAGGAGGAAAGCAGCTTGTGACTACTAATGGGAGGTGCTGCACCCCCTTCTTTGAGAAGAGGAAGAGAAAAAGGTCAAGAAGGGAACAAGAACACAACTGAAGTCATATGGCAACCTGTGGATGTGCCTTGGGACTGATCTCTCTCAAGGCCCAGATTTGCTCCCTTGTTGCCAGACACTGGTTTGCTACTCAATCAAGTTTCTTCAGGTATTACGTGTAAACAGTGTCCCAAAATCTGCCCAGATGTATATCTGGCAACATGTGTGTATCTACACACATGTACTTTACACACACACGGAGTCTGGCCTTTCTTCATGAAAACACTCCTACCTGGTAAGAGCACCTGGCCATACTGAGAGCAGTGACAGAGGTTGAATTTGTCTTTAACCTATGGATTTTGCAAGTGCTGACTGCCAAAATGTGTTTTTTCAGCTGGTTGGTGTGCCGGTTGTTCGTTAATCAACCATTTTTATTATCCATTAGTGTGCATTAAGCTAAAAAAAAAAATTAATTTGGAGCAGGGATCCCATTCTTTTTCTCTTATCTAATTTTCTGTTCTCAGAGGAAGTTTATATTTTTCCATTTGAAAGAGATAGAATTACTGCAAAAGGGTCTGTCTGCACTGACAGATCTAGCTTTCGTTTCCTCCTCAACAGCTGGGTTATTATTAGAACTGGCAGAATAATTCATAATGAATAATTTGACACTTATTCTTCCATACATATATCACAAGTTGCCCACATTTATTTGTTACTCCAAATTATTAACCATAGACTGTGCCAACAACTCCCAAAGGGGCATTACTGATACAATATATTCCTTGTGTTTCCCCCTTGCCTCCATCAGGAAATTCTTTCATTAAAGTCAGAGTGGAAAGCATTAATTACCCCTTATTTAAAGGTAATAACTCATCATCTGTAATCATTCCTCAGAGGCAGATGCTCATATGATGACCCAAACTACTGCAGATTTTGCATTCACTGTTGGATGCAGATGAAAATTCACTGAGAACCCAAGGAAGAACAGTTTTAGCTTTCTGGGTCACGTCCTTGCAGAGAGAAATTTCTGTTGGATTACGGCCTTTTCAGGACTTCTTGTATCCATAAGAGATCACTTCTGTCTTGTCTGAATAGCTCAGGAGTCATCAGAGCCTTTAAGTAACTGAGTGAGATGATTACACTGTGTAGGCTATATTTTCAAAGGTTAAGTGGGATTTTAGCAGGTGAATGAACCTCATTTTGGTGCCAGAGCAAGGAGAGCATGGGTGAATATGATCTTTGGTAGTATGTTATGTGCAATCCCTTTTGTTACTTTTAATTTGTAACAGCAAAAGTCCAATACAGCTCCAGGGACGCATTTCTGCTAAGCCCTGAGGTAAATCAGCACACAAAGAGAAGAGAAGACAGCCCATGGCCACATCCACTGAGCCTCCAACCTAGTGCCCCCTTAGCAGAAGGACAAACAAGCATTTCTCATCTCTCTAAAGGACAAAGAGAACAACACCATCTCTCTCCAACTCCACCTTAGTGGTGCATATGAAAAAGAACCAGTCAAGACAATCTCTGCCTAGAGTGGGTACATTGCTCTTGACAGCTCTGGACAGCCTCAGGTACCTACTGGCATTAGCAGACATTGAAACCACTCTCAAAATACCCCAGCAGCCTTGTAAACCAGAGACAAATACCAGCAAATGTAAAGGAACTGCCATGTGCAAAGCCAAGTCAGCCTATGGCATACGGGTACAAATACAAAAACCAAGGGCCCAGCCCAGAGCATTGGAAACTACAAGAGCTCACTGTTGTCTGGCCCAGGCTACACAAAGGCTTTTAGTTATTTCAAGCTCAACAGGTGAGTTTAAACAACCTGCTTAACACAAAACATAAGGCTAAAATCCAGAAGTAAGCTAAACATATTGGCATTCTGGCACCTTATGCTGAATAATTCATACATAAGGTACTGTAGAAAAGAAACATATGGTTTTGGTCCTCAGTGACTTTTTAAGCAGAACATTTAAGAACCAACCTCAAATGTATAAGTCCAGCAAAAGGCTTCTTGTGCAGAATGAAAAGAGATCATTACAACCACAGTCTGTCTCTCCCTTCAACATTTCCCACGGAGATTTAAATGTCTTTATTTGATTCCGTCCCAAAGCAAAAGAGAAACGCTTACAAAAATCTCACCTACGACAAGATTTAGGGTGTTATCCTTGTTGCCCTACAGTTCAGCTTATCTCATTTTGACTAATACTGATGTATTAACAGATACAAAGACCTTCCTTTCAAAAATGAGCATCAGTTGAGGTCCAAACTGTCTCCAGAGTTGTCTTAGTACAGCCATCAGTGCATCAATTCTCTCCTTGCTTGCTCTGAATTGGGGCTCCTGCTGATCACCATATGCATGTCTGATAGCTGCCATTAAAAATCATCATTGCACACACCAGTCCCTCAAACACAGGCAGTGGAAAATAAACTCAGGAACCCAGCATGGGAACTGCTGGCAAATGAAGACTTTTAGCATTTTACTCAGCCAAAGTACACAGCTACTTTACTCTTGGCTAATGCCTCCTCCTTTCTGAGACACCTAAACCTACGTGCAAAGTGACAGCACTGCTGCAGTTACATCTTTAATCACAGCAGTGGTTAAAAGCCAAAAGTAAGCTAAACATATTGGCATTCTGGCACCTTATGCTGAATAATTCGTACGTAAAGTGCTGCAGAAAAGAAACATATGTTCTTGGTCCATAGTGTCTTTACTGTAAAATATTTAGGAATTAGCATAGGATGTATATAGTCAATAGCAGCCCACCAGTGTGGTGTCAGAGTCTATCTGTACCTTTATATACCCCTCCACCATGTTGATAGAGCACATACATATTTATATCAGAGATTGAAATCCATTTAGCAAACAAATGGTTCAGGTTAGTCCAGCATTTTGAACACTTCTTTACAGTGGACATGGACAATAACGCTGACATCCTTATGAGCAATGTGCCCCTCCTCTGCAAACATGCAACAGGGATGTCAAAATTTACAGCCCTTTGCAGCACCCAGTCTAACTGATATTGCTTTACATTTACACATAAGGCTTTGAATCCCAGCTCATCACACCACTGAGCTCAGAATCAGGTCCAGCAGGTCTGGAAAGGCACCCAGACACATGCACACAACAGAGGGAACCTTTTGGCATATCCATGAAGAATAGACCTTCCAAAAAAACATCCAGTATACAGATGAGCCCTCAAATTAGTAGAGAAAGCATGACGACTTCAGCAGTGGTGGCTGATGAAGAGACACACACATACACACCTCTGCCACCAATCGTGCTGCTAGGGCATTCATCAAATTAAGTACCAAGAGGAACAACACCTCTGATATCTCTTCATTTGGGGCTCCAGTAAATGAAGCACTAGATTAGGCCTGACAGAGGCCTAATGCAGCTTGAGCTTTTCCTGGTGTAATTAATTGGAACTTCGCCAGCTTGACAAATTGGAATGATGAATCTATCTTGTATGAATAGAAAAAAAATGCATAATCAGTCAAAGATTTAGTTAAGACAGCTTCTCTCTGACTCCCTGCCATAGCTAAATCCATTAAGGCGAGGAAACATCACTTTAAGAAAAGGCACTGCTCTCCCTATGTTCAATTTATAACTTTTTGTTCTTGAATTTAATGGAGCAGTCAACCTGGACAGATTTGACTTTGGAGGGGAGAGGAAGGGGGAGGTGGGAAAGGTTGTTTTATTTTTAGCATTCTCATCTTCCCTGAGCCTGGGTAGTCTGGGAAAGAAAATAGTCTCTTTGGTCTGAACATGCATTCCTGGGGCTGGATTTTAAATCTTTGGGGTTACACAGGGGAATCTAATAAGAGCACCCACATACTTTGCCACCAAGATGATTTGGTGATACAACTTGCTTGTCAAGTTTTTCCCCTACTAACTTGTTTAATTGCTGGTAACATTTAGGCAGTAGAGGATGTGATGGATTGACTGCTCCGACAGCATTGCTTTTTCCTCTCCAATTACCACCTAGTTGTAAAGGCCCTTTCCTGACACATTTAATGGAGAAGCAGAGGGAAAGCAGGTTTGCTTACTTTTAAAATACATTTTTATCATTTGGCAGGGTTTTTTCCATATATTTTATTTAAACCATGTGCTTCCCCTCTCCCTCCATCTCACCTGCTCAGTCATAAGGCCCAAATTTCGAAGAATCAATTAAGCAGCTAATATCCCCATTTGTACTGGACGTTTTGAAAAAAACTTTACATTTCCTCTTCGAGGCCGTGGGCTGCAGAATAAGTTACTCACACGTGACGGAAGAAACGCTTGTTGGTTAAGTGAGAGTTGACAACGATGGTTTTCATTTCAAACAACCCAGAATTCCTCCTTGGCTCGCAGACGCCAAAGTGCCAGGCAAATGTTTAGCTGACATAACGCAAGTGACTGGCCATAGATTTATTTGACAAACAGTTGAGCAGACAGCCCTATATTGCACTCACTTGTACCCCACGCAACCCCACCGGAGCCAGGAGGATTGTGCTGGCAGGAACGAGAGCAGGATTAAACCCAAACACTGCGGTTCACGCATCGAGCCATTTGCTTTTGGCCACTGGCCAAGCTGACAGCCACATTTAAATAAGCCACCTGCTGAGTAGGGAGTTTAGAGAGCTAAGTGCTCCGGAGAGCTTTAGCCCAAAAGTATATTGAACTTATGCAATAAGGCGTGAAGTGAAAGGATTTCAGTGACAAAGAGTACCAGAAGCCATATTATGGTCCTGACCTCTTGTTCTAGGTCAGAATAGCTGTTGGGATGCTCCCTTCCTTGCCTACACTACCGAAAATATATCAGACAGAAGCTCCATCCAGAGGACACCGTCACAAGGAGTGTAAACACAGTGGATGCCCAAATCCCTTTCTGCTATCTCTATCAGTGCTATCAAACAGGACATGTTATTTCCCTCTAGATATTGTTGTGATTTTATTCTTCAGCGGAGCCGGACTGTCTGTGTCAGAAGCAGAAGTTCTTTCCCAGGACAGCCATGAGACCCCTTTCTTCCCATGCACTTCCTTAGCACTAGGCCTTGTCAAGGTCACCTCATCATCTCTCTCCATTCGGTTCTCACTCTCTTTGTCAGTTTTAACAACGATGTCTGTAAGCACCTGGAGGCTGAAACAGGACCGGGCACTTTCTGCTGCTGATTATGTGTGAAAAAATAACAACTTCCTGATAGTACCAATCCAGTGACAAAAATCTCTCCAAAGAGAGAGGCAGAACAAAGTGACAGCACGACGAGGAGTTCTGTTGTTCCGGCCCAGAACAGCAGCAGATTGTAAGAGCGTTATTTGGCTTACTTAGCCCCAAATTGGTCAAATCAAACCTAACCAAGTTATAGCTGCAAAGAGCCCTGGGAGGAAGGTCTGCTCAGCATCACACAGGACAGCCCCCCCACACTCAGACCCTTTAACAACACTGCTTTTCCTCTGAACTTCAGAGGGACACACCTGAGGTATTTGAACTATCTACAGCTGTGTAGATATCCACCTATAATTTTGGATACAATTTACATTCTCACTCTTTCCTCATTTGCACTGTTACTGCTGCTTGCCTTGCCCCCTTCTCAGTCTTTGTTCAGGAGGCCCCGATATGGCCTTCTACCAGTGGAAACTCCCAGCTTATTTTTTACTTCTTTACCCTCAAAAATGTCACACAAATGACTTCTGACTTGGTGGTGACATGGAGGTTGTCAAGTCAAGTTTAGCAGCTGACTCACAGGCCATTACTCACCCAACTGCCATTCCACTTTTAACCTCCCCAGCCTGTGTTTAAAACTGAGTATCACACCCTGTAGCTATGCTGCTAGGAAACACATTAAGAGCTTAATTTGAATAAAAATATGTTCTTTTCAGTGCAGAAAAAGCCCTTATTTAGATATAGGAGATGACAAGCAAATTATTTTAGTGTCAGAGGACTTGAACCCTTACTCGTTACAGTATAATATGTCATGGCACTGATTTTATGCAATGGGCATTTAGGAGTTAATGATTTGTCAATTAAACAGCTGTAGCCAAAAGATCTAAAAATTATTACAGAAGCAGTTGTCACAGGAGGTCCTGCTCCCTAAAGTGGCTCTGCAAGCCATGTCCAGGAGGAATTTGAACATCAGGTCGTTTGGTTTTGGTCACATCTTGGATCCTGCCCTGACCATGGGAACCACGTGCCCAACACTCACCCTACTGTGCTGTTTGCCCTTTGCTCACCAAGCAAAACAGAGACCAGCAGTACATTGTTTAACCATTAGAAGGGCTGTGGTTGTGTCACCTCACACAGGACCACAGAAGGTCCAAGAGACTACAGAAGTGACCTGAGAATTATTTGTACCCGCTCTGCACAACACCTCCCTGCAAATCCACCTGCACACCCAACCTCTGCCATTGCCCTCAGCTGCTTCTTGCTGCAATCAGAGAAATGCATTAAAAACACACAACCTACAGAACAGAGGCATGAGTTTGGAATGTCTGTACCTGAACATCTGGGTCCAAAAAGGGCATTTCAGCCTGATAGAAAAGTAAAAATTTGAATTTAAATTTTGAGTTGAGAATTTCTCCCTCTCCACACTGAATGCATGATGCCCATGCACTCACCTGCCCCTTGTACAGAAGATTTCCTTTTTACTGGAGAGATTTCATCATAAGCTTTGGGTTCAATTTTTCTCCATCTCCACACTGAATACTCATAGATGCACACACACCTGCCCCTTGTACAGAAGGGAGGGGGGGGGTTGTTTGTTTTTTTTAACTATCCTTTCTGGGCAAGGATGATCAATCGTCTCTGTCTCTTGCTAGTCATGTCCCTATTACAGAAGATCCTGTTCCAATAAATGATTAGTATGTGCAGAATGCATTAAAATGAATTATAATAGCAATCTGATCCCCAGTGCCTCGGCAGAACCTTTCCATCACAGGTGACAGCTGGTTCCCTTGGGCTCAGCTCTGGAGAAAGAGTGCCAGACCTCAAAACTCAATCCAATAACTTGGGATGAACCTCACCAACTACACAGAGCATGCAGCTCTCCCATTGTCTCCAAACTAGGAGAGAGATACTTCAAAGGCTATTCAACAAGCTGGTGTGCACAACCTCATCTCAAATAAATGTGAATGCTTTTTTTTCATATATTATGTGATTACAGCCTCTATCTGCCTATGGTGCTATGTTTTATTACAGGCCACCAAAAATAATTAGTTGGTGACCCAGAAAACTGATACATAAAATCCTTTTAATCACCAATATGGCTTTCAATTATATAGTGTAAACTTATTAACCTTTTTACTGCTGAGATTTGATTTATGGAATTCCAGCTGCATTAACATTACAGGAGGAGATAGAAAGTGTCTCCTATGATGTGTCGGGATTAACAACTGATAGCTGGCTTTGCCATCACAGAGTCTCACAGAGCGCTGGCAGCATCCTGAGTCCCCAGGGGCTCATTTCTATCCGAGTTGTGTGAAAAGTTTGGTCTGTGGAGTGAGTCTGTGTAATTCCTGTCACTGCATATACAAACCAGAACACACAGGACAGTTGTGGCTTTCAGCAGGAGCAGGGGCTGTGTGAGCACTGGCTGCATTAATAAGTAGTAAGGGCAAAGATAGGGCTGCATTTGTAACTCTCCTTACTCCCGTGGTCAGAAAATACCTTCTTTCATTTCCACTGGACAGGCATTTCCCCTTTTGAGTTGTAAGAGAGCTCCAGAAAGTTCACAGACACTCATGTATTGCTATGAGAGTATTTGTTGTCTTTTTCATGTTACAGAAAGAACATTTAATGCTCTGTACAAGTTTTTAGGCACTCCTGGTCATCTTCCCATGGGCTGTGTTCTACAAATAATGCAGAGACCAGCAGCAGAGACAAACAGGCCATGGTGAAGCCCTGCTAATTAAAAAGCCAAAACACTAATCTGAACCATATAGTTCATCAAGATCCAATAAAACATTTATGTAAAAGGTAAATGCTACCACACCAGACTTGACTGAATTTCTAGCCCACACACGTAATTTCTTTCAAGGCTCAAGAACCAACACAGAAAAAATGAATCTTTCCATAACTTCCATTCACCGTTCCCCTCCTATTTCTTGCAGGCTCATTATTTGTAGTTTACTGACAATAAAATAGAGTAACAATGTTCTGTAAGATCATTTCTGCTATGAACACCTAACCACCTCTTTACAATCTTGGGAGGGCTAAAATATTTGCAAATTTTGCAAATAAATATCAGTCTTCAATTTCCAAACCTTCCTCCATTCAATCTTAGACACCATTTTGCAGTTAACCTATTTTTCAGCAATTTGTAACACGCAAGCATCCCCAAATGACACAAAGCAGCAAAGTGAAATAACCAACATTCCCCACAAACTGAACCAAATCTTCATCACATTTACTTTGGTTTTGTTCTTCAAACCTGAAGAGCTTTAAAAGTCCCAGTGAGGGGAGGTTGTGTGGGTGGGTGCTTTGGTACCCTGTGAAAGGGGCTTAGTTTGTAGACAAGAGAAATGCCAATATTTCATAGAGTCATAGACTGGTTTGGGTTGGAAACGACCTTAAAAATCATCCTCTAGACCCAACCCTCGTGCCAGGGGCTGGGACACCTTCAACCAGACCAGCCTGCTCCAAGCCCCATCCAACCTCAGCAGCTCCACAGATGGAATATCTGCCACCATTTCTCTCATGTTTAAGTGCTGTTGAATGAGACATAGCTCCCCACACAGGCAGTTTTTTGGCTGCAGAGCTGTCAGCCCCATTCCCTTCAGGCAGCCCCCAGGTCAGGGGTTCCTCTGCCAGCAGGTTCCTTTGTTGTGGTTCACTGCACCCCCTGCACTGGGCAAATCCCCAAATCCCGACTGCCGGGGTCATACCTGGACATCCAGCAGGTCCATCCCAGGCCAGCTCTGGCATCTCTGTCTCCACAAGCTGAGATTTGCAGTGCAGCCCATGTGCTCCAGCCACACCAGCTCCTCCAGGTGCTAACGAGGCCCATCACAGACACAGGGAGATTTCCAAGCATGTTCTGTGAAACAAGAAGAATAAAAATCAATGGCACTACATAATTCAGCCAGTGCCTTTCTTTGCTCAAAAAATCTTCATTTGATCAGCTGGGGAAATCATGAACAGTCTAAAAATAATGCAGTAAGTCTGGTCAATGAGAATTGTAACATAAAGACTAATAGAGATAGGGATGTGGATCTGGTACATTCTGTTCTGCTAAAGCCCATTTATAATTTTTAATAAAAACAGTAACACTTTACGATAAGTGGACATCATTTAATGCTCAATTACTATGAAATTCCTTTGGAAATATATATTAAGCACAGCAGCTCTGTATTTGTACCAGGAGGGTTCCTTGAGATTGATGTTATCACAGGGAATACTAGGGGAATGTCAAGTCCAACGCCAGTGCATTCAATATTCTTGCCCTCTGGGTCATGAGTTTTTTCCTCCCCCACTCTGACATTTGAGATGAGTCCTTATCTATGTGGAGAGGAACAATATAAATTATATACATGCTGCATTTAAAAAAAAGAAGGAATTTGCGACACATGCTAGCAAGGCCTTTAGTAAGGATTAACTGAGACATTTTTGAATAACAATACAAAAGGTACAGCTCCTGAACAGGCAATTTTCTCTTGAAGGCCAAGAGGTTTCTAAACCCCCATGTTTATAAAACAAGCATTATTCCAGATAAAGCACAAAACCTTTACAGCACAACTAATTTCAACTTACTCAAGATTTCTCTTTGCAAGAAAAATACCATAAATCTTCATCTTCTGCTTTAAAAAGCTCTTGTACTGCAACATCCTCAGCTCCACCTTACCATAAGAGCCCACCATGTAAATCTGAGCCCTTTAATGGGCTCTGCAAAGGTGGGATTAGTTACCCTGGAAAGCAGAGGGATCTCCCTGATCCCCTACAGCTGCCTAGCTCTGTGCTTTCAGCCCCACATGTTGGTGTTTTGACTGACCACTGCTCTGTCCTGGCAGATTGTGGGAGAACTTGTTTGTCCCAGAGGTATCTGAGGGTAAAAGCAAGGAGATGTGAACAGTGAGGCAGAAATTGAACCCTAGCAGGGTATGGCTGGACCTCACTGAAGAAGTCTGAATCCAGTGGCTCCCACATTTTGTTTAGCTACAATCTCTCCTATGAGTAGAGGCAACAAAACCAAAAATGGCTGGACTTGGTCTGGGAAATGCCCTTTGGGAAGCTGAATCCAAGGCTGTCCTTTCTCCCTGGAGGTGTCCACAGCCAGGGCTCTCAGATGGCTGCAATCCCTGCTGTGACTGCACACAAAATCTGTCACCTGAGGGAGGACTTGACTGGCTTCTGAGCTGCCCTGTGGCTTTGCAGTGAGGACTGACAAGGCCAGACAAGGTTTGGAGGATGGCAGGCACCAGCCACAGGTCACCAGAGTCTTCAGTTTGCAACACTGCCAGGGTCCAAACACAAATTTAAAGGAGTAGATCTCTTCACAATAAACACTGCCAATAGCTCCTTAAGCAGCCTAGGAAAAGGAAACACCAGCTGGAGGATGGGGGGCATCCTAAAGGCTCCACTACAACTAACATCATTCCACTCAAAACATACTTTGCATTTTCTGCTGGAATGCAATTTACCCCAGACCCCTGAGCAGCTTAGACACCTGGCATAATTGCTCATTAACTACTTCAGCACAGGAAATATATTTTAATATCGTTGATGCTCATTACTAAACAATTCACATGTTCCCAAATGCACATCAATGGTTCCTTCTTCTCCCTTTTACACGTTAACAGGCTTTATTTTAGTTTGACTTTAACCAACATCTCCCTGAACCCTGTGTAGCATGTGATAATGTTATACCCTCATGCAGGGTCACCAGTTCATTTAGGAACTCAGGACATGGTATTTATATTTTGCTGCACTCATGTTCTCACCCTGTTAAAGGTGATTACAACATCAAGTTTTGTCCAGTGTTTCAGTCTCTGAAGATGAAAGGTGCCATGAGGTACAATGGTAGCAGGTCAGCATTTTCAATAAGCATCCATCTGTAAATAAGTCCCTTAAAATATTGCAGCAGTGTGAGAGGAAGCTGCACCCTAATTGGGTAGAGTGAAAAGCCACAGGGCTTATAAATATAACGTGTAGGTGATCTGTCTTGCCAAAAAAGAGGAGGTTCGTTATATGAAGGACACATTATCCTTTTCTCTTCCTATGATTCAGCATGGTAAGTAGTCATTCCTAATTGGCTTACAGCTTAGTATGAAATATTAGGATGCCACACAATGTGATGACACAGCTGGATTCCTAAGGGAAGCTGAAGAGTGATCTGAGAACAGAAGAGGGACAAGAGCAGATGCGAGCCGGGGAAAAAAAAAAATAGTTGTAGCTTAGAGAGTAGCATGTCATTCTTTATCCTCCTGCTCCTGTGTGCAGCATGCTGTGTGCAACACACCGCTTTCCTGGTAGAGAGGCAAGAGACCTGTCATCTCACAGCTCCTAAATAAAACTTGGGGGGAAAAAAATGCGATTGCCAGGACTATTGGAACAGGAAGAGCCAAGCAGGCTGAATAAATCCGGGCAATAGCTGCCTCGTCATGAAAAATACACGGCACAGATTTCACCTCTCGGTGCGTCCAGCGATGATTTCCTCAAATTTATCCTCGACTGGGAAGGATTTGCCAAATTACCAAGTCAAACAGTCCGTGGGTCACTCTCAGAAGTCCGGCATTGGGGAGAGGAGGCGCCCAGGTCTGTGCTGGGAGTTGTTTCCTGGTGCTGGCCTTGATTCAGGAAGGTAATTAAACAGCTGCCTACCTGCAGTCAATAGGGCCATTCACATGCACTTAAGTGCTGCTGACGCCAGGCCGAGGGGAATAGGCTTCTCAGAGGGAGATTTTTGCTGCAAATACTAGTGCTAATTCAAAATTCACTTTCTGCAAAGTCCTTCCCCTGCAGTCAGCTGAAATTAGCTATATCCACCGTGGTGCTTGCCAGGAAACTTGATAGAATATCGCCCAAAGTGAACACAAAGGAGAAATAAACGCAGCAGAAATTAATAACAGGAGTTCAGACTGGTAGGTTGCAGGAGGTGTGTTATAAATTTCATCCAGCTGTAATACAAATTCTGCCAAATGATTGGGAACATCTCCCTTTTTATATCACTGTTTCACTACATATTAATAGCAACCAGTTACTGATGCAGTACTAAAATATTAATGATATGGTCATAAACCTGAATCAGTGCCTAACTTGGCAGAACAACGTAGGGCATCTTTTCAATCACGTGTGAACAAAACCAGTTTTCAGAAACCATTTTGTAACTGCAAAACCATGTGAGCAGAAGTAATTGCAGGGCTATTTTAGGCACAAAAAAATTATTAGTCTTCCCTGGAAAATCAACAGCCCCGTTGAGGTGTACAGTATGGGTGCCCAGAGCTTTCTGCAAGGCTGAGAGAATCTCAAACCAGGCAGAAACAAAGTTCATGCAATTAATTAGTAAGATTTCATCTGTGATTTCATCTGCAGCTGATATGACTGACTTTTATCTATGCATTGGAGACAATGGCAGCCAGCCCCTGGGGATTAATTGTTTCAGCAGGATTTAGCCTTTTGTTTTGGACTGAGATGGAATACAGGAAGACAAGAAATCCAAAACAAAACCTAGAATTTTTACACTTGCCTGATGCTACAGCAGGTGAATTTATCAACTCTGTATTGCATCACCCCTGACCACAACAGAAATTCGGGGATGGTAAAAGGATTTAAAAATCAGAAACCCCCCTTGCACCTCTTAGATTTTCCAGTCTGCTTTTTAAGTCTTGGAAACATACACAGACACTGAAGTACCCTTCTCAGGAGAACGAGGGGTCAATGCCAGGTAAACAAGGCAGTCCTTGGGATGCTTGGTTGGATCTGTAAAAGAGAAGCAGGTCTTGAAGTCTCCTCCCTTCTCACTTTGGCTAAGCTCCATCAGGACTGGGCTGGTCCATTTCGTTATTCACATTTGTCCCTTTCTATGCAGATGGGGTCATGCACCCAAGCTCCTTTCACACACCTTTAACTGAAGCTACAAATTAAGGTAAGGACAGACACAGAAGGATTCTGGATCCTGTACAATTCCCAACAGCAGCTAGCACCCCAGGAAAAGCTGGAATGCTAAAAGAATATTTTATTTCTACATTTCCAAAGGACACAGCAAATGGCTCGTTCCTCCTTCACCCCATCAGGATCCAAAATCAGCTCAGGAGAAATTCATATATTGCCAACATTTTGAATTGTCAATATTAAACCAAGGACTTTGCTTTAAAGGTCTTTCACTGCTGCCTCTCTAACTCATCAGTGCACAAATAAGCTGACTTTGGTCATGACTGAGTTTTCCATTCAGAAGTGCAGAGAATGGCATGAAATTAATTATTAAGAAGGGTCTTTTTTTTCTGGTTTTCAACCACAGTTACACAAATGAGGACCCAAATCCCACTGAGATATCACTTAACAGTGTCAGCACCTGGGAGGCAGGGCTGCAACACTGTCTTTATTATTTGCTGACCAGAGTCACTGCAGTCACTTACAGCAATGATAATCTTTCTTCATTATATCTGCAAGCAGATGCCATCGAGGTGTGACTGACAATCATCCCTTCAGAGTAAGTGATCACATCCATGGGCTCCTTGTTTATTAATAAAACAGTTGAAATTTTAGTGTTGCTTCTGCTCAGGTGGAAGATAGCATTTATTTGATTGACACCTGTCATTAGGAAAGTTTCTCCTGCAACTGAAGCAGCAAATAATACAGCCTGACTGCAAACTAAGTTGCCAAAACAAAGACTTTCTTTGGTCTACAAGTTACCAAAGCAGGAGGAAAACTGGTTGTGTATTGAAACTTGTTCTAGCAAGACACAGCAAATCTCCCACATCTAAAGTCTACTCTAAAAAACCAAAAAACTCTGTCACTTGGAAGAAGACAAGTCAAACATAACTCGTTCCTTTATTCTTTTTCTCTCTTACCATGCTTTACAGATAATTGTTTCATCTTGTTCTTCTGTTTCCAAGAAAGACCTTTCTAAATCCTCAGGCAATATTCAGAGCAGGCAGATTTTTCTTTGAGTGTTCAAGGCTGATCTGATCAATTTAAAAAAAAAAGGAAGGTTACAGTACATTTTAAACCAAATACCCCATAGTATAAAATCTCAGAGGCCATTCTAAAGAAAAATATATTTTGTTAGCAAGTAAATGCAAAGAAATGAAAAAGGGATTAGGTACAACCCCCTTTCTCATGTGTCCTCTGGGATTTTCTGCATTGTTCTCTTGGTTTAAAGGGTTTAAAATACAAGGGTAAGGCTGCTGAAGTCCTGGCCATGTGAGTTCTGTTCTCAGATCACACAAAATTCTCCCTGGCTGTTCTGTTCATCCACATTTTTGTCCTTTTTCACCCATGAAAGCTATGAATCATCTCCTGCCACACAATCTCCCAGCATGTGATGCACCACAGGGTCCCACAGTCTTATCTGGGGCTCTTTGGGCCCAGCTGCAATGTAAACACTCTGCACCACTGGGACTCCCTGACAGGGTTTAGAGTCTCTCTTTGCAACTGCAAATTTCCAGGGAAGTACAACTGCTGCCTTAAGGCTCCTTAAGGCCTCAGGAATCAGACCTGGCATTACATGAAATTTGCTTCTCCCTTTACGAACTGGCTAAATAAACTCATCTCCTTTACAATGGAACACTCTGCATTTCCCTGTCTTTCATTCTCTTCTCCCTCTTGTTGATTCCAAAACGAGACCACACAGACCAACCATCAGGGCCAGATTGGTTTCTAATTTTCCCAGTAGCTTTGCAGTCGTGTTCCTTTTGTCACCTGAACTCAGTATATCAAATTTGCAGCCTGGGTGTGAAAGGCTTCTGGAATCATCTCCCCTGGACAAGGCACCAAAGCAATTCAAAGGCAAGTAAAGAGAATGCAGAAATACTCCTCAATAGGATTACATCATGTTCCTAAATCCTAACCCTGTACTCCAGTTATCCATTCCTCCTTCCCTTCTTCCCTTCTGGCTAATATTTTCCTACCCAGAACTCAATTCACAGCATCACAGCAATCAAATACATTCCTGTAAAGTTACTAGGCCTACATGAACCTCCAGAGCTTGGCAAGCTGTATTGTAACACCAAAATATGCCCTTGACAACCACTGACCCCAAAAGCTGATGTGATCAAACACATCCCCCATGAAAGAAAGAACAAGGCTGTAATCAGTTTTACCATTTTAAGGAAAATAAATCCTAATCCTTTGCTGTTCTGTGGTATTCCTCTAATTGCTGTTTCCTTACACATTCAAACATCTCCAATTTGGTTCTGTTGTTTGAATGTCACTTGGAATCAAATCAGTGTTGCAGATACAACATCTTTGAACCTTTTAGTCCTGCTGTGAACTTTGGGCTTAATCCTTTAGGGCGCCCCTGTCTAGCAAGCTTTAATGTATATTAAATTTTCTAAAAGGAGAGTGAAAGTGGTCAAAGCGAGATAGTGCAAGGTTCTGTGTTTCATAAATTAATAAGCATCACCAACTGCATTGCTTGACCCTTTAAACTCTGTGAAATTAATATAAGTAGACAACCAAAGTGCACTTGGCCCCTGAAGAGCCTTGGAAGTTGACTTAAGCAATCCAAGTTTCCTTAAAGTTTTATAAGCCAGCTTTTAAAGCAAGTCCTTTGTACTTATTACTGGTGACAGTGAGCATTACAACAGCCAATGAACCTTTGCTGACTTCCGACCCCAATATGGTAGAGCACAGTTATCAAGGGAAATATCAGAATCAAAGCTTGTATATTACATCGAGGTCCTGACTCCTGCAAGAGCCCCCCATAGACTCCTCGGAGTATGTCAGGGAAATAAACAGCTAATATTCTCAGACATCTACTTATGATGTACGGATATTACTGTTTACTTAAGCACTTTTGGCATAGTAACACCCACCCCCACCTCCCAAATAAAAACTGGAGCCTCTCACGAAGGAAGCTTGGCACTCCCAGCTCCTTCGCAAGAAGACAAAATTTGAAGATCTTTTATTTAACCTGGAAAAACCCTCTCCACTTGGTGGTGGTGAGTCAAGCAACACTAAGTGTTCATCTTAACCGATTAATGGGTTTAAATTATTAATTGGCACGAGGTAAGCACGGTGAGGAACACCCAGCCTTCTCTGAGCCCTGCACATGGGCTGAGACTGCCTGGAACAAAGAGGCTCTGTGTATCCACACCTACAGCGTTCTGGCATCAATCCTGCAGTCACTTGTAATACTTGAGTTAGCATCCTGTAGAAATAAGATATCTCAGTACTGCCAGCTGATTATACTTTTCATAATGTAAAAGGTTCTTGATGAATTATTCAGGGGCTTTTCCCACTGTTTAATGAAAAAAAAAAAGAGAAAAAGAAGTAAAGAGAGACAGAACCTCTAAGGCAGTCAGGTTTCTGGGAATAAACAGGCTGACAGGCAGTGGTGCCAAATATTGGTAATTATTATTTGACTGTAAAGCCCAATTAATGATGATGTTTAAACTCAAATTTCAAAAGGGCAGGCAGAAATTCAAAGCCAGACAGGTTTTTTGATGAGATGAGAAATCACAAGATCATCTGCTGAAGGGCATCAAACCCTACTGCACATGTCCCCCTCGAGCAGTGAAGTCAGAAAGGGCACATGTTATCTGTTCTCTCCACCTGTTAACAACATTTGGGTGAAGCTTTTGCAGACATTTGATGACACTCGTTTCCATTTGTTCATCTCATTTGTCTGCCTAGGTCTGGACATGGACAGAGACAATAACGTCAGAGCATGGAGAAAATAAATACACAGAGACATATTTTATATATATATATATATCATACATGATTGTGCATAAGAAATAAAACCCAAACAAAAAGCAGACATCAAGTATTAGAAAATAATTGTTGAAATTCCCTAGCAGAAACACGGATAACAAGATGGAAAAAGGAGGTACTTTGAGGAATGTGGCTCAGAAATTCCACACAAAATTAATGTTACCAGGGACAGGCTGGTGACGGGGTCACAGTTTCTGCCAGGCACTTGTCTGCTCTAGGAACAGGGAAGTTCATTTAGCAACTTCCTGATTATTAAATCTAAATTGGATCACAAGTGAACCTTGAAATACTTTGGGCCTATTCTGACACATGTTGCTCCGATTCAGATTTTTTATGAGTGTAACCAAGCAACAATTATTGAAGATGGAATCACACTAATTGATCTTTACCAATAAAACAGCTAATTTGAACGTGTGTATATATATATATATATATGTATGTATGTATGTATGTATATGTATGTCCAAAGCCATCTACTGTGGTATTAATGGTTTGATTGCACAAACCAATACTGCAGGAAATCAAAATATGTTCCAATGAATCCCATGCACTGACTGGACACAAGCCTAAGGGACCACCCGAGGAAGCAAATAACAAAACTATTGACATGGGAGAAAAATTTCTATGTTTAGGACTTCTTGATTTGGAAGCCAGTCACTGGTGCCTGCTGGCTTTTCCTCAGAGTTATCCATCTTCCTGCTTGTGAGTGGATCCCCAGCTGGTGTCAGGGGGAGATGTTCACAAGGAACAGGAGGTTTTTGAGGGATGTGACGAAAGAGGTCTGCAATTCCTTCCCAGAAAGGAAAGCCAACTTTGCAAATCCCAAATCTTTAGCATCAGCCTCAGAAGAAGGCTCTGGTAAATGCTCATTTAGCTCTGACAGAACAGACTCAGCCTAAGAAAAACGAAGTCCTTCAGCTCTCTTTGTGAGAAAACTCTGTGTAACACTATCTGGAGAGAAAGCGAGACAAACGTCTCTCAAACATGAAAGCTGTTTCCCTTACTTGGAACAGTTCAGTACTGGAGAGCCAATAGGAACTTGCAGATGAGATATTAATTTGTTTTCCACCTTTCCCCAGGAGATTTCCAGGCTTTCTGATGAATGAGCTCTGTCTCTCCAGCTCCCATATTCAGTCAAGTCTGTGACACATCTTTGTTTTTTGGTTCCTTGCATCAGGAAAGTTTGCTGAGTCTGGGGGAGTCTCAGAACTGCCTTCCAAGGCACTAAAGTCTTCTGCAGACCACTTTTGATTAGCCAGCTGGGAAAGAAAAGTGCCTTTTATCAAATCCCCTGGGGCTAACTCATATTGAAAATAACTTGTTCTTAACACTTTTAGAGGCAGGGTTTCAAATGATGAATGAAGAAGAATATTCTCTGTCACAGGGTTTTCTTTGTTTTTCAAGTCCTCAGAGGGAGTTTGTGATCTTTGAAACTCTGGGACTGAGAGCTCTGTCGTTTCCCACTGAACTTGCCACCGTTTCCTTCTGCAGAAGGTTGGCTATGTCTTGCAAAGGAAAAGCAGAAAATCATTTGTTATCCTGGAACTACATGGCCAGAGCATTTCCATAACTCAGATAATCAGTCTGGGGCAAAGATCTACTTTTTTTTTTTTTTTTTTCCTTTCTTCAGGCAGCAACCAATACTGCCAATTCTGACTGTTCATGAACATTCCTGCCACACAAATGGCTTTTATAAAAACGGGAAATGGGCAGAGTATGTCTAACTTCACATACTGGCTTTCTGTTTTGTTTTAAATTTCTCATATCTTTGCTCTTTGAAATCAAGGTTTTTACTTTTTTTAATTTTGGGGTGATTTTTCTTCTTTCAGTTTAGCAAATTTTCAAAAGCTCTTAGTTATTTCTCAGGAAGAACAGAATCAGGCTCTAAAACGTAATTAGAATTTTTAAAGTTTCTAGGTTAATTTTCTTAAATACAAAACAAAAGAAAATGGAAATATGGAAATTGGTTTTGCTCAAAAAAATTTTCAGTGGCTAAAAAAAGACAGAGTGTTATTAACAGCTTCAAAGTTTTCCAAATTTTAAGCAGAACCCAGTACAACTTTTATGAGACAAGAAACCCTTTTCTGACAATTTTATCAGTGAAGCTTATAAAAGAAAGATCTAACAGACAAAGCACAGGAAAAACACTCTACTGAGACTATCAATTAAAACCACAAATACTATACTTGGCTCAGAAAATTCCATTTCCACAGTGAGTGGATATTAATTTCAAGGATACAACCCAGTAACTATAAACAGCGTTAAATGAATCACAGAATATCCTGACTTGGAAGGGACCCATGAGAATCATCAGGTCCAACTCATTGCCCTGCACAGGACACCCCAAGGATGCTGTGCAGGACACTGGACAAGCAAGATCTGATGAGGACAAGCACTGCTGGTCCAGCCCCACCAAGAGAACCAGACACACAACTCCTGCTGACTTCCCTTGAGGGTGCAAGCACGATTTTCTTGGTTAGAGTCAGCTCAGTTCCCTCTGTGCAGCACTTCCTTGGGATACAGAGCTGCTCTTCAGCCCTTCCAGCCCACTGGACACTGAGCCCATGGGTATTTTAGGGTTAATAAGTCACCTGCTCCTGGCTCTGGGTCCCACCTCCCTGAAAGGGGATTCAATTCCTTCAGACTGAAAGACAGTGGATATAAATTAGCTATTTTTGAAAAATGTTGCCCTTTGAGGCCTTGGCATAGGGGGCCCAGAGCAGCTGTGGCTGCCCCTGGATCCCTGGAAGTGTCGGAGGCCAGGTTGGATGGGATTTGGAGCCACCTGGGATAGTGGAAGGTGTCACTTCCAGCCTCCAGAAGAGGCAAAAGGAGAAACCCTGCTCAACTACCTGGGACCTTAATGGGAAGCAATGGTCATCTTCCACTCTTAACCAAAAAAAAGTGACTGCTTTGGTGTGAGTGTGCATCTGCCTGAGAGAATGCAGAGCAATTTCAGCTTCCATGTGGGGGTGGAAACGTCCTTGGGGTAACCTGAGTGATTTTCTTCAGCCAGGTAAGGGAAGGCTTAAAATGGGAAAAATTGAGATTGAACTTTGACATGTCCCTAACTATGGACACAACACACAGGGAAAATCACTGAGGGGCTAAAACTTTAACCACTAGAAGAAGGTCTGGTGTCAGCTACAAACTGCCAAATAACATCTTATTAACCCAATTCTGTCCAAGCAGGCATTCACACCAACACTCCATTTGAGCTACTGCCACTGCAGCCAATTTAAATACTGAGTTAACCCCCAAAAGAAACCCCTCCCACATGGACTAAACACATGCTACATCTCCCACAAAGGAAGGAGACTTTTCCACAGCTCCAGAAATATTCATTTGACAGCTTCTCTTTCCTTGGCTACAGCTCTAGTAATTGATCTGCTCTATTATTTTTCCCCATTCTTTCTCTCTTACATTTAAATATGTCCTTCATACTTCTGGAGGGTTTTTTTTTTCCCCTAGCCTGTATCTCCACTGTTACATTATTTTTTATCTCTATCCTCTATTCTTCATGTGTGAAAAGGGTGCTCTGTTCTCTAATATTCATTTTTCTTTTTTTATTCTCCAAGTACTTTCTTTCCCATCTGTAACAGCCCCTAATATGCACCTCCATTCGATTTTACTTACCCAGCTTGAAACCCTCTCATTCTAATTACCTTTTCAGTTTTCTTCTATTTCTCCCTTGAGATGTCTCAATTAGTGTACTTTTTCTTACTGGCTGTCACCTCTGAGCTACAAGGTGGGTCTAACTCCAACTTAAACCATGCAGAAAATAAATGAGGAGCTGTTCTTGGCGGCCCTGCTGAAGGTGGTGTTACTTTACAAACTAGTGCACCTTTAATAGATGATAAATGGGCAGAAAAGTGGCCTTGTTAATGCAGCAGCCCTTGATTTGGTTGCCATGCCGTGTCCTTTCATTACTCAAAGATACAGGAAAGGCAACCTATGCTAAGTCCTGGGTGATGTAATTCCATACAAAGGGAGTGAGTGGAGGCTAATTAACATAGTTCTGGTCAAAGCCTGAAATTAACTCTTGTCTTTAAAGACCAAAGCTAAAAATGTCATTTGTCTTGCCCATAATTATGTTTAGAAGTAATTATGGTAGCAGAATAACAGCAAGCAAAATGAGCCTAGAAGTGGGTTTTTCTGCCCTTTCTATTGCTAGCAGGACTCAGAATTCTATTTCTGTCAAAAAGAACTGGATAAAAATGCAGGTGACATCCACAGTACATTTCTTTGATTAAAATTGGCACTGTTATATTGAAGTTCACGCAGAGCTTTCAGAACCTGAGGAGTAAATTCTCTCTCCACATGTTCCCACATAATGGAGAAACGAGCACCCTCCCCACGGCCGCCGGCACTGCCACAAAGGGGAGATGTGAGCCTGATTAAAGAGCCAGGCTTGGACCCCAGCACCACATCCACAGGGACTCAGTTCCCAGGTCCCTTCAAATAACCCAAGATATCTTCACAGCACAGAGTTACCTCCAAATTAAACCATTTACTTCCTAGGGTAATTAATTTGTCATGCAGGTCTGACCACATCATCATTTATCCAGAGCCACAATAACTATCTCTGTGCTCTGCAGAACAGATATATACACCCCACATGTTTGAATCCACTTATTTAAATTACATATCTATGCTTTTAAAAGATATTATTGTTGTTATTATTGCTGCTATTATTAAAATCCCAGTGGCATATGCTGCTGTCACCATTCAGGTGTCCTGAGATCCATCTACCTGCAGTGCCTGCTTCACCACCATCCCTGAAATTTATGGGCACATCAGCCATTAGTGACTTGGAGGATTTATTTGTGAGGTGTGTAGTGCTAATTTAAAGATTTCAAACCAAACTTTAGATTTCTACTGCAGTGGGGCTGAAGGTGATAAAAATACACATACACTGCATGGGCTGCTGCAGATGCTGAGGTCTGTAACACAACTGTAAGCAGAGCACATTCACTGGGTCTAAATTTGTTTGGTTCTGAAATTGTTACACTTTACAGTGTAATTCAATGAATACACCCAAGGGCTCACAATACCGTTTTTGGCACAAGTACAAACTAAGTCGTAGCCATGATTTCACAGAGATGACAATACTTCATAAAACATGTTACAGCAACTTTTAGGAAGTTGTGAAGGAGAAAAGATCACCTCTGCAGACTTTTCCACTGGTTCTGATGGAACACCTCTGCCATTTTTCTGGTATCCTTCATGGCAAGAAGGGAATGAGGGAAAAGTTCCTCTGGGGGGACCAGCCCTAAGGGTTCCAAAGGCATTCTTCTGCTGTGCTGCTGAAATCTTAGTTAGTCTTAAAAGATCAGCTCCACTGGAGCACTAAATTTTAAGCATCAATTTAAGGGCAGGGTGCAGGTGTTCTGATTTTAAAAAAAAAAATTAAATAATGCCTAAACCTGTATAGCCCTTAAGCTGTCTCTTTTCAGAACTCCAGAAAACCTAGAGAAAGCTGGTGGGGTCTTGTCCCCAAAAGTTCATGTTTTTTCACCAGCTATATCAGTTACCCAGTAAAATGTGTCCCTTTTTCCTACAGACATTGCCTCACATTCTTCTTTAGACCTTCACAGCTATTGCATTACTACCAGTACTTTTACAAGTGCCAAAAGTACCTTTATGATGACATCTGCCAGTATCACCTGACGGACACAAGCACCAAAGCCCATCTGGAAAAGCTGCCTGTCCCCATAATATTTTTGCATACTTCATGAGATTTCCTTGCAAAAAATTTTAATGATTTGTTTAAACACACAAAAAAAGCTGAATAGTTGTCTGTTACACCGACATCTGTTACATTCGAACTCTCTTTGGGGTCTTGTTAACCAAGTTTCATCCCTAACTAGGTGGAATTCTAGAGATGCAAACTTTGCAAAGTTGCCATTTATGGGACCTGCACTGAAATTACAGTCACTTCTCTCAACTCTTAAGAGCAAGGACAGTTCTCTGCAGCACACCCAGCCTGGCTTGTCTTCCCAGTGGAAGTGCAAAGCAGAAAACCAGATTGTGACTGAAGTGACCCAGAGACAGCAAACAGTACCCCTGAACCTAAATCATCTTCTGCCTCTCCCTGGCACAGCACAGAACCATCAGAACAAAGATGTGGTCCGAAAATAGAAAGGTTTGGAGTTCAGGGTCCGTCACCAGGGGCACGTGTGACACTCTTTGGACCTGCATCTGTTCCACCCTGGACCAGGAGCTGGATAGAGTGGGAGCAGTGCCAGGAGGTGACAATGTCAGTGAGCCCACAGGACCCCAGCCACCACAAAGGTTTATCCCTGTTTGGCCGTGTTAGCCCAGGGCTGGCAAGCAGCATTTCTTCACACAGTGAGCTCTGAATCAGGCTCTCAGATGGCTTGCACCTCCTCTCTTAAATATTTCCTCCCCATCTCCATTGCCCCAAGGTTTGTTGTGGCTGGACCCACCAGTGTACACATATCATAAAGGAGGAACAGGTTCTACGTCACCACAGTGCAGAGATCAAACTGGAAAAGATCTTAGAGGCCTCAGTATCTTTAGCCATGGAACAAAACTGTTTCACTGCAAATCATTAATCTGCATAATTTGCATAGGAATGACTCACCTTCTTTTGGTATGGGAAGACCCTCAGATGCTCTGATGTTTGACCAGCTGAGCAGCCACTGGCAGAGCACCTTCTCCTCTGAGATCTGTAGGTCTGTGCCAGTCAGGCCATTCCACCAGCAGTGGCACCTACACCCACAGTTCCCAAACTGTAGCATTGCATGAAGCCATTCCAAGGTGACCTGCTGCCACAAAAGAGCTCATGTCATTCCATTCACATTATTTGGGCATGGCTGATACCAACTCCTGACCCTGAGCTCGCAGGACCACAACTCTCCTCTCCTTAACATCAATAGGATATCTAAAACAGTAAAACACTTTTACTAAAGCCCCCAACTCCTCCTGAAAAGAAATATTTGTACTGGAGGGGAAAAAGCAGAGATGCCAGTTTGTGCTCAGAATCCAGCAAGATGAATCCATCACTGCCACTTGGCTTCCAGTTGTTAATTTAAGTGAAGGAACTTTTATCTTCTATGGAAACATTCCCAAATCAGCAGGAACTTGTTTGTTAAAACTGTTTCCCTGTCTCTACTGCGTTTGGGAGCACCTTGGTCTTTGCAGAGCAGTGCAAAACAACACAGACAACTCTAAAATGTCTCACATGGCAGCTCCAAATGCTCACAGTTTATGTAAAGCCATGGAGCCAGCATGATAAGATCTAATTACCAAGCGAATTAGTAAAAAAACAGCTGCAAGGTTTGCAGAAATGTCTGGAAGTGCAGAGTAAATGGCCACAATTGATGGAGTTATTGCACAGGCATCCTGAGGGCACAGTCTGCAGCACTCCAGTCCTAACCAAAATCACTGTCAACAGTTGTTGTTTTCTCCATTCTGTTAAATGAGAAGAGCATGAAAATGATCCTGCAAACAGCCATTTAATATTCTCATGCACGTGAACTGCAATTATCAGCAGCAACAACAACAAAGTCTGCTGTAATGTGTTCATGGTTAATCAATTCAATTGATCACTGTTTATTAAATAAAAACCTGCTCTCTAAACAGTTCTTCTCTAAATGGCATGTTTTGGGGTTTGGGTTTTTTTTCCTAGCTTTCTTTTTCTTTTTTCTTTTTTTAAACATGCTTCTAGGAGAATCAGGAGACCAATTAAAGCTTTTAATTTAAATCCAAGCAACATATAGTGCCTTTACAAAAGCATTAGCTTAAAAGAGGTTTGAATCAGCCTAGCTACTCCGTGGAAAAGCTGCACTGGATCTGATTCCTTCCAATTCCAAAGGCTTTCAAGGCAACTTAGCAACAGCCAGTGTTTTTATCTGTGTAAGAGACAGTCATGACCAGGTCAGCTCAGGATATCAGAAGTGGGCTGTTGGTAATGCAGATTAGGGGACACACTTTATTCACATCAGCACTGTAGCATTGATCACCCCTATTCTGCACCTTTACAAAGTAGATCGGAAATCAATGGATTGCAGGCTGAGGAGATGCTGTGGATAACAGAAATCCTCTATAGGCAGTTATCTCCCTACAAGGAATAACGATCCTGCACAGAACTGAATGCTTTAAATCTACGAAGAATATCTACTACATCACAAGTTCAATGGAGATTGATACCAGGCACAGTCAGGGTCTGGCTGTACCCCAGCCCAGAGCCAACTCCAGCACTTGAACACCACACCCAGAACTTCCACCTGCAGTGCTGGAGTCCTCCCTGCCCTTCAGCTGCTCCAAACGCTGCAGAAGGGAGGAGAAGGGGAGTGTTGACACACGAAAATAACCTCGTGGGATTTAATTAAGACCACTGAACCTGTGTCACTTGTAATTTACGGCAGATTTGAACCCGTGCCTCCAGAGGGGGAAAATGAAGGCATTTCCAGTACATTAGCTGACTTCAATAGCAAAGTCAAATCTGACGTCCTGTGACCCTCGAGTGAACGAAGACTAAGGAGTCCCTGTTATCCCAATCATTTCTGACTAGATTTGTGAGATGTTTGCACTACCAAGGAATCCAGCCACAGCCAGGCACCTGCCCTAATGGGGCAAGTGCAAAGCCTCCCCATGCCATGAAACCCTGGTAAGAGCATTAGAAACCTCCAGCAGAATTGAGTCATTAATGGCATGTTCCATGGAGAAAAAGGGATGTGGGCATATTCCCTCCCCTGCCAGCAGACACCTGGCCTCCACAGGAGCTAAGAGAAGGCTTACAAATAAAGCTCTGCAAATAACCAGCTTTGCCTTTCATGACCAAAGTGAAAAAAATGAGCTTCCCAAAAATGTTTTAGGTCAAGTAAAATATTTTGTTCAGTCTCATATTGGGTGTTTCACCTTTGATCCCTTCGGAGACTGGGGGAAGGGTGAGAACTTGCTTTATTTATTGGTCAAAATGAGGCATATTTTGCAATGGAAAATGTTATCATTATTTTTTAATTATTTTTAATTCCTTCATTTTCAACTACAATTAATTGCTAACTAGGCAACCAACTTGCAAATAGGTTCAGAACTGACCCAAAATTATCAGTTCTCTTCAGGGGTAGGAGAGGAAATCACTGAAATCTTTCACTCAGAACAGCTTCTACAGAGGTATTTCAGGGAACTGGAAATTTTATTTGGGTGTCCCAAGTAAACGAGTTCAATAAAATAATACTAAAAGGAAAACTTTTCCCCAAGATGAAATGTCTTGCCTGACTGACCAGCCCTGATACCAATAACAACACCAGGGAGGCTGAAAGCTGCAGCAGTAGCAGCAGCAGCAGCAGCCTCTCTAGTCTGACCTGTTTGAGAGAAAAGGGATTATTAGGGAATAAAATTAAATCCTTTCGTTATAGGTTCCCCAGCCAGTGAGTTTAGTACACAGCTGTCTAGTGACTGTGTTAAATCCATCTTTACCCCCAGGCTTGCCAGGCAGCATCAGCCAAATGAATTCCTGACGCTGCTGATCAGACAGCTGACAGCCGGGAGAGGAGCAAGGCAGGTACAGCCAAAAGGAAAGGTGCCGGGGGACCCTGCCCAGCCCAGCAGGGCAGAAATGTCCCCAAAGTGTGCTAAAACCCCAGCCCTGTCCCGGGTGCTCGCATGAACACTCCACTGAAGGGAGGGGGCTGTTCCCCGTAGGAAATTGGCATCTGAAGTTAGGACAGAAGCGATGCCGCATCAAAGCGCTTCATAATGAGCTACAAATTTTGCTTGTAGTTCAGCAATTTATACGGATTAGCAGCCGCTGACCTTCCCAAGGCCCCCGAACGCCTGCAGGCTCCATCCCTGGTCACAGAGTGACCTCTAGTGTTACCTACAGCCGCGCAGATTAGGCTGAGCCCAAGGGCTGCGAGCGGCTTCCCAGCTGGACTAACCCCGCATCCTCCCACTGACAGCCCTGGAGCTCTGTTTATTTAAGTCGGGTGATGAAATGCCTCCCGGAGCCTGTTCCAGCTGTGCTGCGCTTGGCACCACGGCAGGATGATAGAGGAGTACCCAAAAACCTGAAGCTGTTGAGCCTAATCATGGAATCACAGACTGGTTTGGGTTAGAAGAGACCTTAAAGCTCATCTCGTCTCACCTCTGCCATAGGCAGGGACACCTTCCACTAGACCAGGGTGCTCAGAGCCCCATCCAAGCCAGCCTTGAACACTCCTTCCTATGTCTTCTGCTTCCCCACTTGTGAGAGCAATCTGCTCCTCTTGTTAATTGGCACACAAAAGTTTTAATGAATTTTTAAAAACCTGAAGAATGTTAGTGCAGAAAGGTAAAACAGAGAGCTGAGTGAACAGGTTTGAATCTATTTCCCGCAGAGTCCAGGTGTCTGTAAGCAACTAAACAGACCTGCTGCTGAACAGGATACTAAAGCAGCAGCATCCTCCAAAGGCTACTTATTCCTGCATCTTTCCTACTCCAATCTGGAAACCCAGGAGCACCAGCACACTGCCAGGAGGGGACAGACACATGGCAGCTCCTAAGCCTGGCTTTCAGTTTGAGTCTGGCTGAGCACACCCAAATCAAGGCAAGTGAAGGTCACTGAGTCACTGCACAGGGACAAATGCTGGGAGTGAACATTGTCACACATCTTCTGACAATCATTCCTGCAGCAGATTTTCTTTTTCTGCACAGCTCCCTTTGGGCTGGGAGATGCATTTCTGATCACAGAGAGAAGAAATAGCTTTGAACCTTCCCTCTTATCAGTTACTGTCCCCAGTAACCATGGACACTGGACTTCCACGGAGCAGGGGCAAAACTACACTGGAGACAAACTCTCCAGATCTTCTCAGCAGGGTCATAAGTATAATACAGCATTAAATTATATAAGCCAAGTTCAATCAGCTCTTACTGAGATGACCACAAAATGTTCTCAAAACTTCACACCACAGTCAGTTCAGGTGCCTGAATATTCAGGGGCCCCATGGACTCCAGGGGGGCAAGTCCAGCACAAAATCTCCATGTCTGCCTTTCAGTGACGTGCAGTAAAACCTCACCTCTCCAGTCTCACAAGGTTCACATCCCTCCCCTAAAAGAACGTCCTGGACTAGCAAAAGTTGAGTAAGTGAGGTGCCAGTAGCTGAAAAGCAAAGGTTAAATGGGAATGGCAGGAATTAGTGTAAGGGTGGGAGTACAGAGGTACCAAAAGCTCACAGGAGAAGGGGAAAGAGCTGAAGAGCAATGGTCAGGATGTTGCCAAACTGGCTGTTACTGTGATCATGGAATCTTACAGCTTCAGCTTTTCTTGTAACAAAAATTAATGCAAGTATTTTCACTTGGATGGGCAACTGAGATACACAGACTCACACTATTGGAGTGAAGTCAGTGCGTACAGAGGCTTCTTTGGCATTTCTGATTCCTCTGTGCTTTTAGCTGCTACATTATCTGTCTTTTCTCTCATCTATAAGGACATCCCAGACCATTTTGAGTTCTGACGGTCCACTTAAATCCATGGGCAGGCTTCCACCCTCCACAGACCAACAGCTTGTGGCACACATCTCCTTCCCCAGACCATGGAATGAATAAAACATAATAAAATTAACAAAAACACTTAATTTTAAAACCTTCTTCAACTCCTTTCACCTACACAAAAGAGTTGACAGGACAAGTGCATATTTTAAGCAGAGAAGGCCAGAAATTCCATCAGTAGCTGACACAGTGGCTTTTCCATATGAAATGAAGCCATGAGCTGGAGTGGCATGAACGACAGGGCTGGCATTCCTTGCAGGCCATGATTATCACTTATCAAATTACCCATGAGCAGAGCAAGCCAAGTGGAGCAGCACATCACACTCACACACACCAAACCAAGAACCAAGGCCTCAGGAAGCTTCAGAACTCCGTGTCCTCAGCTGGGGGGAAGAAACGTTGTAGTTAGGCATAAGAGAGTGACTCAGTGTTCAAAATTACCTGTTCTCTTCTCAGAATCATAAAAGCCACAAAAGGAACACGCTGCTCAGAGAAAAAAGATATTCTGATATTATACAGGAATGAGGAATAGAATAAAAGAAGGGTTAAGGAAGTGTCAGCCTGGAATACATCTGGTAATTGCTTGGTTCAGTGTTCTCAGGGATTGGCTCAATTGTCCTTGGAGTGGTTTCCATCAGCTTCAGGAAGCCCTTAACACACAACCAATCTGACAGATGGATCTCCACCATACCTCAGGTACCACTGCACCTGGAAAAAAATCTCAGCTGAAAGAGAAAGCAGGTTTGATGAAGACTGAAAATAAGGCTTGTTCAACACAGGGCACTGAGTTCAAAGAGGAGGGAGAAAAATTAAGTCTGTCTGAAGGCTCCCTGACAAGACACAGATTCTGTAATAAGAGTACAAATACTCTGCATCCATTTCCAAAGGGCAAAGGAGCTTCCATGGAGTGATAATGCAGAGTTATTCCTGACTGATATCTCCTCCTGTAGACAAACACTTGTTAACAGTGAAACGCAGTGTATTGACAGGAATAAACTGTAGAATTCAGATACATTTGTCAGGGCTAAGAGAAGTGTAAACCTCGAGGATAAAATTAGGGAAAGTGTCTACTTGTAACTTGTTGAGGAACCAAGGGAGAAAGCTAAAATCAAACAGTACCAGACAGACAACTATCAGTAACCCAAACAGAGAGGTACAACAGGGCAGAGAAATAGCAGCCCAGATGGTGGTCATGTGAAAAAACACATTCCACAGATTGCAAAGTACTTAACTTATTTATGATTACACGAGACAGAGAAACATGGCAAAGTTGAAAAAGAAATTAGCTTGGACCACCATCGCAGGCATATGCCAGTTGTGCACCTCTCTGATTTTGACTCATAAATTTACAATTTGCACCCCAAATTACTGAAGGAAATGGTAATTTTGTTGAGAGACAGAAATTCTAAAAAGTGTTAAGCTGGTCAACAGCTACTTGCCACTGATCTCCCCAAGAAAAAGACTAAGGTTATTCTGATGAATAAAGTGATAATATTGCAGCTTCTCCCAGTATTGCCTGAGCATCGGTGCTCTAACCAGAGAGAAGAATAGCCATGTCAGGAACATCTCCCCTCTTTGTCTTCATTAATTTACATTTTTGGCTGCAGACCCCAGAGGTGTGCAGCAGAGAGGAATGTGCAGGCTACAAAGGGCTCAGCTGGAATTGCAGCCCAGTTCTACCATAAAATGACTCAAAATTCATTAAATAAAATAAACCTGTTGTAGCCCAAGGATTGACTGACTTGCAGTTTCCCCTGCTCCTGGGTTAATACAGCAGAGTTGGCACATTGATAGAACACTCAGCAGGACAATGGGGTGTGCTGAATTCAAATGAGCCTTCAAGGCTGGTAGGACTCTGCAAAGGACTCTGTGCATAGTCTGCAGCTTGGAGGAAGGGAACAGAATAGAGATAAAAAGGGAAGAAAAATGTAAAAAACAGCAGTTGCACACTGACATAGATTTGTTACAGAAAACAGAGGATCCTGCACACCTTGAAGTGACTGCAAACTAGAGAAGACCACAAATTCTACCTTTCAGTTTTGATTAAGGAAATCTTCTGCTTTAGATATACCTGACTACAGGTGAGCTCATTAGGAAAATCAACAGTCCCTACATCCCAATGGGACATTGTAAGAAATCCCAATACAATTCACACCTTGAAAACCAAATCCTGAAGAAAGCCAGTGGCTACCAGAGTGTGAGACTGCCTTGGACACATTCCTGCGCTCAGGTCACAGCCCAGCTGCACTTCCTGCAGCAGGAGATGTCAGACATCAACCACACAGAGCTGAGGTGAGTTTGTGACACCTCCAGGAGCAGGCAGGGAGGAGCCCATCCATGAGATCAGTGTGTCCATCAGCTGCAGGATTCTGCTTGGAGAACAACTTGGTAAGAGCTGCTCCAGTAGCCAGAATATACAATGGGTGGCCTGCTAACCCAAAGCCTTCTGCCAAAGGCAATCAGGGCAGCACTCCAAAAGTTGATTCTGGTTTCAAATCAGTTGGGCCAGCACTCAGGAAAGTGACTCAGGCATTGGGCTCTTCAGGCTTGAGAATGAAATGCACAACACTGAGCAGGGCCCAGGTCTGGGAGACACGAGAGCCAACAGGGAATGCCAAGCAAGAGCAAACACCTGGAATCCAGCCTCCACCCAGAGTCAGACAGAAGGCTCCTCTGTAAAACCACACTCCAGGCCTGCAGCTGAGTCCCACCATCATTAGAGAGGCAGCTGGGACTGTGACTCCAGGGAGGGTGACACGGGGACTTGGCTGGCAAGGCCAAGGCAGCAGGTCTCATGGGAGTCTGAACTGGCTTCCAGGAGCTACTGCAGAAAAGCCTAGTCTGTATTGTCACAAATGGTACACAGAAAGGCAGGAAAGAGATTCTGGAAGCAAAATTAAGGCTCTGGGAAAAGGATGCTGGAGACAATGAGTGTTCTCTGAAAACACTCCCAGTAACTCCATGCAGGATTGGAAAGAGAGGCAAAAAAGCCAAGGTTTAATACCTGGCTGAGAAGAAGAAGGTTAAAAGAGCAAATTTGCCAGGAACTGGGGACACTTCTGCAAGGGAGGAGGCTCATGCTAAAAGGACAGATGTCTCTGCTGCATTGCTCAGTAGTTTTATCAGCAGTTCAAACCAGGAAGGTTGTGAGCAGGCTTTTACACTGGGGAGCAGAGGGAAGCAAACAAGTGCAGAGGCACAGACAGCTTTGGCCAGTGCTTCCTTGAGGACAAAACCACAGAAATCATGTATCCTCATGTAGAGGACACAGCAGGGAACAGAACAAGTCAGACAGAAGGACAGAAAACAGAATAGGTGCCATTTGTGCAAAGTACTCTGGGAACCAAAACAATCATATAAAGTGCCAGAAATCTAATAAGTGAGAAATCTGGAATATCTTCATTAGGTGAGGACATCAACTAAACGTGTGTTTCACAAATTTGGAGGACAGGAGACAACCTGAAATATTGTCCCCACATACCGCCCACTCCATTTATGCACAAATCAGATAATTATGGGGTGATTTTCTCCCTGCACAAGAGAAGACATTCTGGGAGAAATGCCCAATGGCTAATATTTGTTCCATGGTAGATGCATCAGCAGTGTTCTGGCAGCAGTATTAAGGCACAAAAGCAGGGTTTGTGCCTGGGTGAACTCAGTGCCTCCCCTGGGAGACACTGCCACCTCTAACTAGCATTTGGGTCATGCTCAGCATGCACTGCTGAATGCAACACACCTCCCATGCCTTCAGAACAAAGGCTAAATGCAAGTGTTTTGAGCTGGAGAAGACACTGGCAGTTTGGGAAATACATTAATTCCATAAAACAGAAATAATGCGCTGGGTAAGAAGTTAACATGCCATGGTGGGCAGTGTGTTACTGAAAGGTTAACATCAGCAAGTGTCCTGCCCCAGGAGATGAGGAAACAACACTTGAAATGGTGACTGACATGGGGAGCTGAGAGTTTACAAGTTGTCACCTCTGCACAGCCTTGTTTTTACACCTTTCCCCATGCTGGCAAGAAAAACTGCTCTTTTAGGGAACTTCTCCACTTTGTCTCCTTGGTGTCTGCATCCCCTTTGTCCAGCAGTCCCATCAATTTGGGCCATGCTGACCCTGGTTGCCTCCTCTGGGACACTGCAGAACCTGTGTTAACCTGTGATGGATCTGTGATAAGCAGCCAAGGCAGCAGCACCATGAGCTGAGACTGGCCTGTGTCTGAGGAACTGAGGAGTGAGGACCTGGAACAGCTCTGCTGGAACACCTCAGTTTTTACTGTGTTTAAAATTACAGAGGTTTTAAGGAACCTCACATGGGGTCATCCAGTTTTTCTCCTGACCAAAGAAAGGGCCTAAATCACTCCTGAGAAATGAATTATCAGGAAAAAATATTCTGAGAACAGAAAAACAATTGCTTAAACATCATTTCTTAATGCCTACCACCTTTCAATCTGTATCTATGTCAGGTTAGGGGTGTTTAACATGGGGTTGTACAATTCCTAGAGTAATTTCAAGAACAAATTGTACCAGAGGCATAGAAAGAGAGAGAGTTCCCTAGGAGGTATTTGGGTAACATAAGCAATTCATACGGAGAGAGAGGGTGTGTGTGTATATGCAGGCAAGTACCAAAAAAACCCATGGACACACACACTCACACATCACACCAGGATGCTGCAGAATGCCACAGACAGCAGCAGCATGAAAGCCTGCTTTTGCCTGCATTATTTCTTGAGCCCTCCTGCTTTGCACGATGGAATTATTCAAAACCAATATAGAGAAGCAGGATTGCACTTTAAAGAGGAGGAGGACAGAGCCCAACACTGTACACTACCTGTATCCATGGAAATCCAATTTTGTTTCATACTCACAAATAAAGTTTATAATCCTGGCTTCACCTCATCTAAATCTGCAGTTTTCCAACTCACAGGGTGACAAAACTAAACTTCAACATATATCTGAGTATGCTGACAGCAGTTTGACCCTGGCTTGAGTTAAACTGATTTTCACATCCGAAGACAGCAATGATTTTTTGTGTCATCAGAAGTAATGGGGGAGGCAGGGGTAAGACAGAATGTCTCAACATGGGGTTCTACAGACTGGAAACACAAACTCCTTGATGGAGTTCCCTGGTCTCTGGTGTGCCCCTGGTAAAATGATCTAAGTGCTTCTGGCCCATTGCCACGAGCCCTCTCCACTCCTGCATGTGCAGAGACATGTGCATTATGAGCATGTCACTGGCACTGTTAGCAGGGCACAGATAAAACCTCACTCATCTTTAGTGCAGCAAGCAGGAAAGGATCACTCCTTTAATTATTAAGCATAAGTGAGCCATCCTCCCAAAGACAGCTCACACTGGGTTGTGCCCTGCAGACTCAGTGCTCATAAGTTGATGTTGCAGAGCTTCAAAAATATTTTGCTCTCTTTCTTCAGCTGTTTCTCACTTCTTTGTTTTCTGGTGGGTTTTTTTTTTTTCTCCTTCCTTGAATTCCCAACCACTCTGAATCTGAGGACAGCGAGCAGCATGAAGGAAACCTGAGCAAAGCTGGCAGCTGAGCTGCCTCCCCTCTCACCCCTGGCCTGCACGGAGACTGCCCATGTCAGGATGGGTCTGCTAAGGCTCCTGCACCTCTCACCTGAGCCTGGTGCTGGCCCAGCTCAGGAGAAGGAAGGGCCCAGCTGCAGCAAACAGTGTGTCCATCACTCTCCCAGGAATGGGATGGATTGTGTCACTCAGGAAAGCACGGCTCGGTAACAGTTTCTCCAGCAACCACATCTCCACAGGTACATCAGCTCCTGCAGCCCAGACTGTAGGGTCAGGAGGGGCCAGGGGAGGATCTGTAAATAGAAAGGGACAAGATCTGAGTTTTGGTTGAAATATCCTTTAAAGTTTTCAATGCAGCCCTCAGCTGCCACCTGCAAAGATCTGTCCTTTTCACCACTTGGCTCCTCTGGGCTGTTGTCCACTGTGACTGGACTTGCTCCTTCATTCGGAGGTCAGAAGGAATAGCACTTTATGGCAGAAGGCCAAATTCACAGTAAAGAGGAAACCAAAATTAATCCTTGGAGTAGAGGCCAGACTAAATGTTGATATTTGGATAATGAATCCGATGATGTTAACTACACCAAAAGAATCGTGAGAATTCAGGGCTCTGGTTCAGCATCTCTGCCTGGGTGTAAAACCCTGTGTTCCTTCCAGATCACATGTTGCCATCTGTCTCTGCTTCTCACCAACTCCATTTGGCCACATGCCACTCTTCAGGGCATATGGATGGATCAGGCAGCAAGGAGGAGCATTACCTGAGGCTTCCTTTTCCCTGTACTCTCTCTGTGCTTCCTTAAGGGAACCAAGTCTGACCTCTCCTGACCCTTATAAACACGGAGCTGAGTTTGAGCTCACTCCAAGTTCAGGGCATTTCAAGATAAAGGAAAAACAACTACAGTGCAGGTAGTGCAAGACAAGAGAACATTTGCTTTAGGAAAGATAACCATGGAAAAAGTGGAGGAACAAATTCATCAACATCTACTGTCTGGCAGGTGAAGTTGTACATTGATTAAAGTAAAAATGGTGCAATGAGCTTCTAGGAGCAATCACTAGAAGACAGAAGAATGGCCTGTCTCTAGGTAGATGTGGATGTTCAGATTCCAAAACCTGGATTAATATAATTTAAGTACAGAGTACAAACATAGTAACAGCTGTGCCAGCTTGTGCAGCTCTTCACAGCAGCTAAATCCCAGAAATATCAGGAGCTCAGATCAGATCCTGCACAACTTCCCGTGGTGAGGCTTTCCTCCTACTCACCTCCAGGCCTTTAGCTACCTTGCAAATGTAAAGCTGAGCCCAAGGCACAGGGAGAACTCCCTACCCACCCCATCCTCTCCATCCAGCCTTACAACACCTTCTCACACATCCTTTTCCTCTCCTGGCTCATTTGCTGCCTGATTTAGCCCTGTGCCCTCCCCGTGCCACTGCCTGCCCTGCCAGGCAGGACACCACACATGGGCTGCACTGCCCACGGCTGCAGGGGAGTGCTGGGGGCACAGAAACGCCCTGGGGTGGCTTTGTAGCTGATCCCTGTCAACTTGCATCATTTCAGCCAGCGAGCTGTCTGCTCCTGCAGCCTGTCCTCAGAGAGCCCCACACGTCATCCAGGCTGCCAGCTGCCAGCCACAGGACAGCCTCTGTTTACTACTGTGACACACAGCCAGAGCTGGAATCCAATTGTTAAATCATAGTGTTGGTCCAAGCTATTCCACGGCTTGGACTGAACCAGCACATCCTTTTTGTTACTCTTTCTAAGCTCAGTCCTGTGTTTCTCTACATATTTTAAACTGGGTAGGGAAGAGTGAGATTAACACAGCGTCTGCGCTGGATTTTTCACTCTGTTAGGTTGTGCTGAGTGAAGGGGGAAGGCAGATGCTTAACCCTCAGCAGGGTCTCACCACTGAAATCAGCTTTGCAACCTCCCCTTCCTTGCCAATGTTCCTGTGAAGATCCTCCAGGCAATCTGCATGGAGCAGGCTCTGGCTCACCTGCAGTCACTCACATCTGTGAGATCAGCTGCTTGGTGGCATCTCAGCTCTGTGAAGGGCTGGAGCTGCTTCAGCTCAGCTCCTGCCGACTTCTGAGATCAGCAGAAGTTGTGAGTCTCTGCTACAAGGGGAAGCTCAGCGAGTAGCAGGGTCTCACAGCCTCTGCTCAGATGAGATTGCAGCTGGAGATGTAAGTCAGGAGCCCCTGCCTGTTACCAGAGACAGGATTTTTCTTGCATGAAAAGCAGATACTCCTCCTTCCCATGTCCTGCTTTGCTAGGAACCTCCTGAGCAGTGCCTTCACCTACAGCCTTTCACTGCCCGCCAGTGATGTTCATAGCTACATCCACTTTGTGCTCCACGCTGTGCTATCTCTGCCAAACCCCACTGAGCATTAACCACCTTGTACAGGCTAAAGGAAAGCCTCTGAAAGCCTCTCATGTTCCATGGACACTACTTGCAAGAGAAGAAACAGAGTAAAGACCAAAATCAGCCTTCAGGATTTCAATCAGCACGCGGACAAGAGTGAATTTGAATCAATTCTTTTAGTCCAGAGAGGTTTACTTTGCTGCCAAAAGATTTTTAGAGCCTTTTACAGGGGAGTTATATCAGAAAAAAAAGAGGTACAGTGCCCCATGATTTTTTTTTTTCAGGAGGAGAGCTGTGCTTCAAGACATTTCTTTGTATTTCTGAGCCAAGGCACACCTGCCTTTTATCGATCTGTACAACTGGAAGGGAGCCAACACACTCCCACAGAGCAAGACCCACAGCACAGCACGATGCTCCATCAAACACTGGCCACCTACCCATTGTCATGTATCCCGTGGTTGTCACTAGCCAAGATCAATCCCATGCTGTTCAGCACATTTTAGGAACTCAGGCTAATAAATCATTTAAGTGCCTCTCACTTCACAGATGGTAAGTGCAGTTCAATGAAGGTAATTATAAAAAAAATTACTTCTGGAGCAAAAAAATCAAAACATGGGAATATCTGTCTAATAGAAAAGGCTTGCAAAGAGATTTGGGAGTTCTAATAATTCTGAGGAGCAGGTTAAAGGTCTGGGAGCCTGACAGTAGGTTTTCCCTCTGATTGACTGAATCGATCCTGTCCTCATGTAACAGCTCTGGGCCCCTGTATCTACCAGATTTCATGTCCTGAAAACAGTGTTGAGGGGAAAAAACTATACTGGGCCTCCTCTCACTGTAATGTGCTGGGTTTTTCCTTTGTGCAAATGCAATATCCATCACTAAGAAGACAAGATGATGGAAAGGTGCAGGTCCTTGAGGGGAGAAGGGAACATACAAAAGCAAGACCCAAACTCTGGCAACGAGTGGCAGATTCAAAGTGAACTCCAAAATTCCATCTCCCTTTTGTTCTTGGCTTTTGTCATGACATGCTGTGACTCTGCCATTTCGACCTATTGCTCACATTGATCTTTCTAACACGCCAGAATAAAACTCCTTAGTTCTTAGATGATACAGACAGAGGGTAGAGCAGCAACACTGAAAATATATTTATAAATGGTCAAACCACCCTCTCCAGCTAAGAGGCCACAGTAAGTGATGAAACCCCTTTTATCACCAAGGCCACAGCCACCACCATCTCTGGGATGCATAACCCAAGCAGAGGAGTAAGTCAGGCTGGAGAAAACAGATTTTCTGAAGCCTCTTCCACTCCAGGAGAAGCTGAGAGGGCTGTGACTGTTCAGGCCCCTGTTCCGACCCTTGATTTCTGCTCTGGCTCCTGTCTTTGATTTCTGACTGTCTCTCCATGTCTTAAAGTACAGAAAAGGGCTGTCTCACCTTTTCCAGTATTTATGTAGCAAAGCTAGTTCAGCTAAACTTAGTGTTGTAACACATTCAGTGCTCCCAATATTGCTGAGATATAAAACCAAATACTAAATTGTTGGATTTTTTATATGCACCATGGCAAAAATGAATCCAGCAACTGCCAAAGTTCCTCCACAATTCAAAGCAAATTAAAAACTAAGACCCAAAGTAATCAGTTTACCTTTTTTCCTTTTTTCACCTCAGTGAAAGAGAAGTTCATGCCCTTTCAGCAGTTTACAGTTACTCTCCTTTCTCCATCTGCTTTTGTATTAAGCTCTACACCCAATTTGAACAAAGTAATTTTAAAAACCCCATACATAAGTCCTTTACATAAAGCTTTCAGAGTACAAGGTGTTTACTTGATTCTCTTACCAACTAACAAGTTGTGATCTTCATTTTCATCTAAAGACATTACGGTGACCACCCCAAGGGTAAAGCTTTGTTTACAAAGCACGAGGTGAATACAAATGGCTGAGTCTCTTCCTTTCAGGACTCAGAACAAATAACCCTTTTCTGATTGCAATTACAATTTTAAGAGTATGACAGTTAGTGATGCACTCTGAGTGACCTGATACGATTATATAAAGTAAGATGTACAGGCCAATGTGAAATATGATTCCAGGAACTGTTAGGAGATTAGAGGTATGAATAGACAAATTTGTTGAATAGCTTCCTTGGACCTTAGAATTTCAGCTAGCTTTCAACAGCAGTCAGTCACAAGGC
This sequence comes from Brachypodius melanocephalos, assembly GCA_013398615.1. NCBI lineage: Eukaryota > Metazoa > Chordata > Aves > Passeriformes > Pycnonotidae > Brachypodius > Brachypodius melanocephalos. The sequence goes on along the minus strand of VZSR01003798.1, from coordinate 2,857,511 downwards.
CCTTTTGATTGTGGAGAGTGGTAACAGCAGCATGAAACAAAGCAGCTACAAAAGAGAAGAGTTAAGATGAGGACAATGTTGGTGAAATTTGTCGCTGAGCTGAAGGCAGGAAGGACTACCTCTATGCCCAAGACCTTGGAGCTGCTATTGTTTTTACACACTCCTGGAGACTCAAGAGGTCTTACCTAAGATCCATCCCTGGCATTTGAGGATGCATCCCAACTGAATCAATAAAGCTTTGAGAATTATCTAACAGGAGTTAGCAGAAGTTTTGTGATTTCATAAGTGTTTGAAGCTTTCCTGTCTGGTTTCACTGCAGTCACCAGCTAAACAAGTGTATAAATGAGGTAGCCCTGAACTCTCACTCCCTCTCCCACTTTAATAACAACTTTCATTTAATTAGCACCTCACCAGGCTGAGAGTTCACAAGGGACTTTATGAAAGCTGTCCAGTCTTGTAAGCTGCAGTGCCAAGGCAACAAATAAAATCAAGAAATTAAAACCCAAGAAAAGGCCGCATTTAGATTTACAGAGCAAAAGAATGGCAAAGCAGAGCTCAGGACGGATTCCCAGCAGGCACATACCAGGGCATGGGTTCTGTTCTCCATCTGCTGATACCCCAGTGCATCTGCTTGAGGAGAAGATTCTCCTTTCACCTCAGTAATGTTTCATATTTGCATTTCCAGACATTAGGAATGTCTAAGTGGGAAACTTTTCGTTAGGAATTAGGAGCCTAGGAAAGAAAATCTGGAAAAAAAGTTTTGATGCTGCTGACTGGTAACTCCCTCCCCCAACTCTAAACTGAGCTCCAGAAGGCTCTGTGTGTGTCAGCATCATGATGAGGAAATGACACCCTTCAAATGACAAATTAAACACTTGTCCAATCTGGATTTCTCCTGCTCATCCAGATGGATACTAAAGAGGGCACGACACTCTTCAAAAAGCACAGGGGACAGTGCTGGTGCCTTGACCAAAATTCCGTGCTCAAAACTGCAGGGATTTGTCCTGGCCTGTGAATTCCCAGGAATCACATTCTGCTTTCCTCTAAAGCACCATCACCATTACTATCCTGGATCATGGGGCACGCCCTGATGTTCCTGCCCGGATTCTGCTTGGCTGAAATGCCCAGCAAATGCTGAGGATTCCCCTTGCCCTGACACATTTTCTTACTAAAAGCCCCATTTCTGGAAGGTGTTAGCAGGAAGGCAGCTGAAGCTGAAAGAAAACCACAAGATATTAGAATGAAGATGTAAATTGAGGAGTCTACTCCAACTTGTCAGCTGGGCCTAACTGTTGTTATAACCACTGATAAGGAAATAAATACATACTTTCAAACATCACATTTCAAATGCCTTTTCTCATAAAATTCTTTGCTAGAGATTGACCTTGCTGGATTTTATTATATGTTGTATCCAGCTACATTAATAGAAGTGATGTTAATGCATTAAATTCATGTCAAAAGAAATTATAACTTTAAGAAAACCTTTTCTAAGGGGAAAATGCAATTTTAATGACATCAAAGCAGAGATTCATATGAAGAACATGTGCTCTGGTTTGATGAAAAGAAGATAATCAAGAGCTCAGGCATCTTCTTGATGTATAACAATGAACCAAATAAATTATGCATTTGAAAAATGAAATAAAAAAACACACAAGAAGAACAGTGATTAGAAAACTAAAATCACAGTCTAATCTCACTGTTTCTGAATACTCAGAGTTAGTAAGCACACACGACTGGAAAATACTGTAATGCAACAGAGAAAGAAGAGTTAAAAATCAATTAATAAGAATCTCACTGCTTTAAATACACAAAATATATACAAAATGAAAGTGTCATAAAACAAAAACATTTTTAAAAACCACAACAGGTTATATTTTTAACAGAGCTTCGCTGATGTTATCAGAATTGTGCTTTTAAACCCAGAGTTCTCCTCTCTTCAAAGATAATATTCAAAAACTCACAGTTTGTTGCTGTAGAAAAAAAGATCCTTGAATAACATTTCATATTATTCACTTTTCTCCCCCTTGGTTTCTGTGATGCCACTAAACCCAGAATATATTTTAATTCAGAAAGATCCTCTGGCCTGTCAGCATTCAGAATATCCATCAAGCCATTTTTGCAACACATTGGGGCGAGGAGAGGGGAAACCAAATTTGAAGGACTTGTCAAAGCTTATTGTAATTTATGACATGGATGGAAAGTACCTTTGACAGCAAGAAACTGCTCACCATGAAACCACTTAGCAGTGAAGCAAATACTGCAAACTAAACTGAGATGCAAAACTTCTTGCACTACCAGGGGCTGAGCAACCCACTGCCCTCTTCTGTCCCCAAATTCTGTCCCCACCTCTGAAAGGAGATTGTGAAAATTCTGACTCTGAAAAGCTCATCAACAATAATTAATGGAATGGTCTCAAGGAAAGGTCAGAGCTATCTTCACTTGCACCCTTTACTGAAAGCACACCCTGTCCTACCTTATTGAAGTATTTCTCAGCTTACCACAGCAGAGAAGTACCAACAGCAGAAATTCTGTTAAATTTGGCACCACAAACACCTATCATGAGGTATGTGAGTTGTAAAGCCTTGGAAAATCAGCCTCTAATCTCACAAAATGACACAGGAATTCTTTCTGTCCCTCATTTCAAGGTCAAGAACTGAGAGCACTGCAATTTCTGGCAAGGATGGGAGTCAACTCCAAGTCTCCAAAGTAACTTAATTATAATTTGAATTAAGTAGGACTAAAAAAAATCACACATGGCAACAAATGCTACCAGGTAAATAAAGTCTACTGAAATAGATAAAGAAAAAGTAGGACTGGGTAAAAATTTCCCATGTCGGAAGTGGAAGAGCTCTGTGGGTATTTGGGTTTTAATAAAAGAAAGCTTTAATAGAAATGTCTTTTTCCTGGGGAAAAAAAAAAGCGTGGATAACATCACAGATAAATAGCCTCTAGCTCTGATAAATAGCCAGTCACAACATTACATTTGGCAAAGTCTCTGCAGAGAACACATTACTTTATTACTGTTGTTATTTCTACAGAAACAGGTTTGTACCAGTACTGTCATGAAGCAGCCTCATCTTCCCTGGGTTTTTGGGGTCAGAAATGAAGATATGGTGCAGCTGTCCCAGCAAGGGTGGCCAGGGAAGTCAGTGAAGTGATGCAGTGGAAACACAAGGCTCTGCTGCAAGAGGGGGAGCACTTCAGAAGAGGCAAATTCACTTCAGAAGAGGCAAATATGAGCTAACAGGGAGGGAACAGCCAAACAACCCAGAGCCAGACTGGTGACATAATGAGAGTGGGCTCTGAAGATGGAGATTCATGAGTAGGACAGAGTGAAAAGGACAATTGGGACAAAAGGACAATTGAATACAGTGTTGTTGGGACTTAGGCCTCCATCATTTTAACACAATGTTTAGAGCACTTAGAACGCATGAAACAGCCAATGCCTTTCCCTGTCTCACCCTGAGGTTGAAGAAGGTTTGAGGAACCTGAAACTCCTCCATACCAGTGGAAAAGGGATGGCAAGAAGCTGCCATAACTCAATGCAAGTATTACCCAGCTAGCACCAAAAAGAATTCAGAAGAGTCAAGATAAGTTGGCTCACAGAGCAGCCTAAATAATCAATTTGTGGATTGTTCCCAAACACAGCTGAGACTAAAAAAAAATTTAGCTGTGAGAAAAGAGTCAGAGATTCCTTTTGTAAGCCCAGTGGTTGATTAGAATTGCAGGCAGCAGGTTTTGTCATTCTTTGTTCATGTTTTTTCTGTAAATCTGAACACTGTAATAACATTTCCTACTCCCAAAGACGATTCAGAAGCAGAGAAAAGATAGTCTGAATGGTCCATCCAACGGCTTCCATTTCTGAAGCCCTTCATTCCTTATCTCTCCTTTAATCAGTTATTAATGGAAACAACCCCAGGTTTTATTGGTCCTTAATGCCAGAGTTGCTTGTTCAAATTATACAAGAGGTGCCAGTATGCAACTCATCTCATTCAGCCAAGTTACAGTGAAATTTAACTTCCAGCGCTAGTAGGAAAGCTAAAAATCATCTTTGCCATGAAAACTTTGAGGGTTTCAAGTAAGTTTTAAATAGCAAACATTACCTTAGGCTATGTCTTTATTTTCAAGTTTCAGCTATTTATCTTTTTAATTGCTCCGGAATTCAATCTTTAAACTGAGTTTGATTTGGTTTGGGTGATTTTATGCATTTGTCAGCCCAAGGTCAGAGTTTGGATGAGTGCTTTATTAGCTCAAGTGTTTTAACAAGTAGCATAGGAGCTGGAGATTCCATTAGTAGTGGACAGGCCAGAGTCTTTTAATACTTAGGATGATTTTTGGGATCCAGTTGCGTTTTGGCTGCTGTGGAATGAACTCTCCCATAGAAAAAAAACCACCTTAGGGCACTATGTCCACATTCTGGGATGTGCTGGCAGCATAAAAATTACACTGTGCCAGTTGTAGGCTTTTGCATTTTTACAATGTTTTGCATGCAGAGGGATGGAACCAAGATAAATGGTTGCAGATGGCTGACACAAGACTTCAGAAAACAAACTGCGTTTACCCAGCGCATCGCACATCTACGCTGCAGATGGTCCCTGGTCAGCAGGTCCTGCTGAAACCATCCAAAAGGACTGCTCGTAAAACTGGCTCTGGGATTAAAGCTGCTAAGGTCATTAGTGTAGCCCAATTTAAAAAACATCATCAGTCCCAGCTCATTTTCATGGATGTGTGACCAGGATGTCATCGGAGCTTTCACCTTCATCTTCCTCTGGGTTGGTTCTGTGTCCTAAAGACTGATGAAGAATAATCTAATGAGGGCTATCTGTCACCACTGACACAGTGCACTCCTCAGAACACAAATGTAGACATCAGGATGTTAGAGAGGGCTATCACACATGCTTAGAGTCAAAACCCACAACAAGAAAATCCAGATTCTAATCCCACTTTTCTCTGATGAGAACAACTCACATCGGAAAGGGAATTGGAAAAGATTCAGGAAGACAGTAGGGAAAACCTCTATGAGGAAGGATCACATAGGACTCCAGCCTCAAAAAGAGATGACAAGCAATTTATTTTAGGAGTCTATAAAATCATGAGTGGTCTGGAGGGCTTGGAGAGAAAGGAAAGAAATTGTTCAATGTACCCTTCCAATGTAAAAATGAGAGGCCATGAGATAAAGCCTGTGAAAGCTACGTTTGAACAAGCAAAAGGAAATTGTTCTTCAAGTAACAGCAACCAAACCTGTGGAACTCCACCAAAGGCATTCTGAACACAAAGAATTTATATTCAGACTTCAGAGACAGGCTGGGCCATGACTGGGAAGAGAGATCCAACCCAGAAATTCTGAATTTATCCACCTCCATCAGTGGCTCAAGATTTGCAGCCTGCCAGCTCGTTTTCCCAGCATGCAGCACATCACCTGGTGCCAAATAGCTTTCCTTGTTCTCAGTTAAATGGTACCTCTGTCCCCTGACAGCCCAGAATGCCAGAGCCTGTGCTTATCAAGGACAGGGAACAAATGAAGATTTCTCCTCTCCTCACTTTTGTCTCTTACAGAAATCTCAATGCTTGTAATGTAAGAAGAGGTCACACACTGATATAACTAAGGACTTCAAAGGGGATTTCAGCAACTTTGAGCAGATTAGTTATATTCAAGCATGAGAAGGAGGCTTAAGCAAAACAAGGATTACCTGGGAGATGAGTTAATTCTTCTCTGAAATTAAGAGTTCTTTGAAGGGTAGTTAGTAACAAGAAATGCTTCATGACAGAAGTGTATAGGAGAAGAATGTTTATGCAGCAACACAGGAATTTTAGCAAGAAGAAATTCTGAAGTGCCAGGAAGTATTATCTGCTTCTGATAAAAGACCTTGTTTACAAGGGAGAAGATGATTCAGTAGCAGGAAAACAAAACAAAACAAAAGTAGAATTCTCTGCTAACCTGAAGATTTTTCCCTATAGATCCAGGAGGCAGAAACTGTGGATCCTGTAATTCTGCACATACACAGAGTCAAAGCCAACAATCCCAGGGTAGCTCTGTGTACAAGAGTTCATGACCAAAATGGTGCATAACCTGCTACTGCTCATCACTGAGAGACCCCAGCCAGGTTATTCAAGGCTTCCTATGATAAGATTAATAACAAGGGACACACTGAGCCTGGAGCAAAACAGCATCTAGGTCAGGGCAGGATAACTTCTAGGCCATCACAATGGCTTCACAGACTTTGAAACACCTAAAGGAGATGCAGAGAGGTGCTGAATAACTTAGCAAACTTAGCAATAGTTCCTCAACAGCAGACATATTTTCAAGTATTTAGGAATTCAAGAGGGCATTTTCATTACAGAACTCAGGGAACATGGCTCATTGTTCACGTCTAGTAGCTGCAAGAGAAACAATGTGCACTGATGATCCAAAGGTACCTTTTGCTCCCAGAATTTCTCAGTAATGCAGAGACAGAGAGGGGATGTTTAGTGTAGATCACAGCAGGAGGAAAAATGTTCTTGCATTAAAGAACCAGTAGGTTTTGGACAAGCACATCACACTCACCCCAGTTCATGCTCTTTTGGGCATGAAGGCCATTGACCTGCCTTTCAGAGCAACCTATGCCTGAAGTTTCAGAACAAAATAAATTATTCTTAACATTATGTTACACAATACCATAAAAAAGGAAAAAAAACAATAGCAGAACAGAAGTGTTAGAGACACTGGTGTATTAATAACTTTTTCCAAAGATCAGCAATCTCACTAAACAGTTCAGGTCTTGATATCCATCCACAGCATTTGCTTCTGTAACCTCCTATGACAGCAAGTTCCCGTGCTGAGTGAGAAAACATTTCTTTTTTGCTGTCCCATATTCATTGCCATTGATTTCATTGACTGACCCTTTAAATCGGTCAGTGCAAAAATATAAAGGGCATCTGATAGGGTTCCAGAGTGACCTAACTGGACATAATACAGCCTCATGTGACAAGTTGGTGAAGTCTGAAAGAGAAGATATTCCCAATTCCAGACAGACATTGAGAGTGAACTGAGACAAGCCCAGGTCCTTTGTTCAGACCTGTGTGATTCAGCACCACCTCTCAGCTCCTTTCCCACTGCAACCCTTTGTTATCAGTAACCTCCAGGGGTAAGATGACTGAGGGAGTTGATCACTTGAGTATTTGCCTTGATCCACAAGGCTGTTGATGGCACACGCCCCCACTGAAAACCTGCGGGGAGGAAGTTCCAACACTCCAAAGTGTCACCGCACCTGCACTGAGGAGCTGGAGAATATCAAGTGAAGAGTGGCACTGCCATCAGAGTGGAGGTGTAGGGACAGCTGCTTTTTAAGCACAAGCACATGCTGCTCTACGGATTTTCACAACTCCTCCAGCATATGGAGCATGTGCTGCTCTCTCCGAGCTGCGACTGCTGACAGGAGCTGATGTTTTCACAGGTTGCTTTCTTCCTGGAACGAGGTCAGGACTTGAAGGGCTGCCAGGAAACAAGGAGTGTCCTGTCTTTCATGCATAACTCTTAATGCTGTTCTTAAATATCATGTCATGCCTTACAACTCCAGAGAGCTTGTGGCTGCATGTGCAAAGGTGATTTCAGTGTGTGATGGGGCACATGCAGCCATGCAGGCAGTGAGCAGACACCGTGAGAGGTTAACAACTTCAACACTTCATTGAAACCCCTCATTTTCTTCACAGGAACCTCCCTGTGATCAGATCAGTTTCAGTCTCTTCAGACAGACGTGGTACAACTGAATGCACACCATCTAAATTTGGCATGGCTGTAGGTGCCTCACCTGGGAGATCATTACCTAACAGTGGAAGGACCCAGGCTTCTCCAAAGAGTGGTTCAAAACCTGATATTAAAAGCAAGTTCAGGTTTCTCCACTGATTATATAGGAAGCAAAGAGGAACTGGCCTTCTAACCTAATCACTTACAGGCAACGTCAATAGACTCAGTGTTTCACAGTTTTATAGTAGTGATTTGCATTTGTTTATAAGAGTGATTTCCTGCACAGAAAAGAAGCAGAAAGGTGTAGAACTGTTTGCATAACATCAGTTCAGAGATTGCAATGGATTTTCGTTGGTTACATGCACTCACACAGTACTGTACAACAAAGTGAGGCCAAGAAAACAGGTTTTATCACCTTGTCAAAAGTTTGCAAGAAAATTCTCTGTGTCAGGGAAAAGTGCACACTTACAACTTATGTTGTAGCAACACTGAAGTCTGAAGACATGAAAGAAATAAATAGAAAGCAAGTTCAAGAACACTCCAAGCTAGATGGCTTCTTATATGTCATCTGTCTAGGTTGCCAAGGTTCTGCAAAATCCCCATATGAAAACTCTAGAAGAAAGAAAGGACACAGCTAGACAATCCTGAGGCAGATGACAAAGTAGTGCAGTAGTGCAGTACTTCTGAAAGCAAAGTTATCCATCACCTCTAGTTCGTACACCAAAAACCACCATAAATCCCGGACCCATAAATCTGTCTCCAGAATTATAATCTTGCGTATTTGAAACACTAGAAAACACATCTTGAACTTCAACAAAGGCTCTAGAAAATAAAATACTAGACAACTATTTGTGATGGTTAGTCACAGTCCCTGCAGTATCTCTCTCTCCATCTCTGCTTGGCTTATGATCACCCAAACAATGGCATGACTAAAACCGGCCAGAGTCACACCACCAGGCAGGTATTTTCATAAATACCATAGCACCCCAGTGCTGTTTTCATGGTCTAAAGGGACTTTAGAAGACTAAGGATTTGGTCCTGGCTGGCCGAAGTATATTTTATTTACATTTAAATAAAATCATTTAAGTAAAATCATGATTCTTTTGCCGTGTGTGTTGCATGTTTACACCTTATGGGGTTTTTTACTTGTAACATGAAGAGATGGCACATACTGAACTTATTTTTAATGGTTTCCTAGTCTAACCCCTGAACCCACACTATCCAGTACTGAGGCTAAATTCTCCACTTCAGCACAAACAAGCCTCGAAGTTCTCATTTCTCTCTGACTTATCTCTCATCTGTTTGAAAAAACTGACCAGATCCTTCTTTTTGTCTCGCAAAAATTCACACCAAGAGAAGTAACATCATCACCACCTGTCAACACTTAGAGGCTAAACAAAGAAAGAAACAGATCAAGAAAACAGATGAAAAGCTTTGGTGCCCCTCTTCCCAAATTAATATTCCCAAAACATGTTTGGAGAGAGGGGGAAGGGCCCATTGTTTGAGCTACCACATCAGCCGATGTGATTATTTAACTAACTATCTCCATCCCCAGACATATCAAACGGAATGCAATGCCAGCTGAAAGTATTATGTAGCCTTCAGTGATGTGAAACATCTAAGCTCCAAGGCACACAGCTTGGCTGGAGACTCCAGCTGGCACTGGTAGTTTTATTGTACTGTGAAAAACATTAAAGTCCTCAGATGCCCTGCTGATCATGGGATCTGAGAAACTTTCCCTTCGCTGCCTGACATGTGCTCACACTGCAATGAACACACTCCTCCCTCTCTGCAGAGGCCGCAGATGTGCACACACACACACACTTGTGTACACACATTCCCAACTTTATTCTGTCCAGGAACACTTGTGTTGGGAGCTCTGTTCTGTTGCGGTTGGGAGGGGGAGCCAGGCTTTTCTCCAAGTGCTAAAAAATCTTGTATCTCAACTTTCACTTGGAGGTGGCTGCAGCACATGTAGAGATCATTAAGGGTTGTGTTTTGCTTCCTAACTTTTCACACTTTTCCCTCCCTTTATGACATGTTTATTGGCCTTGAAGGGCGAGGAGGGATAACAGAGGAAACCAAAGTGCTCCGTTCAGCTCTGACTCAACTATTGTACACCTCAGCCTCATTTTAAGGGCAAGTTGCACTCGGCATGGTGGCTTGGTAGTGTGAGCAACTGGAACCATTAATCCCTGCTCACATCTGATTTTCGGCAACATCTAAGCCAGTGGGCCCAGGGTAGTTAAATGTGCAGCTTGGGCAATTAAAAAAAAAAAAAAAAAGGTTACAGATGAATATTACTTGGTCTGAAAACAAACCTGCAAGGGGTTTTGGAGACTAGTGCCTTGAGGATTAGAGCTTATTTGTGGAGCTTTAACAGGAAACTGCTAATTATGACACCTGCACAACTTTCCTTGAATTAGACCCTAGGGATGCACTGCCTTGCCTATAGATGTTAGCCAAAGCCTCAGGCTCTTAATCCACAGCCCGTCACCTAAAGTGAGAACAGAACAGCCAGCCACAGGGCATTTGCAATCTTAGTTAAGAAAGGCTATTGCACCATTTAAACTGGCTTTTCCTAGCAAGACAAACTACTTGAGTCCTCAACACTCTTCCAAGGAGTTTTACCCTTTAGGCCCTTGTGAAATCAGCAGGCTGATCCATTAAAATGGGTTCCACTCAGAGTGAATACGCTATGCAGCTCTACAAAATTGTTGGAAAAACAGATTCTAACTCTAGGAGTCAAAGCAAATAGTATAATGGATATGACTAAAGTAAGGGAAATTTGCACTGACTCTTTATCCTTGTTTAAAATGGGCATGTGTTTGTCAAGCCTTGCCTTGGTCCTCTTGCTGAGGACTTTAGTAAAATACAGTTCTAGAAGTATTTTCTAGAGCTACTCTGCTTGAACAGTCCACGCTTTTCAGTGCACAGGATTCACTTCCTAAAGACAAAAGTCAGGATTTTGTTCAAGAAAGTTTCACTTGAGGGTTTAAGATGGACTTGCAGGACCAGGCAAGCCTGCATAAGTTAGTGTTCTAAAAACTGCATGGGCATCCACGTTCTGGGTGACACTTTGGGAACAGTCTCCCATGACAGGCTTCCCTACACTGCCCACTGGCTTTGTGGGAAGGAAGCCAGTGCCAAACAGGCTGGTGTGTCTCCTCAGCATGATCAGCACCTTCTGAGCTAAGTTAAGGTGTTAACCCTTCTCCTCCCCAGCAATTCCCACCCCTTTAGCCTGTTCATGGACCTGAGACACAGCAGGAACCTGACACAGCTGGATGCTCCTGTTCCAGTGCTTCACTGGGTGTGTCCACAGCTTTGCACCCTGAGAAGACACTGAAACATCAGCACGAAGCATATGCAGGACAAAGCTGCACTGGGAATCCAGTCAACCCTCAGCACCCAGGAAGCCTCCTTCACTGGTCTCCAGCAACTTCCCTCCTAAAGTGCAACACACAGACAAAAGTTATCCTGATGGCAGATAATGACTGAGACATTTCCTGGTTTAAAATCCACCTGGTCAGTGGCAAAGACCACTGGCACTGCCCTCATCCTGGTAACTGGAGCAGCTGCTCTCGAAGCCTCTCTCAAGGCAGGCTCCCATTTTATCGACAGAAAGATGCCCAGGGTAATAACTGATCCCTAGGTCTTACACAGCATTCCTGAGCTGCAGACTGCGAGGCTGTCTCCAAAAATAACCTGTCAGAGCCATGCTCAGACAGCAAAGTCCACACCAGAACCAAACCTCTCATCTCTCCAGGTCCTGACACTCCCATGTAACATCACAGTGTGCCTCGCCCTCTGACTTGTGGATTTGCTGCAAGTGTGCTCTGACCTTACTGAAAGAGCAATATCCAAATAATGACAAAGCACCACAACATTTTTCCTTCTTGGGGCAGCCAGGGTTGACAACCAGGTGGCAGGACAAGGTAAAGCAATGCACTCACAGAAGAAAGGACTCGTGGGCTTATTTCCTTTGCTCTACCAACATTTTTCAAATGTCTCAGCTCCTTTTTGTCTCAAACTGCTTAAAACATGGGAGCGTTCCAAGTAATAATAAACTCCTTGTCTTTAATTTATAACTCCTAAAATTGACAGAAGCCCAAAACACTTTTTTAAGCCTGAAAAGGTGGCAGAGACGCATATTGTGTTCTCAGCACAAGAACTGGTGTGGCTGCGAGGAGAGAGAGCTGCCAATGCGCTTGCAGAAATAGCAGCAGTATTTTATTTATCCCTGCAAAGCTTGGCCAGTCTATTTGCATGAAGGAGCAGATTTACCATGAGGGAGGGAAGTGCTGCCTCCATCCCTTCAAACATTGCTCAGTGTGGAGCCCATCCCTGGGCTGTGAGTCCTGCCCTGCCAGTGCCCATCCAGCTCGTGGCCAACATCTCCTGCAGGAGCACTGGGAAGGGATTTTACCTCAGATGCTGTGAACCTTCCTGCTGGAGTGGACCAGGTGGCCTGGGTCTGCTCTCCTCTCCAGCTTTCCTGTTGCAAAACCTGGCATCCAAACACCAGGCAATCCCACTGCACCCTCTTGTTCCTCCAAAGTGTGCAGTCAAGGGGCTTGTGCACATCTGTGCTGCAACAGAGGCACGGGAGGCCAGAGGAAATGCAGACACCAAACCCTCCATCTGCAGCCCAAAGTAACGATGTTGCAGGGCAGGAAAGGGAGAGGGAATGTGGTGCACACAGCAATACAAAAAGTAGGTTTTGTGCCAGGCTCATCAGTGTGGCAGGGTAATAAGGTCAATGTGAAAACAACTGGAAGGCACATTCCCCAGTAAACATGTGCTGAGTGAAAACGGCCCGACCTTATGTTGTAGAATCCAAACCCATTGAGTCAATTGCCAGAAAACATGACATGACCTTTCAGATTCAGTGAGCATCAGTTCCAAGAGCAGGCTGCCGTGCTCTTTTCCATTTCACTGCTGCCCCCGGAGGGCCTCAAGTCACCTGAAATAATAGCTTGGGCTCAAAATCTGCACTCCTTTAATGAAAAAAAAAAATACACATGGCATCAAGTCTGACCCTGGTGGCAGATTTTTTTATATGCTTAGCTCAATTTCTTTAAACTAAACAATTGTGCTTTGTTTTGCTTACCTTTTTTTTTTTTTTTTTTTGTAATCTTCCCAGAACTCAGGTTTTCCCACAAACAACCCATTTTTGGCAATGGAGGAAACCTCTTGTTTTTGTGAATGAGGAAAATAATTAATAGCTAATGAGGCGCTCATTCCAACCCACAGCCTTCCCTGCCCAAAGAAGTAAAGAAAAAACTGTTTCAGTTGGAACATATTTTCTTCACTTTCTAGCCTGAGAAACACATAAAGATGTATTTTTGCCCACAAACCTTCAGAATCTTATTTTAATCCTCAGAACTCAAGCTGCCCATGAGAGGAGTAAAGCTGTACAATGTTCCAAGCACCAGCAAGATGAGAGCTTGTGATATTAAGTGTAATCCAAACTGTACTTTCCCTCCCACTGAATTACTTTCCCTGCTAAATCCTGATTAAAATTTTTCTCCCCTTTTACTGTCTCCCTGACTGACTGATGGGGCTGAGATTTGAAATAAATTTAGTTTTTAGGTGAAATATTTATTTTGGGGGATGAACAAGAAGGGGGTTTTTATACTATTCAGATTTTTTTTTTCTTCTCCTCTGTCAAAAAAAAAAGAAAAAAAAAAAAAAAAAGAGAGAGAGAGCAGAAAGGAGAGAAGGAGAGGCAGGGATCCGAACCGTCTGGAAATTGTATTTATTTTGATTTGAGCTGTGCCAACCTGCAGTACACAAATACTCCGTCAAAACTGCCTCCCATCTGTGTTTATTGTGGGGGAATAGCAACATCCAATGGCCAGTTCAATGCAGGTTAATTGCAGGCATGTATTGAATTCCCTGGAGAGCCAAGTACACAGTTAGCTCCCCTGGTGTAATCTCTTTCTGTTCCATGAAGGAAATCAAAAAGAGAAAGAACAACAATGCCAACCCACAGAAGAGCTTGATGCCTCTCTGCACAGAGGGGGGGAATCTGCAGGGAACAATAAGAGTCTATTAAATTCTTTCAGTGGCACCGGAGAAGTAAAATGAACATAAATTAATCAGCTACAAAAGACGGGACAAGTGTTGGTGCAACTCTATTGAAGTCGGTGGAGTTGTGGAAAGGATAAATTTAACTCAGGATCTTGCACTGTCTGCATGCTTGAAAGTGGCTTGTTGAAAAAACTGGGCATTCTTAGAAAAGAAAAAAGGAGTGGGAGAAGCTCCCTGTGAAATGCCATCCTTCAGTATCCCTGAACACTCACATTTTCACCACCGACATTCTGACATTTTCCATTTCATTTCCTGGCATTTATAAAGCCATCTAGCCAAGTTTTTCAAAGGCATTGACACATTGTGGGCCTTGAAGTTTTGTGCTTAACAGACCCAGCCTGACAACAGCTGCACTGAAAATTAGTGCCCTGCAGAGGTGCAGGTTGGGCAGGGCCAGGTGCACATTGGAAGAAGGAGAGGGGCAGAGAACCAGAGAAAACACACCAGATCTGGAAAAAGAGCAGGGAAAGGGATCTGCAGCTTTGTTACAGTCGCAGTCTGGAAAATCCACAGCAAAAAGGCACGAAAAGTTCAGGGTCCTAAGGTCAGCCTTGGTCTCCTTCTCTCAGCTGAAGTTCTATTCTGTGCACCACATGTGGCCTAAGAAAAGCCATGTAATGCTTAACAAAACAGAAATAAAGAAGAAGAAACATTGCTGTTTGTGGTGTACCCAGAAGACAGAAACTCTGGGTGATGCCAGAAGGGGAGCACAGTCCCCAAGGCCTGGCAGTGAATATCCTTCTATGTACACACTCCCAGCACCCACAACACGACGGGGATGAGGATCTCCCTCAAAATACCAAATCAGCTTTGGAGCTGTAAAACCAGGACCAGACATGCAGGGTGAGGAGATAGGGAAGGAGGCACTCAGGGGACTGCAGTGTCACCCACACTGGAGGAAAGGCAGTGCCTTGCACACCTTCCCCACAGGCAGGGAGAGTCAGGAGGCCAGAGAGAGCTCCAGGGCACAGCCCTGCAATGAGGACAGTGCATGAGAACAGCAGAGGGCTCTGTGGCTGGCACAGTGACCTGACACCAGTGTGACCCCCCCTGTCCCACTGAAGAAAAAGCTGCTCATCACCCACACACTGCACCAGCTCCAGAGGGGCTTCATGGGGCAGTCGGTGCCTGCTGCCCCCAAACTCCTCACGAGTGCTCAGAATTTCAGCCTCTGAATTGTCAGCCTTGGGGGCTTAGTGCGTTTTCTCCTTCCTTTCCACATTGCCAGTGGCGATGTGCTTCTCACAGATCCAAATTCTTAGGGGCATTTTCAGCTCTTCCTCCCTCTTCTCCCAGACGTCAAAGCTGCCATTAAATCCTCCTGCCCAATTTACAATGCTGAAGCCTTTCAGCCAAGGCTTAGTCATCTCACGCCTGTCTCACTGAAGCTTTCTTCCCCTCCAGGCTTCTGCCCTCATCCCCTCCAGTCCATTTATCCAGAGGCACCTACCTTCTCTGCCATCCTCAGATCCTTCTGCTTCCCAGCCAATGTTCATCACATCAAAGCTTATTGTTTTCACATTCAGCACCTTGCACAACTTCTTTTCTTTTGACTATTTCCACTTCCCCCTCTTTTCCCTTTCATCCTGGCCCTCCTCAGCTCTCCCAGGAGACAATTTGTTCATCACTTTCTTCCAATCTCATACCAGAGTTTCTTGTATATGCCAGAAACCTGATCAGGCTACAGTTCTCTACCGGGTCACATCCATATCTCTCATGTCTATGAGTAAGTTTAGTTCTTTCTCACTTTGCAACATCAAAATAACCACTGCCACCATGAAAAATAAAATTAATGCCACACTTTTCTGTTTCCTTCAGTTACATCCCAGCCTCATGCTTCCACTGCCTTCGGGTGACAAGCTGTTGTTCTCAGGTCTCACACCTTTTGGGCCTGAGTTATACGAGCGTTAACAACTGTGCATCATCTCCCTAAAATCTATTTCTTATATTTCACCCAAAGCTATTCGAGTTCACTGTTTCAAAACAAAACCTTAAACCATTTTCCCATATTACAGTACTTAAAAATTAAATATCTGTAAATACAGTGGGGTTGGATTCTTAAAAAGCAAAAGCTGATAAGGCTTTGTTGACATCCACGAAGGAAAACTGGCTTTATTAAAGTGTGTTGAGCAACATCAGCTGGAAAGTTGCCCCCATAACCGAAGAGTTGAATAGATTTAACTCACTAATTCTGAGCTCAATTCCAAAGGCACCATTGCAGCCCTGGGATTTCACATTGCCAAATCTCTTTCAGAAACTCAAGAGTAAGAACATGTTTCTCTTCACTCTGAATTCTCAGTTCAGAACAAGCTCTAGGCAGAGGCTCCACATGGGCTGTTGTTCAAACTGCTGAGCCAAGGAGCTGAGCCTTTCAGCCTGGAGCTGACACCTATGGCCATGACCCACGCTGCCCTCATTTACCTCTTGAATTAAAACGGAGCATAGTGACACATTTCCTGTCTTACTCCTTGGGTAGTCTCTCACACGAGGCTTCAGACTGCGGAGTTCATCATTAAACGCAGATTTTTCACCCCCAGGAAGTTCCAGAGGCCCAGAGAAAGATGCTACAAGCTTGAGTTCCTACAGTGGATTCAATTACAGTATGCGAGGGACATTTAAACAAGCTTCCCTGGGAGAAATGAGAGAAAAGAGCCAGCACACTCAGCGTGAGGAAAATAAAAAGCAATCTTCAGCTGGTGCCAGCCATGCATATTTTGAAAACCATCCCCTTCAGCCATTACCAACAAAAAGTCAGCAAAAACTTATTTTAGAATCTGAAAAGACAGAAATTTAAAGCATTTGGCGGCACAATCTGTTACTTAGGGACAAGCTCATTAAAAATGCAGCACTATTTACTGAAGGCAAAATGCAGACATGCACTTTTGCATGTAAAGCAAGCACTTATGGAGTGATAGGAACACCTTTCCTCTGGATTGCAATGGGAAGGAGAGCTGTTAATTGTTCTGATGGATGGCCCTCTCAAAGATGGTAATAACTGGAGAAGCCAGTCCCAAACCTCACACAAACCCATAAGGCCAATGAGTAAGAAATTGGATTCAACAAGAAAAGAGCTCCAGGGAGTTAAGGGAAGCTTAGGAGGAGCTATGGAAGAGGAAGAGTAAGGTGACCTCAGTCAGGGAGCAGATCTGGGCAGCACAACTCCATGGCTTTGGGAGGAGATAAACTTGAGAAGGGAGGAGAGGAACCAGGAAGCTGAGCTGCAAAGGCAAATGCCAAAAAATGCAGAAAAAGGAGCAGGGGAAACCAGAAATCAAGAGAAGTGATCCCATGACATGGTGGGAAGATGAGACTGAGGGAAGAACTCCAATTGTCACCCCAAATCAGAAGGGGAGGGGGAGGACCCAGAGTGGAGTTTATTATTCTCCTTTTTCCACCAAGATACTCCTTTTCCCTAGCCAGCAGCTGCAGACTGCAGCTAAAGCTTGTTGGGGAACCTCACCTGCTCGAGCCAGAGACTGATCTCACCACGGATTTAACCTGCCATGAATCTCTGCCTTAAATCAAGCAGTTACTCCTCATCCTGACTGATCAGGAGCAAGCCCTCAGGAGCAAAAGGTGCTATAAGACAATGAAGCATTTTCTTAAAACGCAAAGACTCTGAGCATAAACAAACACTTCAAGCTCACAGCTACAAATTCCCTTGCTACAGGAAGCCACCAGCCATTCCTATGGTATATTCCTGATATATTCCACAATATTAGATATATTGTGTATGCTCTCTAAAACATCTGAAAGTAAACACAATAACCATTGGAATAATCAGCAGGCTGATGTGCTCTGAACCTTTCTAGATCTTTTATATGGTGATTTTAATCTCTGGTCTTCAGAACCCTGGGTATCCATGGTTCCCTTGGAAATACATCTATATAATTTACCTCGAACAAACAAAAAAAATCGAGAGAGCTGTCAAAAGGCTTAAACACAAGAGTTCCTGTCCAAGAAGAAAAAAAGGCCAGATTGGCAAATTGAAAAGGGTTAAAACTTTGAGAGACTTGCAAAATGAGTAGACCAGCCTGCTACAACTCCATGGCAACCGTGTATTTCCACATATGGAAAAGAAGGAACAGTGGAAGACAGCTTCCCAGTCAAACAATATCTTTTCCTGGTTGAAGAATTTATTGTGGCATAGCTCCAAAACTCCACATGATTCAAAAGACTGAACATCATTCCAAATTATTCTGGCTTCACCAAAATTCTCCAAAAAAAGGAGATTTTCAACCCAAAGACCTAATTCATTTGGCTACTTATGCTCCAAGCTTCCAGTCTGGCAGGCAGAGAAGCATCTTCTCAAGTGGATAACTGGAGACACATGCTAAGATCAATTCATTCAAAATATCCTGATAACAAAGCAGAGGTTTGTAAAGAAACCAGTCTCTTCCAGATTGTTTTGCTGCTTTAAATTTTCCCACTCTGGCAAATATGAGGGAACATTAGGGGAAAATTTATAGAGGGAACAGAAAAGTGTTCCCTCTATACCAACATTTGCTGCAATAAATAATTAGAACAAATATTTTAAAAGACAATTCAAAAAGCCCTTATTTCTGTGGTTTTGTTTTGTGTCTTACCTTCCACTTCCTGTTCTGCACCCCTTATTTAAAAAAAA